>OZ012737.1:232882914-233195414 GCA_963859935.3 Lathyrus sativus
AGTTGACCAATCCTTCCGCAACGAACTGAAAGTGTTTTCTAAAGTTTGCTTGAGTTGCCGATTTGATACCTCCACTTGACCACTTGTTTGAGGATGATACGGGGTGGCTACCCGGTGCTTCACATTGTATTTCTGAAGAAGTCTCTCCATAAGGTGATTTAGGAAATGAGTTCCTTCATTACTTATCAATGCTCTCGGGACTCCAAACCTTGCAAAAATGTTTTCTTTTAAAAATTGTACCACAACCTTTGCATCATTAGTTGGCAGAGCCACGACTTCAACCCATTTCGGAACATAGTCCACTGCGACCAGGATGTAGTTCTTTCCAGAGGATGGTGGAAACGGCCCCATAAAATCTATGCCCCACACATCAAACAATTCAACCTCAAGCATGAAATTTTGGGGCTTTTGATTCCGTTTCGAAATGTTTCCAGTTCTCTGGCATTTGTTGCATTGTTTCACCAGCTCCTGAGCATCTTTAAAAATTGAGGGCCAGTACAACCCCGATTGGAGGACTTTGGCTGCGGTTCGGTCACCACTGAAATGTCCTCCATACTCCGAATTATGACAAGCTATAAACACCTTCCTCTGCTCATCTTCAGGCACACATCTTCTGACCAAGCCATCCACTCCTCTTTTATAGAGATAAGGGTCGTCCCATAAATAGAACCTGCAATCATGAACAAACTTTTTTTTTCTGTTAGAGTCAAAATCGTCGGGTATGATACCCCCGACCAAATAATTCGCGTAATCAGCGAACCACGGGACACCAGTAATATCTAAGATGCGTTCATCGGCGAACTCATCCATTATAGGGCGATTTTCTTCATTTTCTTCAAT
Organism: Lathyrus sativus; assembly: GCA_963859935.3. Taxonomy (NCBI): domain Eukaryota; kingdom Viridiplantae; phylum Streptophyta; class Magnoliopsida; order Fabales; family Fabaceae; genus Lathyrus; species Lathyrus sativus. The sequence goes on from OZ012737.1 coordinate 232,883,755, forward strand.
TGGTGACATTCGCGACAGGTGATCAGCTACAGTGTTTTCACACCCTTTCTTATCGCGAATCTCCACATCGAATTCCTGGAGAAGCAAGATCCATCTCAGGAGCCTAGGCTTTGATTCCTGTTTAGCAAAAAGGTATTTTAATGCAGCATGGTCAGTATAAACAATCACTTTGGAACCCAACAAATATTGTCTAAATTTATCGAAAGCGTACACCACCGCTAACAACTCCTTCTTGGTGGTTGCGTAATTCATCTATGCAGGGTTCAAAATGTGACTAGCATAATAAATAACATGTAACAACTTCTCTCTTCGCTGTCCCAACACAGCCCCCACAGCGATGTCGCTGGCATCACACATGATCTCAAACGGAAGAGACCAATCGGGGGCAATTACAATCGGTGCTGAAACTAATTTGTTTTTCAGATTTTCAAATGCATCAGCACACTCCTTATTAAACACAAACGCTTTTTCCTTGACCAACAAGGACGTCAACAGTTTAGCTATCTTGGAGAAATCTCTTATGAACCTACGGTAGAAACCCGCATGGCCTAAGAAACTTCGAATGCCTTTCTCGTTCATCGGAGGTGGTAACTTATATATCACTTCCACTTTGGCTTGATCAACCTCGATCCCCTTGTGAGAGATCTTGTGACCAAGGACAATGCCCTCTCGAACCATAAAATGACATTTTTCCCAGTTAAGGATCAAATTACTTTCCTGACATCTCTGCAAAACAAGTGAAAGATTAGTTAAACAATTATCAAACGATGAGCCAAACACAGAAAAGTCATCCATAAAGACTTCCATATACTTTTCGAGTATATCAGCAAAAATAGAAGTCATGCATCTTTGAAATGTCGCTGGTGCATTACACAGTCCGAATGGCATCCGTCTGTATGCAAAGATACCGTAAGGGCAGGTGAAAGCTGTCTTCTCTTGGTCCTCCGGTGCAACCGCAATTTGGTTGTATCCGGAGTACCCATCCAAAAAGCAGTAATAGTCATGTCCATCCAATCTCTCTAAAATCTGATCAATGAATGGCAACGGAAAATGGTCTTTTCTGGTGGCTAAATTTAGCCTTATGTAATCAATGCATACTCTCCAGCCAATGACCGTTCTAGTGGGAATCAGCTCATTCTTTGCATTAGTCACTACAGTTGTACCTCCTTTCTTAAGGACCACATGAACAGGACTTACCCAAGAACTGTCTGATATAGGATAGATAAGTCCTGCATCCAACAACTTCACGACTTCCTTTCTTACAACTTCCTTCATGACTGGGTTTAGTCTCCTTTGGGGTTGTACTACAGGTTTGTGATGTTCTTCCATAAGGATTTTGTGCATGCACACTGTTGGACTTATACCCTTGAGGTCTTCAATTTTCCACCCGATAACACCTTTAAATTTTGTTAGAACTCCAATCAACTTGTCCTCTTGTACACTTTTCAAATTAGAGCTAATGATAGCGGGACATTTTTCTTCAGTATCGAGGAACACGTATTTGATATTCTCAGGAAGTTGTTTCAATTCTAAACTTTTTGACTTCTCTTCATCACCTTCCAATACTAGAGGTCGCCTTAAGTCTTCCCAACGATGAGGTCGGGATCCTCTTTGAAAAGGTTGAGTCTCCAACATTTCTACCACTTCCATGTCACTATTATTAACTTCTTCATCTTCCTTAAAAATTGACATGCTTAGCACTCTTTCGATAGGTAATTGAGTCACACTCTCCAAATGTTCATTATCTACCACTTGCTCTAAAACTTGTATGTTTCTACTTGTACCAAAATCCTCCTTATGCTTCATGGCATTCCTCACATTGATTTTTAACTCCTCGTCATAAACCTTCAAAGTAAGGGTACCGCCTTCCATATATATCATAACTCTCCCGGTTTCCAAAAATGGGCGGCCTAAAATTAGGGGAATTTTTTCATCTTCCGGCATTTCAAGGATCACAAAATCAACCAGAAACACAAATTTATCTACTTTCACCAGAACATCTTGGACAACTCCATAAGGTCACTTAACCGAATGATCTACAAATTGGAGAGTCATCCTAGTATCTTGTACAACACTGATACCTAGCTTTCTGTAGATTGACAAAGGCGTGAGACTAATGCTTGCCCCCAAATCAATTAAAGCTCTTTTGAAGGCTCTGTCACCAATTGTGCAAGGAATAGTAACAGTTCCGCTATCTTTCTTCTTCACTGGAATCTTCAACCCCTGCAAAATAGCACTATAAGTTTCAGTTAGAATAATCGGTTCAGACTCACTGGTTCGCTTCTTAGCGATGATATCCTTCATGAATTTTGCATAAGTGGGCATTTGCTCGAGTGCCTCCAATAATGAAATGTTCAGCTCTAACTTTTTAAATAATTCGAGAAATTTCTCAAAATTCTTCTCTTGATGTCCCTTCTTTTTATTTCTTGAAGGATAAGGTAGCTTGATCATCGGTTTCGGGTCTACAACTTTCTCTTTGGTTACCGGTGCTGACGTTATCACTTCCTCTTCCACTACCTCATTCTCTTTTATTTCCAGCTCCACTTCAATCATGTGATCATTCAGGTCAGTTTCTTTTTCCTCCACTTCCTTAGATTTACCACTTCTTGTTATTACCGCCTTGATTTGGTGGTGATCTTTGGGATTCGGCACTGTCGCACTTGGAAGTGTACCTGGTGCTTGAGAGCTCGCAAGTTGTTGAGCAATCTGACTCATCTGTACTTCCAGATTTTTAATGGATGCACCAGTGTTCCTTAAATTACTTCTTGTCTCTTCTTGAAATTGTGAACTTTGGGCAGCCATCTTTTCAATGGCGACCTCCCAATCAGCTTTTCTAGGAGCTTGTTGTTGCGGTTGTTGGTATGGAGGTGTGTACGGTGGTTGCTGGTATTGTTACTGCTGCGGTTGATACGGTTGTTGGCCTTGAACAGGTTTTTGCACATTTCCTTGTTGGTCTTTCCATGAGAAATTTGGGTGATTTTTCCAACCAGGATTATATGTGTTGGCATAAGGATTGTTCTCCCTTAACATATTAATTTGTTCCACCTGCTCCTGAGTTGCAACACAATGCACGGTAAAGTGCGGTCCACCGCATATTTCACAAGGTGGCGTTTGCACTGGTTCAACTTGGGCTACTGTCTGAGTTCCAATATTCATCTTCTTTAACCTTCTCTCTACCTCGGCGACAATTTGGTCCTCCATTTTAACAACCTGATCAGCCAACTTCAAATAAATCTTACCCTCCGGTTGGTTCACAGTGCGATCATACAACTCAAGATGCTCGTTGGCGGCAATTGCTTCTATGATCCTCTTGATATCAGTGGCTGTTGAGAAGTTTGTTGAGCCACCAACAACAGTGTCTATAAGCTATTTTGTTTTGAGTCGTAATCCATTCACAAAATTCTGCATTTGCTCGGTGGCGTCCATGTTATGAGTAGGGCATGCTGTCAGACACCTCTTAAACCTCTTATACGCATCTCCTAAAGATTCCCCTTCTTTTTGTTTGAAGTTGAAAATGTCATATCTTTTCCGAATAAAAACTGAAGCAGGGAAATACTCGTTAAGAAACGCATTTTCCATCTCTTGCCATGTTGTAATACTCCCAGCCGGAAGTGAGTAGAACCATTCTTCCGCATCATCAGTCAGTGTGAACGGAAACATAACCAGTCTCTTGGCTTCTTCGGAGTGACCTTCAATCTTCAGAGATGTGGTGGTTGTTAGGAATCTCTGTAGATGCTTGTTTGCATCTTCGTTAATTCTTCCTGCAAACGGCTTACTCTCCAACTGGCGGATGGTAGAAGGATTCCCAGCCATTTGAGCAATTTCTTCTGTTGTCTCTCTCTCTCTTCTTCTGAATCACTATGCACAAATACAACTTCTTCTCTTTTGAGTAATAGCACGTCGGAGCCTGAACTTGAACTTGCCAGTCTTTCAAATCTAGCTCTTCTCAGTCTTTCGTGCAGTGCTCGCTCTGGTTCTGTATCAAAAGAATATTTAGCTGAGGCCTGACCTCGCATACACAGTTAGACAAGCGTTAGATATTTTACGCATAGAGATAATATAGCAAAAATAAAAACAAATTTTATTCGCAGAGCAACAAAATTTCTTTTGAATTTATAAATAATATTAATTTGGCAGTCCCCGGGAACGACGCCAAAAACTTGATCGACAAAATAGCAAGTGTACTATTTGTGTCAAAGTAATAATAAGGGAAATAGTTCCCAGTATCGATCTCGAGGACTGCGTAGTAATCAACAATACTTTTCGGATTCAAAAGAAAAAAAATACCTTGGAGTTGTTTATTTAACAGAGTAAAAGAAAATGTAAGATAAAAAGGATTAGAGTAAAAATAAGAACAAAGTTAGGGAGGTGGATAAATTGCTAGTAAAACCTTAAAGGATTATTCTGAGATGTTTTACCGACCTTTAAAAAAAGCCAAAGTTTCAAAATTAGTTTTTCCTAATTCCTCAGTGAAAAACACTTTGATAATTTTCCCATGCTCTAATTCCTTAGTTGCATGTGAAAATCATCAAGCAATAGTCCTGACATAAAAACATACTCTACGGGATATCCCCATTCCTAGGTAATATCTATCGTAAGATTATTTTGCAAAGGCCTTAGGTTGACTTTCCATACCAAAACCTAATCGTAAATCAAATTCCATTTTCCAACATGAATTCGCATAAAGAACGTTGCAAAATAACAATCATAAGGTAATCAATAAAAATCTCATAGAATAATCCCAACAAGGTTAATACATTTCAATTTAGGACCACCCCCTAACAATTGGGGGTTTAGCCACTCATGTTCTTAATAAAAAAATGCACTTAAGGATAAAAGAGAAAAAGTCATTATAATTAGGATTGATCTCCTGGGATCATCAATTGCTTCCGCTCTTGATCGATCCGTGTTCCTCAGAAATAATCTTCTCCAGTGTAAATTACGATCCCCAGTTCCCCAAAAGTCAAAAGCCTTAGCCAAAAAATGACTAATATAACTCAATTTAAATTACATCATAAAAAGTCTAAAATGCCCTTCGAACTAGCTCAGTACGCGAAAAAACATGAAAATCAACATTTGCACTATCAGTGGCCCTGACACGGGCCGTGTTGTGTGACACGGGTGGTCGTGTCAGGCTTCTGTTCCAGACAAAGGGCGTGTCATCCTTCAGGGGCTGCAACACGGGCCGTGTTGTGTGACACGGGCACCCGTGTTGCACTTTTGTCCTCCCATTTCCCTTTTTCTTTGGAAGTGTTATGTGATGGCCCTCCTGACACAGGCCGTGTTGTGTGACACGGGCGCCCGTGTCAGGCTTCTGACTTTCACTTCTTTGACCTTTCTGCGTCCCCGAAACGATCCTCCATCGTGTCATCATTTCCTACTCATAACACACCAAAAACAAACAAATCAAACGTACCCGTGGCACAAAATTATATTAACCTTATGATGGGACATTCTCAAAGATAACTGAAAATAACAAGAAAAGAGTAAACGGAAGATGCGAAACTGAAAGAAAATACTGCAAAACCAACGACACACACAGTGTGAAAAACATAACTAAAATCCGTTGATCAGTGAACCTCTTTTAGCTTGTAAAGCTGTTACAGGTGTAGGGATGATGATTGGTGCTAGCTTAATCATGTTGACATTTTGGCATTTCAGCATGTAGCCTTTCACATTCCCTATCCCATGCGCATGAAACTGCAATAGGAGCATGCCAAATATTGCCAAAAAAATGAACCAACACCCAATGTACCTCCTTTGCTCATTTTTGAATCTTTTGCCCAAACAAGAAAGGGAAAAATTTGCTTTGTTTTTCTATATACAGCCACGCCATTCCGCTCTTTCCACTAAAACAAAATAGCTCCATGTGCAAGTTGGCTGGTGTACCATCTCTCTAGTCCACCATTGATTCAAAAATTCTTGAAAATGAAACATCTACACCATTGATCTTTAACCATGGTAAAACCCTCCAAAGCCTGATTTCACTCCATATTTAAGCTATTGAACAGCTTTAGAAAACCCTAGCCACCACTGTTGCAAGAGAAACCAGAATTTGAGCTTTGAACTCCTCCAAAAAAACACAAAAACTGTCTCGTGCAATTTTCATACCAGCATCTTTTCCAATCATCCAATCACCCAAAAATCATCCACACAGCTTCCAAATCATCATTTGGATGTGTTCTAACCATTATCTTGATCAAAAGCACCACCAAACCAAAAGTCAACTTATCACACTCATTAATTGACTTTTTGGAACAAAGTGATAAAACTCACTGCCTAGAACAGCTTGGACCCCTTTGACACCTTGAACACCTTCCCTTTTGGTTCTTTAAACTGTCTAAAACCTCAACAAAAAAAATAGTTGGAAGCTTCTTTGCTCAAACTGTCTTAAAGAGTCATTTGTTGTTGGAAAAGGAAGAAAGCTCAAGGGAGGAGGGAATATATAGCTCTTGCTGCTAGCTTGCTCAAGGAGGTCTACAAGAGGTATGTAGCCCTAAATCTCCTCATTAATGTGCATCATGTTTATGCTTTGATGGTTTTCTAAATGGTTCAATTATTTTCATGTTTAGAATGTAACTTTGTTGTCAAATATGTGTGTTTTCTACTAGATGCTTGTGTGTGACTGTCACTAGAGAAATATGGTTATGTTGTTTCTAGACTGTTGAAGTGTATGGTATAATGAGGATTGATGATTGGTATATTGAACTCATGTATTTTGCTGTCAATATCTGTGCTTGAGAAGTAAGTCCCCCAACTCAGTTGATATCAGTTTTAAGTAAGAGTTTGGTTTATGCTTGTTTGTCTTGTGAGGTTGGTTTTTGCTAAGGTGAGGCTGTCACCAGGTTTGTATCATGAGGATTTTGACTGTTTGAACTTTGAGAACAGTTCTGGCTGTTGTGACTGTTTGATTTGAATTAGCTTTGAGTAGCACATAAGAACTGTCAAGAGCATAAGTCTTTAGATTGTTACTTGTTTCTTGCACCCTCCTATCAAATGTACTTCATGGTTGGTCTTCTTTGGTGACGGTATAGGAGCTTAGGACTTGTTGTGCCTCTGCTGTTGTGATGTTTTAAGGAGAGGGCCATTAACTTATTGTCATTAGTGAACCTCTTTTAGCTTGTAAAGCTGTTAGAGGTGTAGGACTGATGATTGGTGCCTGCTTAATCATGTTTACATTTTGGCATTTCAGCATGTAGCCTGTCACATTCCTTATCCCATGCGCATGAAGCTGCAAAAGGAGCATGCCAAATATTGCCAAAAATGAACTAACACCCAATGTACCTCTTTTGTTCATTTTTGAATCTTTTGCCCAAAAAAGAAAGGGACAAATTTGCTTTGTTCTGCTGCATACAGCCACGCCATTCCACTCTTTCCACTAAAACAAAATAGCTCCATGTTCAAGCTGGCTGGTGTACCATCTCTCTAATCCACCATTGATTCAAAAATTCTTGAAAAGGCAACATCTACACCATTGATCTTTAACCATGGTAAAACCCTCCAAAGCCTGATTTCACTCCATATTTAAGCTATTGAACAACTTTAGAAAACCCTAGCCACCACTGTTGCAAGAGAAACCAGAATTTGAGCTTTGAACTCCTCCAAAAAAACACAAAAACTGTCTCGTGCAATTTTCATACCAGCATCTTTTCCAATCATCCAATCACCCAAAAATCATCCACACAGCTTCCAAATCATCATTTGGATGTGTTCTAACCATTATCTTGATCAAAAGCACCACCAAACCAAAAGTCAACTTATCACACTCATTAGTTGACTTTTCTGCACAAAGTGATAAAACTCACTGCCTAGAACAGCTTGGACCCCTTTGACACCTTGAACACCTTCCCTTTTAGTTCTTTCAACTGTCTAAAACCTCAACAAAAAAAAAACAGTTGGAAGCCTGTTTGCTCAAACTGTCTTAAAGAGTCACTTGTTGTTGGAAAAGGAAGAAAGCTCAAGGGAGGAGGGAATATATTGCTCTTGCTGCTAGCTTGCTCAAGGAGGTCTACAAGAGGTATGTAGCCCTAAATCTCCTCATTAATGTGCATCATGTTTATGCTTTGATGGTTTGCTAAATGGTTCAAACATTGTCATGTTTAGAATGTAACTTTGCTGTCAAATATGTGTGTTTGCTGCTAGATGCTTGTGTGTGACTGTCACTAGAGAAATATGGTTATGTTGTTTCTAGACTGTTGAAGTGTATGGTATAATGAGGATTGATGATTGGTATATTGAACTCATGTATTTTGCTGTCAATGTCTGTGCTTGAGAACTAGGTCCCCCAACTCAGTTGATATCAGTTTTAAGTAAGAGTTTGGTTTATGCTTGTTTGTCTTGTGAGGTTGGTTTTTGCCTAAGTGAGGTTATCACCAGGTTTGTATCATGAGGATTTTGACTGTTGGACCTTTGAGAACAGTTCTGGCTGTTGTGACTGTTTGGTTTGAATTAGCTTTGAGTAGCACATACGAACTGTTAAGAGCATAAGTCTTTGGATTGTTACTTGTTTCTTGCACCCTCCTATCAACTGTACTTCATGGTTGGTCTTGTTTGATTACTGTCATAGGAGCTTAGGACTTGTTGTGCCTCTTTTGTTGTGATTTTGTAAGGAGAGGTGTCGCTACTGCGAAAATCGGCGCCGACTATGACAGAAGAGTCGCCACCGTGCGTTATTTATCCCAAAGGAGGGAAAGGAAACGCTCGAAGTAAACCTAACGCAAAACGGGAAAGGAATGGTCATCGCAACCAAATTCCTGGATTCAGGAGTCGATTACGCAAGGGGAAGGTATTAGCACCCCCCACGTCCTCCGTACTCGACGGAATCCACGCTTGTTTTATAGTACAGATCGTTATTCTATCTACTCTATGGGTCTGGGTTAAAAGGAAAAGAAAATGACTCGGCAAAGTATCACACTTTATGCCTACGTATTCCCGTCTGGAACGAGAAATCAGAGTCAACGTAGTTCGCCTACCTACTGGAAAGGAGGGGAAGGTTGCTCACTAGGATACGGCATCCTATGCCTACGTACTTTCATACAACATGAAAGATCAGACCAAACGTAGTTCGGGCTACGGAAGACACAAGCTTGTCTGACTGTTTTTTATTACCTTCAAAAAGGGTTTTTCTTGATTAAGAGTCCGAGCGGAAAAAACTGACACTTTGATGTTTGTTTTGAATCTTTTATGAAAGAAGTGTTTTTTAGTTTGTTTGCAATCTCTGACGCACTAGAGACTATGATTTGAGAGTGACTACATCGCGTGTCACCCAAAGGGTACCACACTAAGCAGCCAGACTACTGGAAAGAAGCTCTCCAGCAACCCTTTCTCAAATAGCTTAAGGCTCGTACCGTACGACATCGATTAACCTTATTACTGTATTTTTGAGTTGTTTTGAGATAAAAAGAGAAAGAAGCTCTAAAAAACCTAGGGTTGAAAGGGGAATAAAAAACTAACCTAATGTTGTCATGCATGGATGAGAATCCTAATGTCTGTCATAATTCCCTCCTGCACAGAGGAAATTAGAGACCCTAGGGGATAAACAGAAAAGGAAGCAAACAAATACAGTAAAATGCATGCAATGCAGCAATACAAGCGAGGCAAGGGAGTCCGACTCAACCTCGAACCTGGGAAAACAATAGGCAAAGTGAATCAACATTCACTTCAAACCTAGGGGGCAAGCTACACAAGCCAACAAACAATACAGAAAACAAAACCCAGAGCAGAGGAGGCAGCCCAAGCAGCAACACCAAACTCCTACAGCAAACAGCAGCTCTGACAGCAGCAATCTTCATCTTCATGAAGCTCCTATCTTCAAGTTCCAACAAACTTTCAATCTTCAACAAGCACCAAGCTTCAACAAGCTTCAAACTTCACCAAGCAACCAGCTTCAACAAGCAAACTTCAACCAGTAAACAGCTTCAACAAGCAGCAAAACCCTAGATTCAACAAGCAACCAGCTTCAACAAGCAACAAATTTTCTCTTAACAAGCTCGAAGCTTCAACAAGCACCTCCAGGGGAGAATCAATCAACAAGATCAAGTTGAAGGGTTAAGAAACTCAATGACAACCAAGGGAAGTCATTAAGATCTTAACACTGTAATAGGAAAGCACCCTCAAAGTTCTACTCTTAAAGCATGTCACTCATCCCTCAAAAGGAGATATGTGACTTCTTTAAGAGGAATTTATGTCATTGGATTGAATGGAGATGAACAATATACTCCATGTTTGAAGAAACAAGCAAAACTAGTCTAATGCTCTTCCTAAAACCCTAGTTTCCCTAAGCTCCTGACAAGCACCCACAAGCTGAGAAAATCTTCAACTCCAAGCTCCTCCAAGCTCTCCAAAGCATCTTCAATTGGTCTTCATCTACATCCAAGCATAAAAGCACCACCACCCTAATCTGGAAAAAATGGATGAACAGATGAGGTTATGGCTCGATTCAACCTCCAATCTTTTGTAGAATCACTCAAGAACCACTTCTAAAGCTTCTCCAATGATCAATTTTCTTTGAATCCTCTTCAATTCCAAAACCCGATTCTTGATGCAGCTGTGAAATCTTCAATTGCTCTCTCTGATTCCTTGCTTAATCCTTGCCAAAAAACCATCTGAATCAATTGCAAATGTCATATAGAAGTTGTTAGAAACCTCTAGAAAGTTCTGTAACAACCATAATAAGAAATTGAAATTCTCATATCCCTTTGAAAATATCATATGCAACAGTCATGCATTGCTCTGTTCTAGCCCTTAATTTCACCTGAAATTCTCCCCTTATGACATTTTGAATTGAATGGGAATGATATCTTCCTTGTTTTTGATCCCATGGTGTGTGATTGTTATGTTGCTTCCACATGAAGTTACAAAAGGGAACCATGTGTTATTGGCCTCAAATCCAAAAAGTGGTAATTTCATCATTCTTGGAATGATTTTTCTGATCAATTCGGTATATAACATTGCTTGGTTTGGCCATAAATCAAGAATTTCACATTTTTGGCCTTTTAAATGACTTTAATTTCTTCCTTTTCAAAATTGCTCAAACCAACTTCTCCTATGAGCCAATTAAAAACCTCCTTTATGCATGGTCAAGGTTAAAACCCTATTTTGAGAAACTTTATAGTTGAAAAATTTTCCATTTGAAGCTTGCAAGTTGGAGTTATGGACCTATGATCACAAATGACCTATAATCACCAATACCCAAAATACCCCTAACTTGCAAAGATCATAACTTGAGTTCTACAAATCCCCTTGAGGACTTATAGTACTCTATGGAAAGCTAAGATCAAGATCTACAATTCTCATGTTGTCCAAGAATCCATTTGAAAATTCCTTGAAGGGCAAAAGTTGCTTGGAAGTCAAGTGACTTTCACAGATAAATTTCATAGTCATCTGATGACCTGTAATTTGCAAGACCCATAACTTGAGTTCTATAAATCCCCTTGAGGACTTATAGTACTCAAATTAAAGGTATTGAGATGCTCTACAAGTTTCATGTTGGCCAAAGATCCATTTGAAACTTGTATTTTGACTTATGTGGCCTTGAAGTTGGGCACTAAATAGGGGATTTTACACTAAAACCCTAATTTAGCAACTTCCCACATTCTTGATCCTTCTTTGCTTAACCTTGGCACAACACCACACATGTATCAACATAACAATCCATGAATCCCATGACTTCAAAGTTGGCTTTGATGCTCTCTAATTTGCACAATTGAATTAGGGTTGACCCAGATGAAACCCTAGTTGACTGCACCTCAACTGTGGCTCTTGTACTTGAATCAATGACTTTTCTTAACTTCAATAGGCCCTCTAGGCTTTCCATGAGATCCATACACACCCAAAATTATCATTCCATGTTTCTCATCCCACTGATGATTCTCAATATTCCTCAAGATAGAAGCAAAACCCACATATAGGCACTCAAGCTTCTCAAGACTTCAAATCTCTTCTTGATGACTTGAATGACTTCTCAATCTTGGATAACACCTCTTGCTAGGCTCTTCCCTTGATAGACACCCTTGATCCCTTGTTGGATGCATGCTATGCTATTATATGCAAATGATTGAACTATGTACATGATGTAACTATGCAAATGCAATGAAAGCAAACATAAATCAGGAAAGAAAAGGTTGAGCAAATTTTGGGGTGCAACAGGTGCCCCTATTCAAACGGCTTGGACCCGACTGGGTGATGAGCGAACGACCTTCAAACAATCTAGGTACGAGACGGTTGAATACCAAGAAACCCGGAAATTTGCCAACTGCAGAAATAAACTGCACTGCTTGGGGAACGACACCCCTATCTGAATCCGGTTGTTACGGCAACAACTGATCCAACGTCTGACAATAATTCTGATTTCACCTTCAACCACCTATGTAACGCCACAGGTACTGAACAAATTTTACAAAACACCTCCATCCACAACTGGACTAACCTTGTCAACACAAGAAGAGAAACAAATTCGTCAACACGAATAGAGATTCTGTCGTCACAGGAATAACCTTGTCCACATCTGGACCCAAATTTCGTCAAATCACGAATGAACACAAATCTGTCCACGTCAGGACTCACATTTCGTCAACCCGAAGAAATCTCAACAACACAGGAATAGAACTTTGTCCGCATTAGGACACTTGTTTCGTCAACACGAAGAAATCCCCTCATAAACTTGTCCACGTTAGGACTCCACATTCTGTCAACACGGAGAAGTCCCGGCGACTTCGCTGGGGATGAGTTGTCCGCATCCCGTCAACACAAGGAAATAAACCCGTCACCATGAAGAGAAATAAATTTCGTCCACGTCAGGATTCCATCTCGTCAACACGAAGAACGGTAAACTGGTCCACGTCAGGACTCGCATCTCGTCAACACGAGGGAAGGTAACTTGGTTTGTCCACGTCAGGACTCACATCTCGTCAACACGAGGAAATCCTATCAACATAGGAGTAAATTGTCCACGTCAGGACACCGTTTCGTCAACACGAAGAAAGATAAATTCGTCCACGTCAAGACTCGCGCATCTCGTCAACATGAGGAACTATAAACTTTGTCCACGTCAAGACGCACATTTCGCCAATACGAAGAAATATATCTGCTAGGGATAAATGGTCCACGTCAGGACACCATTTCGTCAACACGAAAAGTAATCAATTTGTCCATGTCAGGACTTCCCATTCCATCAACACAGAGAACTCAAATCTGTCCACGTTAGGACTAGCACATCTCATCAACACGAGGAAATAAATCGGTCCACGTTAGGACACCCACTTCGCCAGCACGAAGAAATCCCGTCAATACAGGAATAAATTGTCCACGTCAAGACTCATATCTCGTCAACACGAGGAACTCCTATCAACATAGGAAATAAAATTTTGGCGACTTCTAGGGAAGTACTTCTGTCAACCAGTAGGAAAATACATCCGTTTGTTCATACGGGAAGATACTCTGAATACAGTTTCTCTGTTTATCTCTGCAGTAGCTAACTTCATTGGTCCCAACCCACAAACCTTTTAGCACTGACGTGACAGCGGCTTTGAGGAGGACTTTACGGGGGATATTTGGAAACCAAACTGCCGGACGCCTGTTCCGATAACCGGTGGCAACTTCTGAAATTTCGATTCATGAAACCCTTTGACGCTGACGTAACAACAAATTTGAAGAAAATAATCCGCTGGCCGGATAAGAGAAACTTCAACAAGCAACTCTGACGGGGAAAACAAGAGAAATTTAAACAAATAACTCTGCTCGGGGACAAAGAGAAACTTAACCAAGTAACTATGTGGGGAAAATAGTAAGATGAACCGTATCATCATACGTCTCGCGGCGAGACCTCGAATACCTGGTAATAGATCTGAGCTAGAACTCCATACTCCTGCTGAGAAAACACACTTGAAAGCAAAAGGTTAACCAACCTGATTTATGTTTCAAAATGCGTATGCTTGAAAATGGCGTAATGCTCCGTACGGCACGCGTTTGAGTAGATGCAAATATGACGATATATGAAAATGCAAATAGAGGCTCCAGCCGCCGGGGCCACTCTGATAATGATGTCTCAACAACATGAATGCTGAGGATAAAGCCAACTCCGTTGGGGAGAACAAGTATCATAAGGTATTCCAGTAAAATAAATGCCGGAAACACAGTCCACTTTGCCGGGGGGGATTAAACATCAATTTCCACTGGGAGGAAAGAACAAACACCCTGCTGGTGAACAAACTTAGCTGGGGAAGAAGCGACACTTCTGGGCAAAGCACACTGTCTGGGCACAGCTTACACACTCAGAGTTACCACTCTGTTGAGGATCAACATCCTGTCAATGGCATGACGACCTGCGGTGAGCAAGAAAACCATCCTTCGCGGATATAAACCTTTCGAACCAACAACTTGGTTAACTATTGCGGGAATCTCCCATGCTGGAGATTGAACGTGCACACCTTCGATTTGCTGAGGAGCGCAACCTCTGCAGGGGATATTGAATTTGACTTGCTGGGGTTAATCATATGGACAACTTCCATGAGGACACTCTCCTGGGGAAAATAATTCCCTCCTTCGGGAAGGGATAAATACCATTTCCACTCTTTGGGGATAAGCTGCGTCTAGCTGAGGAATGACATCAACTGGAGTCAGGTCTTACGTCAAGCGACCTTGGCTGGGGAGTACAATTCCTGACCGTTTTCTCCAAAGGTAAAAACCCTGCAAAACACAAACGAGACAAAACAGGCCTATACAACAGAATCTATCCAGGTTAGCATCTGTGACATTACTTCAGTCAATTCGAAGTTTTAGCAATTATTGGCAAGGGCCAGCAAGATTATGCAAGTGCAAGTTTATCAAAAACATTGACGTCTTTCACAAACAAAATAGTAAAGAACAAGCATCAAGTACTGAATAACATGTTTTATTGATAATGAGCCTCTGAATAGGCAAAGTTTTGTACACTGGATGCAACTCCTGAAAAGAGGAAGTTACGCACAAACACACATAAATATATGCACAAGAAGCATAAAGAAAACACAAAAAAATATTTGTATACATGTCGGCAACGTGGCACAGACAAACACCATGAGCTGATCCTCCTATGATTCGCCTGACTCTGCGCTTTCCCGGTACTCGATCTTTAGAAGAGATTGTCTTTGGATAGACGGCCCCCAGGTACTCCCAAACCACTAAGCAATGCCGTATCAAATCCGGACCGCAGTCATTTGCTTTTTCAATCCCTAACTTTTGCGTGAACCGCCCTTTGCGGATTTTCAATTCACCGGGATACCCTTTTTTGCCGAAGTCGCCCTTTTCATGTTTTCGACTTCGCGGGTGTACATCTTTTCAATTTTATCCCTAACTTTTGCCCGAACCTTTTATTCATTTTTTATGGTTCGCCGAGATGCCCCATTTTTGCCTGGACTCTCTTTTTACTGTCCAACGGGTCACTTTCAAGCAAAGTATTTTTTAACTGCGTCCGAATTCACGGGAGACGTAAAGTCTTCACCATCCATGGTGGATAGTAGCAAGGCTCCTCCAGAGAAGACTTTTCTGACAACGTAGGGACCTTCGTAATTGGGAGTCCACTTGCCCCTGTGATCTGTTTGTGGTGGATAATCTTTTTCAAAACAAGATCGCCCGTCTGAAAGCTTCGAGGGCGCACCTTCTTGTCGTAAGCTTTCTTCATCTGGCTCTGATATAACCGACCGTATGCTAGAGAAGCCAGTCTCTTCTCATCCATTAAGCTGAGCTGATTCAGTCTATCTTTAAACCATTTTGCCTCGTCGAGTTGGACATCACGTAAAACCCTCAGGGAAGGAATCTCGACCTCCAACGGTAACACCGCCTCCATCCCGTATACCAATGAGAAAGGGGTTGCCCCGGTTGATATGCGTATCGTCGTACGATAACCGTGCAAAGCGAAAGGTAGCATCTCGTTCCAGTCCTTATACGTCACAACCATCTTCTGAACAATATTCTTTATGTTCTTATTAGCCGCTTCGACAGCGCCATTCATCTTGGGCCGGTAAGGAGAAGAGTTGTGATGCTCAATCTTAAAATTCTGACACAGCTCTTTCATCATTTTGTTATTCAAGTTTGAACCGTTGTCGGTGATAATCCGCTCGGGGGTTCCATATCTGCATATAATATCTCATTTGATAAATCTGGCTACCACTTGTTTGGTCACATTGGCATATGATGCTGCTTCCACCCATTTGGTGAAGTAATCAATTGCCACCAAAATGAACCGGTGTCCGTTTGATGCCGCAGGCTCAATCTTGCCAATCATATCAATCCCCCACATCGAGAAAGGCCACGGGGATGACATCACATTCAGAGGGCTCGGAGGCACATGGATTTTGTCCGCATAAATCTGGCATTTATGACACCTCTTTGCAAACTTGAAACAGTCTGTTTCCATAGTCAGCCAATAATAACCTGTCCGCAGCAGTTTTCTTGTCATAGCATGCCCGCCAGCATGTGTACCAAATATACCCTCATGCATCTCTTCCATGAGAAACTTCGCCTCTTTCTCATCTACACAGCATAGCAACACCAAGTCGTGGTTTCTTTTGTATAGGACACCGTCCGGGTTCAGATAGAAATTGCCAGCCAATCTCCTGAGAGTCTTCTGATCTCGACTGGATTCCCCAGCCGGATACTCCTTGTTCTTCAGGAAATTCTGGATGTCAAAATACCAGGGTTTACCATCGGGAGCCTCGTAAATGGAAAATATGAAAGTAGGCCTATCGAGCCGAGAGATAACAATCCTGGGAGCCTCATTCAAGAAGTTAACTTTATACATTGAAGACAATGTCGCCAGGGCGTCAGCCATTTGATTTTCTGCTCGCGGTACGTGATGCAATTCCACCTTGTCAAAGAAAGGCAACAATCTCCTTGCATAATTCATATAGGGTATCAAATTGGGCTGACGTGTCTCCCATTCTCCTTTAATCTGATTCACCACTAGAGCTGAGTCTCCGTATACATCCAGGTTCTTGATCCGTAAATCAATGGCTTCTTCCAGACCCATGATGCAAGCCTCATATTTAGCCTCATTATTTGTAACAGGAAAAGTCAATCAGGAAGTAAATGGGATGTGTGACCCATGAGGAGTAGTGATAATTGCCCTTATTCCGCTACCATAGGAATTTACAGCTCCGTCAAATATCAACTGCCATTTGGAACCCAACTCTGGTCCTTCGTCTGGCAACGGTTCTTCACAATCTTTCATCTTCAGGTACATGATATCCTCGTCAGAAAAATCAAACCTCATCGATTGGTAGTCCTCAACCGGCTGCTCAGCGAGGTACTCTGGCAGAATGCTACCTTTAATAGCCTTTTGCGAGACATATTGGATGTCATATTCTGTCAACACCATCTGCCATCAGGCAATTCTTCCGGAGAGTGCTTGCTTCTCAAACACATATTTTATTGGATCCATCTTTGAAATTAGCATGGTTGTATGATTCAGCATGTATTGCCTCAAACGTTTGGCGGTCCAGGCTAGCGCGCAACACGTCTTCTCGAGCATTGAGTATCTGGACTCACAGTCGGTAAACTTCTTACTCAAATAGTAGATCGCATGCTCTTTACGTCCGGTCTCGTCGTGTTGACCGAGAACACAACCCATACTTTCCTCAAGAACTGTCAAATACATAATCAAAGGTCTCCCGGCCACTGGGGGTATCAAAACAGGAGGTTCCTGCAAGTATTCTTTTATCTTGTCGAACGCCTTTTGACAATTTTCATTCCAGGTCAACACCTGATCCTTTTTCAACAACTTGAATAACGGCTCGCATGTCACAGTTAGGTGAGATATGAACCGAGCGATGTAGTTCAACCTCCCTAAAAACCCACACACTTCTTTTTCTGTTTTAGGCATCGACATTTCTTGTATAGCTTTTATCTTTGCAGGATCAACCTTTATTCCCTTTTCGCTTACAATAAACCCCAACAATTTACCCGATCTCACCCCAAAGGTGCACTTGTTAGGGTTCAGTCTCAACCTGAACTTCCTAAGTCTTTTGAACAGTTTCAGCAGATTAACCAAATGCTCCTCCTCTGTCTGGGATTTGGCAATCATATCATCAACATAAACCTCGATCTCTTTGTGCATCATGTCATAAAAGAGAGTCGTCATAGCACGTTGATATGTTGCCCCAGCGTTCTTCAGTCCGAAGGGCATCACTTTGTAGCAAAATGTTCCCCAGGGAGTAATGAAGGTAATCTTCTCCATGTCTTCTGGTGCCATTTTGATCTAATTATAGCCTGAGAAGCCGTCCATGAAGGAGAATACAGAGAACTGAGCAGTGTTATCAACCAGCACATCAATGTGAGGAAGTGGAAAGTCGTCTTTCGGGCTCGCCCTATTCAAATCATGGTAGTCTACACACATTCGCACTTTACCGTCTTTCTTCGGCACTGGTACTATATTAGCGACCCATGACGGATAAGTTGTAACGGCTAGGAAACCAACATCCCACTGTTTTTGAACTTCCTCTTTGATTTTCACAGCCATGTCTGGTCTGGTTCTTCTGAGTTTCTGCTTAACAGGCGGACATTCTTCTCGCAACGGCAGACGGTGCACAACCATGTCCATATCCAACCCAGGCATATCCTCGTACGACCAAGCAAATATATCACTATACTCTCGCAGTATCTCAATCAGCCTTTGCTTGATGTCGCTCTGCAGTGCAGCCCCTATACGGATATTTCTCACAACTTCTTCCGACCCCAAGTTGATAATCTCAATTTCCTCCTGATGAGGCAGAATGATTCTCTCTTCCTATTTCAACAAACGAGTCAGCTCCTCTGGAAAGTCGCTATCCTCAACAATCTCTTCCTCTACTTGGAATACCGGGTGCTCGAAGTCGAAACGAGTCATAGGCGGTCCGTAGAAGATGTCATCTGAAATATCAGTCCTGCAAAGGAAATGGTTAAACGCTTCAAAGCGCAAACAAAGCAAATAACCACGTTGCCATTTATTGTTAAAGTAAAAAAGAAGAAAAACAGGGATCACAATATTTGAATATGAAAAACGCCTTTATTTCATGATTAAAATAGTGCAGTACACATAATCAAGTAGCCCTAAGGTAAAACCACTATGCCCCGGGTAGGACATAGGATTGTTCAACAATTGACAAAACAAATCATTACTGTTTAAGAGTCACTGGGACAGTTTCCCGGATGGACCAGTTGCAGAGACTTTGTCCTGGAACGCTTGGCTTGATCCACGCGTCCATATCACATTCACTATCTCTGTCTTCGGCATCGGAAATAGCGTTGATTGTCTCAAAGCACACCCCGCCTGGCGTAATCGTTATCGGTCCTTTGAACCTAGGCGCTCCTGAAGATGACGCTGACGACGTCGGTCGATACCCTAGCCCAAACTTGTCATTCTTCACGGGAATCTCCAATACATGCCCCCAACCTTTAGTCTCACCAGTCTGCACTAAAGCCTGAGCTTCTTTGTAGGATGACACTGCCACCTCTAGCATTCTGCTGGGACCCTGAGCTTTGTCTTTAATCTGCAACCCTTCGAAGGCTTGACAAGGTGTCTCGTGTATTTCTCCGTCGACCTCAACATATCTGAACGATGACAGGTGACTGACCAAAATGTCCTCCTTCCCGCAAACGGTAACAACACTATCACCCACCATGTACTTCAGCTTCTGATGCAATGTGGACGTTACGGCCCCTGCAGCGTGGATCCATGGGCGTCCAAGAAGGCAGCTATAAGCTGGATGGATATCCATGATGTAGAATTCGGTATCAAAAATTTCTGGCCCCACCTGAAGCGGTAATGTTATTAACCCAAACACTGATCTTTTCGTCCCGTCAAACGCCCTCACAACCAAATCTCTGGGCGTGCAAATAACTCCCTGTATGTCCAATTTCATCATGGCTTTCTTTGGCAATACGTTCAATGACGATCCAGTATCCACCAATACACGCGACATTACGGTGCCCCGGCATTCCACCGATATATGCAAAGCCATGTTGTGCTCTCGACCCCCGGGTGTTAGATCAAAATCTGTGAAACCCAGGCTATGTCCAGCATTGACATGCGCCATTATCCCCTCTAACTGATTTACAGAAACTTCTTGAGGCACAAATGACGTATCCAGAATCTTTAGCAAGGCGTTCCGGTGGGCCTCGGAACATAACAACAACGACAAGATAGAAATCTTCGACGGCGTCTGCTGTAGGTGTTCAACAATTTTGTAGTCACTTTTGTGAATCAGTCTCATGAACTCCTCTACGTCCTTGAGTGACGTATCCTTTTCTTTCGACTGAGCAGGCCCGCTTTCATTTACTTTGGATTTTCCTTTGGCCAATCTCTCTGCTTCTATTTCAGGTGAGGTAAAGATCCTTCCGCTACGGGTCATGCCCCCCGTTCCAACGACATTATCAACAGCCCCAGCTGGCTGGCTATTCACCACAATCTTTTCACTGTTGCAATATGCTTCTAATCCGTATCTCCACGGGACAGCTTTTGTATTCTCAAAGGGAATAGGCCCTGCTTTGGTAATCGTAATGGTTAGACGCTTGGCGGGCGCCGTTATTGTTATAGTCTTCCTCGGGATCGTCACCGTTGCAATATCATTCTGCTTATCACATAATGCCTCCACAGGCTTCTCAACCGCAGTTCGATCAAATTGCAAGGTCCCTTCGTCGATCATGGCCTGAATGCCCTGCCTCAAATCAGTACGACCCTCAGGCTGGGTCCAACACTCTAAACAGTATTCATCACAACCAGGGAATACCCCCCCCTCTGAGCAACCTTCTTTTCACCTCACTCAATGGTGTCTTCAATTTGTTAACATCCATCGCCAAGTTCAAATTTTCTTCCGTCAAGATGGCATTTGCCCCATGATTAGGCGTAGGCTGCTGTACAATATTAGGCCCAGTTTGACCAAAGTTGATGGCTTTACTGTCCAACAAGTCTTGAACTTTATGCTTGAAAGCATGACAAGATTCTACATCATGTCCGGGCGCCCCGGAATGGAATTCGCAATGCTTATTAGCGTCATACCCATAAGGAAGTACCGATCCTGTAGGCGGTTTCAATGTTCTTTTCTCAACCAAATTCAACCCCAGCAGTGTCTGAAGAAGCTCTGCATATGTCGACGGAGGCTTATTTGTTGAGGTTGATTGTACTGATTTCTGCCTCTGCCCCGGCCTTTGCCACCAAATACATCGCTTGTATCACCCTGTCGTCTTCCGTCAAACGCTTTTCTCGCACCCGCAGCTGAAGTAGATTCGCTTGCCTGAATCTTTCCAATTTTAATTCCATTTTCGATCCTTTCTCCCAGAAGGATCATATCGGAGAAACTACCCATCGAAACATTGAGTAACTTGTCATAGTACATTCCTGTAAATGTCCCCACAAACATGTCATTCATCTCCCTTTCAACCAAAGGAGGGTCCACCCAAGCTGCCATATCGCGCCACCGCTGCGCGTACTCTTTGAAAATTTCACCACTTTTCTGCGACAGACTCTGCAGCTGAATTTTGTTTGGTGCCAAATCGCTGTTATATTTGTAATGCATAACGAAAGCATCAGCCAACTGCTTCCAGCTTCTAATCTGAGTGGGCTCCAGTCCCATGTACCATTCCAATGATGGTCCCGATAAGCTATCCTGAAAGAAATGCATGAGCATCCTTTCATCATTGGAATATGCAGACATCCTTCTATAATAAGAACGTACATGGACCTTTGGGCAGGTATCCCCTTTGTATTTGTCGAATGTTGGAGCCTTGAATTTTAATGGCACCCTCAGCCCTGGTACCAATCCCATAGTAGTCATATCTAACCCAACGGAGTTCTGATTAACCACACCTTTCATCTGCTGTTCTAGCATTCTGATCCTCTGAACAGGGTCAATGGGGCCCTCAGGTCCCATACCTCTTCCAGAAAAAGCGTCGTCCTGGTGATCCACATTCCAGTCATTGCCATACCCATCGTAATCCACGTTACGGCCAAATCCTTGCTGATTGAACATAGGACCCTGTCCTCGGTTGCCGAACCCTAGATTGACCCCAGCAGGTCCGAAACCATTGTTGAAAGGGAATGCTCCAGCGCCGTTGTTATTCACATTACCGAATCCACCATGATTGTAGCCATACCCCTGGTTGTTGCCGTAACCGTCATTACCAAAGCCTTGATTGTTGAACCCGAAGTTCCCGTCCTGATTGACATTGCCATACCCATTGTTTCCGAAATCAACATTGTCACCGAATCCTTGATCGGCATCCCCAGTGTTGCCTTTGTTGTTAACAACATGCCCATCATCACCATTTCCAGTATTGCCATTACCAGTGCCAGCACCTGCACCAGTACCAGTGTTTCCGTTGACAGTCACAACAGGTGGAGTAACAACTGCCGGTATCTCATCCTCCCGTCGAGGAGTTTCAACAGAAATGTGGTCAGTATTGCCATTTGTCCGTGCCAGCAGCGGCTGCACCAAGGTATGAAGATTCTCCTGGCCCTTGGCCATGCTCTCCATATCTTGCATGAATAGAGTCAACTTCTCACGGATTTCCTACATCTCGACTTGAACTTGATTCATTGCTTTCTTACAGTTGTTTCTGGTTGAGTAGCGGTGGACTCTTTGTTCGTCAATCCTGAAAAACCTGTGAGATGCAGGAAATAAGATACAGATTCAACAAGTAACTGGCGATGCAAAAATGAATATGCAGATGCAATATGTGTTTGTGCGTTAGGGAGATCAACCCTTGATTCTAGTGCCAAAGTGCCAGTGCAGTGACAGTGCTAAGAAGCTTGGATTCATCCACGGAGAAAACATCTCATATATTGCTGTAAATAGCCCAACAAGGCAGAAATACAATATCTCTGAGTGTACAATAACAAGAAGGCATGACCTCAACCAACAATCCTGATGATGGCCAGCTCGATGCAAATAAAGCATACAACAGTACATAAGGTAATCAAGTGCGACCATATGCCTGATACTCCTCTAACAATCTCTTGGTCTTGGGATGGTCCGGCTGAGAAAGCAACCCTTCGACGAGTGAGTCTCTTTGCCTGATAACACGCTAGAGATCCCCAATGGATTCCTCCCAAACACCTTCTCCAAAACACTCCTCTAGCTTCCGCTTCTGGGATGCTGACTCTTTCTGGCGTTTGACAACTTTGTTCAACGAATTCTGAACGTCGTATCTCCGCATAACCTCTTCTTCAAACTTTTTCTGGCTAGCTTTCAACTGATCTTCCAGTTCAGATATCTGCAGCTTCAGTTTGTCTTCTCTTTCTTTGTTATTTGCCAGTGTAGCATTCCAGGTTTTGTTGAATGTAGAGATCTCCCGGTAGGCTATATCAAGTGCTTTCTTCTTAGACTCCAGCATATCATGGGAGCTCTTGAAATCTATCCCCAAACGTTCACGCTTCTTTCGTTGTTTAGTCCGTTTTGCGCCTAACTGGTTCACCAGCTTTGTTTGTTTCTCGAAGGAATATACGGCTTCATTCCTTTCGCTCCTGAGTTGCACTAGCTCTTCTTCCAACTTCTCGTTGGCTTTCATCAAAGCTTCCTTCTCCTTCACAACCTGTTCATACCTCTCAATAGGCACAGTAGTTGGCTCCTCAACCACGAGGGGAGCAGGGGGTAATACTGCAGGAAACGACATCAGCGCCTGCTTTGCCCTATCTTGGATCCAGACTTGGTACGGAGGATAGGCTTGACAATCATTCTTACCCAACAACGGCTTACCCTTCTTGCAAATGTTATTCCAAGCATGCTGAAGCTTGGATAACAATTCTCCCTTCAGATCACCTGTGAAGTACAGAGATTCCTACACTTCCTCCTCTTTTGGCGGGCTTCCCAGAGCATAACCGAATTGCCTGATCAACAATGACGGATTGTAGCTAACGCACCCTTTCCTCCCAATCAGAGGAACGTTAGGATACCCGGAGCAGCTGTAGATAATCTCAGATCCCAGTAAATCCCTATCAAACCAGAAGAAAGCCCCATCAGACGCTCAGACCATTCCACCGTAGCTGCAGAAGAAAGCCCCAATCAGAAGAAAGCCTCATCAGACGCTTAGACCATTCCACCGTAGCTGCAGACTCAGCAAAGATACCCTTCTTGGGCAGATGATTATCAAACCACATATACAACAAAGGCACACAACAAGAGACGTTCTTGCCCCTCCTATTCTCGTTCTTATAATGCAGAGAATGATAGAAGTCCCCAATCAGTGTAGGCACAGGATTGCCTGAAGCAAATATATGGAATGCATCCAAATCAACGAAGTCAGGCATATTAGGGAACAATACAATGCCATAGATACCCAAAGCAAGGATAGCATTAAACACAACCCAACAACCACTCTTGGCATACTCTTGTGCTTTCCCAACCAAGAACTTGAGAGAAAAACTAGAAACTCCATTCCACGAGGTTAACAACAACTCTAAGGAGTCTAAATGCAAAGCAACAGCCAAATCCTCCAGCTTGGGCTCAGCACCCATATGAATGAAGGGTACCCTGTTCTGAATGGTTAACTCCAAGATCTCAGCATATTCCTCCATGGTCGGAGCCAGAATGAAGTCAGGGAAAGTAAAACATCCCAGCGGGGGATCATAGAACTGCATCAGCACGTACAATCCGTTCAACTCATACGTAGTTGGTTTGCAGACCAACCTAAGCAGATTCCCATAACTCTTCCTGAAGCTTCTCTTCACATCATCATCAGCTAGAGACATCAAACCAAGCAAAGAAGAAACGTCTAGAGTAGGCAACTTATATGCCAGTCTTCTTCAAAGTATTCATAATAGCAGACAGAAATCCAGGCAACTAGAATCAGAAGTATGAAATGCACCTGCAGCACAGACACACGTTAATGATATGCAAAATGAGTATGCAACAATGCAATATGCAAACAATGCAATAGGGATCAAGTGTTATATTGCTGAAGAGATCCATCCACAAAGTCTGTCTCAAAAGACCCACAATACTGCTCAAACCTAGTCTCAACAGACCCATAACAATGCTCCAGCCTGGTCCCAACAGACCCAAAACAATGCTCCAGCCTGGTCTCAACATACCTATAACACTGTTCTAATGAAGAACCCCAAGTAACCACACATACTGATCCAATATCAAGAAAAACCGGGTAGTCTGGAGGTCAAGTTTCCTGCATGCCCCAATCCCTCTCACAGGTGGGTGTCCTATCAACTGACACAAGGTACGGCATCCTATGCGGTCGTCGGCGTCACAGACTTTCAAGACTGACGATACGATACCCAGAAGGTGTGGCATCATCATGTCCTGAAGAGGCCTCACTTAGCCAACGTCCAATTGATCGGTCCCCAGAGTCGACAATCCAACTAACCAACAACCCCCTCAACCCAAAGGGTTGAAAAAGAAGTCAACCAGAAGATCCTCGTCCGAGCATGGATTTTGCGGGACACTAGTACATGCAAAGCATGTACGTGCCCACTACTTTCCACAACTAATTTTAGGTGCACTCAAGCCCAGGTCCGGCTTATCTCTCAATCTGAACCCCTACCCAACATAACAACAATAATATAATGCTGAAAGTAAATACAGAAAAGTAAATCCATACAAAACCCACGACGGGAAAACAAGCGCTAGGATTGACTCGCGTAGGGAACCGTTGGAGTCCCTAGCAGAGTCGCCAGCTGTCGCTACTGCGAAAATCGGCGTTGGCTATTGTTGCACCCCAAAATTTGCCCAATATTTCTTTACCTAGCTTATGTTTCATTTCATTCACATTAGCATTATCATTTGCATTTCATTGACATGTATGCAGGAGATCAAGAGGTATGATTACCAATCAAGAGCTACACAAGACTATGAAGCTAGCTAAGAAGGTTATTCAAGTGTTCAAGGGTTGATATCCTTGTCAGAGAAGTTAAAAGAGCCTCAGAGAGAGTGATTGAAACCAAGTGTGTAGGTCTCCTAACTTGAGAGTTGTGGGAAGATCATCAGATGGTTCTGAAGCCATGAAGTTATACTTGAGGTCTTGAGAGAGCTCATGAGAAATGTTGAAGATCACTTTGAGGTCTAGACAGGTCATTATGCAAGATTAAGAAGGCTCAGCAATGAGTGGTGCAGCTAGGGTTTGACTGTGTCAACCCTAAGTCAACTGATGATTTGGAGAAGGTTGAGACTTAATTCAAGAGCCATGTGATCATTGATTGATACATTAATATGTTATAAGGATGATTCCAAGGTTAACTCATCATGATTGAAGAGTTTGAGAAGTTTCAAGCTAGGGTTTCTAAGGCTTGACAGTGTAAAATCCCCTAGTTTGACCCCTATCTTCAAGGCAATTCAACTCAAGATGTGATTGTCATCTCAACTTAACCCCAACATGAATGTTGTAGAGCACGATCTTAGCTTTAATTTGAGTGCTAGAAGTCCTTGATAGGATTTGTAGAACTCAAGTTATGACTTTGACAAGTTACAGGTCATCTGAGGCATGTGAATTTGGAGTTTGACAGTTGTCCAACTTGCATGAAACTTTTGCCCTAGAAGGACGATTCCTATGAACTTTTGGTCAACATGAATGTTGTTTATTATCCTCTTAGATTTCTAGAGAGTATTATAAGTCCTTGATAGGATTTGTAGAACTCAAGTTATGGCTTTGACAAGTCAAGGGTATTTTGGTCATTTGGATATTATAGGTCATTTCAATCATAAGGCCATAACTCCTACTTGCAAGCTTCAAATGGGAAAATGTCCAACATCAAACTTGTTCAAAATGATGTTTTAAGGCTAGCCAAGAGGTCATGAGAGGTTGGAATTGCTTGTAGCTCAAAATCACAAAAATGGCTTAAAATAAGGACGATTTTCAAATGAACCAAAGATGGAAATTGGGATTTTTGATCTACATGTCCAAACCAAGGCATGTAATATGTCATTTTGATTATAAAACACATTTTAAGAACATTGACATTGCCACAATTTTGACTTGAGGTTTAATTTGTGGACTTGCTTTGAAAAGTAGTTACTTACATCATAAGTAACATTTGCCAAACCAATGTGCAAGGCATGACCAAGGTTCCTTTCAATCCAAACACATCCAAAATACCATTAGGAGAGAAATTGGAAGAGAATGAGGGTGAATACAAGCTGCCAACATGAGCTGTTATGAACACACCATGAGATGAACTTTCCATGACATGAGAAATTGAATTTCTCATTAGAGGGATCTAGAGCTTTCTAGATCATCCATACATGTTCTATATATGATGTAGAAGGGGTTCAGATCAAAGGTTGGTGATAATTGAAGGAGAGAATAGAGATTGAGATTGAAAATTTCTTGCTTGCAACTGAATTCGGTTACACTATTTTCTTCACTTTCCATCCATTTTCTTGAGTGCAATCACTTCCATGTGTCGCTTGCGCGAAAATAAGGTGTCGGCATGACAGAAGAGTCGCCACCTTTCGTTATTTATCCCTCAGAGCGGGAAAGGAAACGATCGGAAAAACCTGACGAATAAGGGTAAGACAAGGTCATCGCAACCATTGTCTGGGTTTGGGAGTCGGTTACGCAAGGGGAAGGTATTAGCACCCCTCACGTCCGTCGTACTCGACGGGATCCCCGCTTGTTTGTTTACTTGGATGGGTTGGTTATAATCTAGGCTGGCTGAAAAAGAAAAATGACTCGGCAAAGCGTCGCACTTTATGCCTACGTATTCTCATCAGAGAATGAGAAATCAGAGTCTACG
This sequence comes from Lathyrus sativus, assembly GCA_963859935.3. NCBI lineage: Eukaryota > Viridiplantae > Streptophyta > Magnoliopsida > Fabales > Fabaceae > Lathyrus > Lathyrus sativus. The sequence continues at coordinate 232,911,446 of OZ012737.1, forward strand.
TAGTTCGGCCTACGAAGGATTACGGGGGGAAGGTTGAAGGTTGCTCGCTAGGACGTCGCATCCTATACCTACGTACTTCCACACAGTATGGAAGATCAGAGCAAACGTAGTTCGGGAAACTACGGGTTATCTCCTGAAAGAAGTGTTTTTTTATTGTATTTGCGATTTCAACCGCACTAGAGACTATGACCTGAGAGTGAATGCGTCGCATGTCACCCAAAGGGTACCATACTAAACATCCAGACTGTGGAAAAGAAACTCTCCCCCAATCCTTTCTCAGATAGCTTAAGGCTCGTAACGTACGAAAGAAATCATTCATGATTACTGTATCTTAAACTGTTTTGAGATGAGAAGAGAACAGGCCCAGCTAGGAGGGAGACTATCAAGTCCTACTGTTATCATGCCATGGATTCATCCTATGGTTGAGGTTTGAACAGGGAACTCCTAGATGTTGTCATGCATAGGTTTCAACCTAAAATTCTATCATCAAATCCTTATCAAAGGAAATAAGAGTCCTAAGGGATCATGTCAATGATACATCAAAACAGACAAAGCATCAGCTTAATAGTAAAATGCATACAATGCAAGTGAGGGAGGAAATGTGTGTGGGGCTTCAGCCTCCACAAGCTCGTCTCAACCTCAAGCCAGTCATGAAATAACAGTAATCATACTGAAATAAACCACATGCTATCAAGCAATAAACAGTAAACTGCAATCATACAGATAAAGGAAATGAAATACCATCAGGCAAAATAAACACATGGGCAAGGGAGCTGGGCTCTACCGAATACCCGCAAGCAAAGCCACACAATAACAATACAAGCAGAGGGAGCAACTCAACCTCTAATGCAATCATGCTCTTAGACTGAACTTACTCTAGATGAACTTAATCTAATGCAACAGACAAATCAAGCAAAAGAAACAATACAGAAAAGAAAACAGAAGAAAGCTTCAGCTCCTCCAGCAGCTACTCAGTCTTCAGACTTCAGAGATCACTTGCTTTCCAGGTATCAACCCTACAACATGAGTATCAACTCATCTTCTCCCTTGAGCTTCAGCTTCTTGATCAGCTCCACCTTCAGGCTTCACTATCTTCAGGGATATTCAGGTATCAACTTGATCTTCACAACGTCTTCAGACTTCAGCAATCTTCAAGGAATCATCCTCTTCAAAGCTTCAACTTCTATCTTCAATGGCTTCTAGATCTTCAATCAAGTCTTCAATGCTCTTCATTACTATCTCCAACAATCCCAATGCTCCATCAAACAAGATTCAGTCAACAAGATGAGGTGAGGATGTTAGAGTGCTCACTGACCTCCAAAGGATGCCATTGAAGACTTAACATCAAAGGGAAAGGCTCTCTCAAAGTTCTACCTCAGAGGGCAAGGTCACTAATCCCTCCAAATGAGAGAGGTGAATACCCTTAAGGGACTTTATGTCATAGAGAAGGAAGGAGGTGAACAAAACACTCCTTGTTTATTGAATGGAAGTATTCTATCTAAAGCTCTACCTATGCACTTATGATCCTATAAACAAAACAAAATCTAAAACTAAGCTGGGCTCCTCTGCAAGGTCTTCAAAGTCTTCAATGATGATCCACAAGGTCTTCAACTCAATCTTAAAGGCTCACCCACTCAAAGGAGAAGGAAAGAAAGCAAAACAATACAAACTATGCCTTTAAGCAACACACATACTATCCATACATTCAAAAATCAATTAAAAATACTAAAACACCATAAAATATTCTAGAAAAATTCTAGGGGACTCTATACATACTTACCCTTAACCCATATATTCCCCATACACTAATTTGGCCAATAAACCCCAAAACAAAATTGTTAAATCTACTTATACAACCTAGAACCCTAATTTGAGCAACTAAATTCCAAACAAGCAAACTATGTCAAATTTTAATCTACAAATTGTGAATTAAATCCTATATGATCTATGGTTCAACATCTAACTATGCCAAAAAGAATGGCTCAAAAATCCTAAGGGAAAGTCCTAAAAGAAATTATACAAAATCAAGTATTAAACTAAACAATTAAAAATACCATTTACAAGAATAATATGCTAAAAATATCAAAAGAAAAATAAAATGGAATTTTATTTATTTACATTTTTCTAGACATGATTATGAATATGTGAAAAAAACAAGGAGTGAAAAATATTAATTTTTGAATTTTATATGGATTTATTAAAATGCAAGAAATATAAAAGAAATTAAAATAAAATAAAATGAAATAAGGGGATGGGGGGTGTCATGAGTAAGGCGCCTCAGTTGTATTGATCATTGGGCTGAGAACCTGGGGGTGCAGATATCAAAGTATTAGGGCCCACCTGCGCTCAGAAAATGAAGAAAAAAATTACAAGAAAAATAAAACGGATACGGTGCAGAAAGCAACAAATTGAAGTGTTATTCTGGATTGGGCCCATGGTGGAGGTGTGCATAGCAAGATCTGCTGAAGCCCAGGATTCACAACTAATCCAAACAGTGCGTTTTGGTTCTATTCTTTCCCTCCCTTTCTGAAATCAAATCATGGTCGTGCGATGGAATGAAAGAGTCAACTTCTGGGACTGATCCAACGGCTGATGGCCATCGTCCCCAATCGAGCTAGGGTTTTAGCCAAAACGCAGGATTCATGCACGAATTTCTCTCCAATCTTTCTCCCTGCTCGCTCCATGAGATTCAAAATTTCCAAAAGCAAATATGCTCCACTGATTACCAAGAACACGATGGTGCCAATAACTCCCATTGAAACCTCTTGTATCGTTCTAACAGAATGCCCCAACATTAGGGTTCCACCATGATTCTCTGTGATCAACCTTAACCAAACTCAAATCCAATGATCTAAACTTGTTCCTTAGGTTACCCTCATCAATCTAAACCATAACATATCAGTTAATGCTCAACACACGATCCATTCTTAAAAGTGAAAGAAACTAGGGTCTGCCATGGATCCTTACACAGAGCTCTCTAATTCTCAGCACATGATCTCTTGACCTAGCCTATTCATTCTACACCTAGAAACCTTATGGAAAGTGCATAACTAATGAGATATGGGGAAGCACACCAACCTGCCAAGTGATGATGGTGAGTGCTGCTAGAGATGAATTCAGAGCTTGCAATGGCTTCCAAGGAACCCTCTAATGGTGTAGAAGTTTCTGTTTGCAAGATTCTTGAAGGAGAAAGCTTGTAATGGAAGATTCGAGTCTTGCTTGACTTTTAAGAAAGCTTTGAACACCTCACTCTTTCTCTCCCTTTATCTACTGAATTCTCCAACCTTGACCAACCTTTTCCTCATTGTGATTCATCCTTCTTATAACAATCAAAAGAATAATCTAGAAACTCATGGAAAGTGCTAGAATGTTATAGAATTTCTCATGAAATGATACATTGCATAACCTTTATCTCATGCCTTAAGCTTGTCAAATTGGCCTTAAAATCTCCTTACAAGAGATATTGAGAAAGAATGAGTGAAAAACATGCACTTCCTTGCCTTTGGTGAAGTTTTATCAAGTTGCCTTAATATGCAAGTAACAACATTACAAAGTAACCCCCATTTCTAGGCTTCAAATCAAAATTATACTTGAACCATTGTTTTTAAAATAATGTTTGGAGTAAAAATGACATATTGGATGACCCATTTTGGATTTGTACATCTCCTAAACCAAAATTCAATTTCAACTTTTTCAACTTATAAGCCATTTTTAGGTCATTTTTACCCAATCTTGTAAATCCTTGCTACAAGCTTTTTCAATAACTCATGACCACTTTTCTAAGCTTAAAATCCCATTTTGAACAACTTTCATGTTTTGAGTTTTTTCATTTGAGGCTTGGAAATAGGAGATATGGCCTTTGCTTAAAATGACCTATAACTTCCAAATGACCAAAATACCCCTGTCTTGTTCAATCCATAAGTTGAGTTCTACAAATCCTATCAAGGACTTCTAGTACTCTATAGAAATCTAAGAAGATGCTCTTAAACATTCATGTTGACCAAGAGATCATAGGAATCATCCTACTAGGGAAAACGTTGTCTGCAAGTTGGGTGACTTTTAAGGACCCAGATTCACACACCTCAGCTGACCTGTAATTTGTCAAAACCATAACTTGAGCTATGCAACTCCTATCAAGGACTTCCACCACTCAAATTAAAGCTAAGAACAAGCTCTACAACATTCCTGTTGTGGGGAAGATGAGATATCAATCACATCTTGAGCTAAACCTGCCTGGAAGATAGGGATCAAATTAGGGTTTTTTCACTGACAATCCTTGGAAACCCTGACTTGAAACTTCTCAAACTCCTCAATCATGATGAGTTGGCCTAGGAATCATCTTTATAACATCTCCATACATCATTCCATGATCTCATGGCCCTTGGATTAGGTCTCAACCTTCTCCAAGTCTTCAGCTGATCTAGGGTTGACCCAGTCAAAACCCTAATTCTACCATTCATGGTTGAATCTTCTGAATTCTTGCACAATGACTTCTCTGGGCTTCATGATGGCTATCAAGACATCTCATAAACTTTCTCAAAGCTTCAATTTCATTCTCAAAGTTTCAGAATCATCTGAGGAGCACCCACAACTCTCAAGTTATGAGTCACACAACCTTGGTTTCAACCAATTCCTCTGAGGATCTCTGGAACTTTCTGATGAAGGTATTCTCTTCTAAACACTTGATGGATGAATAATCGTTGGTCAAATTTTGGGGTACAACAGCTGCCCCTATTCAAACGGCTTGAACTTGACTAGGTGAGAAGCGAACGGCTCTTAACCAATCAAGGTGCGAGACGGTTGAATACCGATAAACCCAAAAATTTGCCAACTGCCCGAGCACACGATACTCTGCGGAGAACAAACCTTCGAACACTGCAATGCTATCTGTCCTGCAACTAGCTGGAGACATACCAATCTGACATCACCGTCACTTATCCACATTAAATTCTTCTGACATTGTCTTCAGACAACCACAACATCCAACCTCGCCGCTGGAGAACTGAATCTGACAACGCCGTCGGAAACACACATCACTTTGAGAGACACTAGACATCGTCGTCATACAAACATCATCTCTGTTGGGGATTTAAAGAGTCTGACCTCGCCGTCAAACATTCAACCTCGCCGCCGAACAAACATCCAACCTCGCCGTCGGACCAATCATAATCTGACCTCGCCGTCAAACAAACATCCAACCTCGCCGCCGGAAGAAAACATAATCTGACCTCGCCGTCAAATCCAAACATTCAACCTCGCCGTCGAACGAACATCCAACCTCGCCGTCGGACAAAATATAATCTGACCTTGCCGTCAAATCCAAACATTCAACCTCGCCGTCGAACAAACATCCAACCTCGCCGCCGGACAAAATATAATCTGACCTCGCCGTCAAATCCAAACATTCAACCTCGCCGTCGAACAAACATCCAACCTCGCCGTCGGACAAAATATAATCTGACCTTGCCGTCAAACAAACATCCAACCTCGCCGCCGGAAGCAAACATAATCTGACCTCGCCGTCAAATCCAAACATTCAACCTCGCCGTCGAACAAACATCCAACCTCGCCGTCGAACGAACATCCAACCTCGCCGTCGAACAAACATCCAACCTCGCCGCCGGACAAAATATAATTTGACCTCGCCGTCAAATCCAAACATTCAACCTCGCCGTCAAACAAACATCCAACCTCGCCGTCGGAAACAAACGTAATCTGACCTCGCCGTCAAATCCAAACATTCAACCTCGCCGTCGAACAAACATCCAACCTCGCCGTCGGAAACAAACGTAATCTGACCTCGCCGTCAAATCCAAAATACCCCGCGTCGCCGCTGGAGAAAATACAACACTGAACGACTCTGACCTGGGGTTCACCCCTAGAAAATGGAACAAAAGGTACACTTGCGTATTTGAAACTACTCCGCTGGGTATGAGAGACTTAACCGAGCACACTCTGATCTGGGGTTCGCCCTCAGAACCATAACGAACATCGGAATACTACTGCACACTGCCCACCGTAGAACTTCAACATCAGAGTTATATGAAACCCTGGCCCCTGGCCACTTCCAGCTTCAGCTAGAAAAGATCTTCAAGTACTTCTGAAGATAAGCATCCTTGGCCTTCAAGGATGGCAACTCTGCAGGAGGTATCTTCGACTTCAGTCTAAAGAGATGATCCTCGGCCTTCAAGGATACATGGATCTGCCTTCAGGCAACTCCGCCTCTGCTATAGAGTGTCCGAGACTTCAGTCAGGGATATACTTCGGCCTTCAGTCCGAAAAATGAATCCTAGGTCATTCATGACCTTGCGGGTAACCTTGCCTTCAGGCACCCTCGCTTCAGCTTGGGAAATCTATGACTTCGGTCAGAGAAATGGTATCCTGAGCCATTCATGACTCTTCGGGGATTCAAACACTTTGCTTTCAAGCAAACTCTGCTTCAGCTGGAGAAGCATCTTCGACTTCAGTCAGAAGAAACACTATTCACTTGATTGCGATCAATCATCACCTCAGGACAACTGACTTGGTCTTCAGACCAACACGGATCATCTTGTTATATCTACAAACTTTGGAACCTTGTCTTCAGCCACACGTTGATTCATCAACAAGGAAATCTGAACTCACAGGAACCTTCTGATATCGCCTTCAGGCGTTTACGAAGTCAATCTTCAGATTAGACATCACTGTTGGAGCAGACATATCACGCTGCTAAGGACTTCAAGAATCATCTTGAACAAACAACTCCGTCGGGCACCTTCAAGAATCATCCTGAACCGATAACCATTCTGGAGACTTTATTCTGCTGGGTATTCCAGGAATCTTCCTGGGCAACTCCTGCTGGGGACGCTATTGGGGAGCTCAAGAATCATCCTAAGCAAACAACTCTGAGGAATTCAATAATCGTCTTGAACTCGAGATTTCGCTGGGGATCTCAAAAATCATCTTGAGCGAGCGACTGTGGGGATTACACCGGGGTCTTCAAGAATCATCTCAAGAAAGCGACCTCGTTGGGGAGAACGTCAGGAATCATCCTGAGCAACTTGTCTTTTGGTGGAACACCTGTAAGACAAGAACGATAGTAACCTAGATCATGCTTATGATGCGTATGCTTCTGCGCCATGCCCCATACGGTGGGAATTCTATGCGTTTATGCTAAATGCTATGCATTCATGCACAATGATGCAACCCCTTCAGCAAAATAAATGCCGAGGGGGAAATTCTCCTGCCAAGGAGAAAGAACTACTCAGATAGAGGAATCATCCTGCTGAGGAGAAAACTGCATGCCAATATCAATTGGACTCTGTCTGAGGAATTGATCTTTCGGTTGACTGCTGCAGGGGAGACAACTTCTGCGAGAACCTGGACCTGCTGATATCAATCGCGAAAATAAACTACGGGGCCATCTCGGCTGCTCTTCTGGGGGTAACTACCCTGTGGGGAAACAACCTCAACCGCTCCACACTCCACTGGGAAAAACCAATCATGATCTGATCAACTTCCAAGGACTCGGCTCCCTTGGACATCTGCCAACTCGGCTGAGGAAGGAGAAGTCATTCTGCTTCGCTGGAAAGAGTGCGACTCTGGGGAAATACAGCATCAGCTGCTCAATGCTCTGCTAGGAAAACCACTCACGGTCTCAACTGCTTCCAAGGATTCTGCTTTTCTGCGGACTCAGCCGGGGAGAGAAATCATTCTACTTCACTGGAGAGTACGACCCTGGTGAGGAATTTCAATTTCGCTAGGGAAGAAAGAATCATCTGACTTCGGGGGAGAGTACAACTCTGCCGGGGAATACATCATCAGCTATCCCAACACTCTACTGGGGGAAGAGGGAATCATCCAACTTCAGGAGTGAATACAACTCTGGTGGGGAATCTCAATTCCGCTGGAGACTTCAGTCTGGCACCATCAGTTACTGCATACTTCGGTATACGAATAGCTTCTTGCGAATCCTGCGCTTATGACCCGGTGCTGGGGGAGACACCTGCTGCGGCGACTTTACTGGGGAAAACACGAGCTTCGGCACCCGAACATTTCTACGAAACTTGCACTTGTGACCCGGTGTTGGGGGAAAGAAGACATCGTTCTCCAGTGCTTGACTCAGCTGATGAGGTGACATTCCTTCAAGATGCGTCTGCTTGGGGAAGAGAACCATCTCTGCCCGGGGAGATATGTCAATGCTCGCTTTCTTGCGTTCAGATTCTGCGGGGGAGAGACTACTAAACTCTGCTGAAAAAGGAGGACTCGCCCTGCTTCGGGGATGTGCACGGCACATCTTCTGGAAGGTGCTACACCTGCAACAACACAAACAAACAGACAAGATACCCTCCTCAAAGGGGCCTATCAAGGTTATTAACTCGTGACAATATTCAGGTAATTAATTGTTTCAACAATCAATGGGCCTAGGCCCGTAAGTTTATGTATGCGCATTTTATCAAAAAACGTCGGCATTTTCATTCGCAAACAAAACAGATAAATGCTAAATGGGCAAGCAGAATTGCTGAACAATATGCATTTTATTGATGGTGAAACCCCTGAATGGGCAAAAGTGTTTTACAACAGAGGCAAACTCCTGGAATGAGGAAGCTGCGCAAAAAGAAAACATAAATATACATCAGTATATACAAATGTCGGCAACGAGGCGTAGACGAACACCATGAGTTGATCCCTCTAAGACCCACTCGACTTCGATACTTCTCCGACGCTTCAGCTTCGGAAGAGATTGATTCAGATGAACGACCCTCAGGTCCTCCAAACCACTAAACAATGAAAGTCCACACGGAACGCAGTCATTTGCTTATTCAAATCCCTAACTTTTGCGTGAACCGCCCTTTACGGGTTTTCAGTTCACCGGGATACCCTTTTTTGCCGAAGCCGCCCAGTGTAGGTTTTCGACTTCGCGGGTGTACATTTTTCAATATATCCCTAATTTTTTCCCGAACCTTTTATTCTGTTTTTGGTTCGCCGGGATGCCCCTTTTTTTCCTGGACTCTTTCTTTTTTTGTCCAGCGGGTCTCTTTCAAGCAAAGTATTTTTTAACTGCGTCCGCATTCACCGGGGATGCAAAATCTTCACCATCCATCGTGGATAACAACAAAGCTCCTCCCGAGAAGACCTTGCTGACGACATACGGCCCTTCGTAATTCGGAGTCCACTTGCCCCGGTGATCGGAGTGTGGCGGAAGAATCTTCTTCAGGACGAGATCACCCGTCTGAAAGCTTCTAGGACGCACCTTCTTATCATAAGCTTTCTTCATTCGGCTTTGGTACAGGCGACCAAATGCAATCGATGCTAACCTCTTCTCGTCCATCAGGCTGAGCTGGTTCAAACGGTTCGTAATCCATTCTGCCTCGTCGAGTTTCACATCAACCAAAACTCGCAAAGAAGGAATCTCCACTTCTAACGGCAGCACAACTTCCATACCGTACACCAAGGAGAAAGGAGTTGCCCCGGTCGACGTACGCACCATCGTACGATAACCGTGCAAGGCAAACGGCAGCATCTCGTGCCAATCTTTGTACGTCACAACCATCTTCTGAACAATCTTCTTGATGTTCTTGTTGGCCGCTTCAACAGCGCCATTCATCTTCGGCCGGTAAGGAGATGAGTTGTGGTGTTCAATCTTGAAGCTCTGGCACAGCTCCTTCATCATCTTGTTATTCAAGTTCGAACCATTATCAGTAATGATCCGCTCGGGAATTCCATAGCGACAGATGATGTCCCTCTTTATGAATTTAGCTACCACCTGCTTGGTCACATTAGCATACGAGGCTGCCTCCACCCATTTGGTGAAGTAGCCGATGGCTACCAGAATGAAACGATGACCATTGGATGCAGTGGGCTCGATCTTGCCTATCATGTCGATGCCCCACATGGAGAACGGCCAAGGGGAGGACATGACATTCAATGGGCACGGCGGCACATGAACTTTATCCGCATAAATCTGGCATTTATGACATTTCTTCGCGAATCTGAAGCAATCCGACTCCATCGTCAGCCAGTAATACCCTGCTCTCAGGATCTTTCTCGTCATGGCATGCCCGCCGGCGTGCGTACCAAATGTGCCCTCATGGACTTCTTCCATGAGCATAACCGCCTCTTTCTCATCTACACATCTGAGTAGCACAAGATCGTGGTTTCTCTTATACAACACTCCGTCAGGATTGAGATAAAAGTTTCCGGATAGCCTCCTCAGAGTCTTCTTATCCTGGGTAGACGCACCCGCAGGATACTCCTTAGTCATAAGGAAGGTCTGGATATCGTGGAACCATGGCTTGCCGTCGGCGGCATCCTCGATTGCAAAGACAAATGCCGGTCTGTCAAGACGCGAAAGCACAATTCTTGGAGCCTCATTCCAATAATTGACTTTATACATGGAAGCCAGCGTGGCTAAGGCATCAGCCATCTGATTTTCAGCCCTGGGTACATGATGAAGTTCCACTCGGTCGAAGAATGGAAGCAGCCTCCTGGCGTAATTCATGTATGGCACTAAATTCGCTTGACGAGTTTCCCACTCCCCTTTAATCTGATTGATTACCAGCGCTGAGTCACCATATACGTCTAGGTTCTTGATTCTCAAATCAATTGCCTCTTCTAGACCCATGATACATGCTTCATACTCTGCTTCATTGTTGGTAACTGGAAACGTCAGTCTCGCAGTAAACGGGATGTGGGATCCGTGAGGAGTCGTGATGATAGCCCCGATACCACTTCCGTAGGAATTAACCGCTCCGTCGAATATCAACTTCCACTGAGACTTCCTATCTGGCCCCTCATCGGGCAATGGCTCATCGCAATCCTTCGCTTTGAGAAACATAATATCCTTGTCAGGGAATTCGAACTTCATCGGCTGGTAGTCTTCGATTGGCTGTTCGGCAAGGTAATCAGACAATACGCTTCCCTTAATGGCTTTCTGAGAGACGTACTGAATATCATATTCCATTAACACCATTTGCCATCTGGCAATCCTGCCCGAAAGAGCCTGCTTCTCGAAGACGTACTTGATCGGATCCATCTTCGAAATTAGCATAGTGGTGTGGTTGAGCATATACTGTCGTAGACGTTTGGCGGCCCAAGCTAATGCACAACACGTCTTCTCCAGCATCGAGTATCGAGATTCACACTCAGTGAACTTTTTACTCAAATAATAAATGGCATGCTCCTTTCTGCCCGTCTCGTCGTGCTGACCGAGAACACACCCCATACTATTCTCCAGAACTGTCAGGTACATGATTAATGGCCGTCCAGCCACTGGGGGTATCAAGATTGGAGGTTCTTGAAGATACTGCTTTATTTTGTCGAATGCCTTCTGGCAATCCTCATTCCAAGTAATCGCCTGATCTTTCTTTAAAAGCTTGAACATCGGTTCACAAGTGGCCGTGAGCTGAGAGATATACCTTGCAATGTAGTTTATTCGGCCCAAGAAACCACGAACTTCTTTTTCTGTTTTCGGCGCTGGCATTTCTTGAATAGCTTTTATTTTCGCAGGATCAACTTCAATACCTCGTTCACTAACGATAAACCCCAATAACTTTCCGGACCGCACTCCGAAAGTGCACTTGTTAGGATTCAGCCTCAGCCTGAACTTCCTAAGCCTCTCAAAAAGCTTCAATAAGTTGACCGATGCTCTTCCTCCGTTTGGGACTTTGCAATCATGTCATCAACATAGACCTCGATCTCATGATGAATCATATCATGAAACAAAGTTACCATTGCTCGCTGGTAAGTGGCCCCTGCGTTCTTCAGACCGAAGGGCATTACCTTATAGCAAAATGTTCCCCAGGGGGTGATAAACGTCGTTTTCTCCATGTCCTCCGGTGCCATCTTGATCTGATTGTAACCGGAGAAGCCATCCATGAATGAAAACACGGAAAACTGGGCTGTGTTGTCGACCAACACATCGATATGAGGCAACGGGAAATCATCCTTAGGGCTCGCCCTGTTCAAATCCCAATAATCGACGCACATGCGTACCTTACCGTCCTTCTTCGGTACAGGCACTATGTTGGCGACCCACGGAGGATAAGTGGTAACGGCTAGAAATCCTGCGTCCAACTGCTTCTGGACTTCTTCTTTGATTTTTACAGCCATGTCTGGTCTCGTCCTCCTAAGCTTCTGCTTGACTGGAGGGTAATCTTCTCGCAACGGCAAGCGATGAACCACGATGTCAGTGTCAAGTCCGGGCATATCTTCGTATGACCAAGCAAAGACGTCACTATACTCTCGAAGCATCTCGACCAGTCTATGCTTGACATCAACCTGCAGCGTTGCCCCTACTCTGACATTTCTGACGAGCTCCTCAGAACCCAGATTTACAATCTCAATATCCTCCTCATGAGGCAGAATAACCTTTTCTTCTTGTCTCAACAAGCGGGCCAACTCTTCCGGAAGGTCCTCGTCTTCATCAATCTCATCCTCGGCTTGATAGATCGGGCAATCAAAGTCGTAGTGAGCCGTAGAGGGTCCAGAGTCGATGTCATCTGTTATGTGGATCTTGCAATAACAAGGGTTAAGTTTAAACCAAGAATATGCAGGTTAGCACAAACCTCGTTGCCATTTTGCTGTTTTTCAAAATAAACATAAAACAGGAATAACAGAGAATACAATATTTGAGTGCGAAGAAAACGCCTTTTATTTATTAACAAAATGCATGTACATAATCCAACAAGGCCCTGACAATAAAACCACTATGCCCCGGGCAGGACATAGGGTTGTACAAAGATTGTAAAAAGCAAATCATTACTCTTCACTTGTCAGCTGGATAATCTCCTTGATGGTCCAATTGTTGAGGCGCTCGCCCGGCTTGCTCGGTTGAATCCAGGCGTCAAGATCACAATCACTATCCCCGCTGTCCTCAGACGCTGCGTTGATGCTTTCGAAAATTACTCCGCCCTTGGTGAATAGGATCGGCCCTTTCCCGCGAGACGAATTGCTAGACGAAGAAGATGAAGCTTCAGCTTCAGGAGAGTACCCCAATCCAAACTTATCCTGCTTGATTGGTATATCCAAAACATGCCCCCAGCCTGGGGGGGACCCGACTTCGACGACGGCCCGAGCTTCTTTAAATGAGGAGAGGTTCATCTCTTGCTTCTCTGCGACGACAGGAGCTACCTCTTTTACCTTGACGGTTTCAAATGCTTGGCAGAGAGTTTCATGGATTTCGCCATCCATTTCAACATATTTAAAGGACGACAAGTGGCTCACCATAATGTCCTCCTCACCACAGACGGTTACTATGCTGCCCCCGACAGCATATTTAAGCTTCTGATGCAGCGTGGACGTTACGGCACCAGCAGCATGGATCCATGGCCGTCGTAAGAGGCAACTGTAGGCAGGCATGATATCCATGATATAGAAAACCGTATTGAACGTCTCTGGACCAACTTGAATTGGCAGGGTCAACTCTCTGAAAACGTGGCGCTTAGTTCCATCAAAGGCTTTTACCACCAGGTCACTGGGCGTGCAAAGCAATCCACGGGTATCCAACTTCATCAATGCCTTCTTCGGAAGCACATTAAGCGACGAACCCGTATCCACCAGGACATGCGACATGATCGTGCCTCTGCACTCTATCGAGACGTGCAAGGCGTTGTTGTGGTCTCTTCCTTTAGGAGTCAGCTCTAGATCTGTAAATCTCAGCCCATTACCAGCGTTAACATGGGCTACCACCTCTTCTAGCTGATTTAATGATATCTCCTGCGGCACGTAGGCAGCGTTCAAAACCTTCAGTAACGCGTTGCGGTGGGCCTCAGAACACAGCAACAAGTTAAGAATCGAGATCTTTGACGGAGTCTGATGAAGATGATCTACAATCTTGTAGTCGCTCTTCTTGATTAATCGCATGAACTCTTCAGCATCTTTAACTAGCAAATCTTTTTCTGCCCCAGAAGGGACCTCCTCGACAGCTTTACCTTTACCCTTATCAGCAGCCTCAGCCCTGACCACTTTTTCTGCTGCAACCTCCGCTGGCGCGAACACTCTACCGCTTCGAGTAATGCCACTGACTCCGGTAAGATTCTGCACAGTCGATCCGTATGGTTCCAGCTCTAACTTCTGACCATTGCAGTAGACTTCGGCGCCGTAATGCCATGGAACGGCGTTAGTGCTTTCGAAGGGGATTGGTCCGACCCTGGTGATAGTGATAGTAGGCGGTCGGGGCGCAGAAATAGTAATAGGGTGACGAGGAATAGTAATGGTGGCAACTTCATCTGCCTGCTTCAGCATGACCTCCCCTGATATACTCTCAATGCTCCGGCTGAACTGCAAAATACCCTCGGACATCAGACTTTGGATACCTTCTACCAGCTGCCCACACCCATCAGGAAGTGTAGCACAAGCCATACATAACTCTCCACATCCAGGGAAGAAGCCCTTCTTCAGCAACTTAGCCTTGACAAAACTAAGCGGCGTTTTCAAATCTTTGACATCAGTCAGCAAGTCTGCACTCTCCTCAGTAATAACGACATTCACTCCGCCTCCCTTATGATGAGGCATCGGGTTTTTGGTGACATTGGGTACACTGTCAGAAAAGTTAATAACCTTGGCGTCCACCAAGTCTTGCACTTTGTGCTTAAAAGCTTTGCAATTCTCAATCGTATGGCCCGATGCCCCAGTATGGAAATCGCAAGTAGCATTGGCGTCATACCCCGGTGGTGGTGCCCCTGTTAAGGGAGCCATTGTCCTCTTTTGAACTAACTGAAGCTGAAGCAACATTTGCAAGAGCTGTGCATACGTCATAGGTGGAGTTTCAAAATGACGATTTGTCAGAGGAGCCCGATTCTGATATCTTCTATACCCCTGCTGATTCTGCTGCTGGGGCTGCTGCTGCTGCTGCGGCTGCGGTGGAGCAGTTGGGATATTTATGCTAGCAATCTGAGGCTGAGGGCCCTTGCCCTTTCTCCGAGCATTAGTGACAGCACTGGCATCTCCCTTTCGACGCTTACCAGCGTAAGGTTTCTTGCTACTTCCTCCAGCCGAGGATGATTCGCCTTGAATTTTTCCAATCTTTATATCGTTCTCAACATGCTCGCCCATAGTGATGAGAGCCGAGAATGTTCCAGACATGCCACTGACCAGCTTTTTATAGTAGATTCCAGGAAGGGTAGCCACGAACATTTGCACTAGCTCACGTTCAACCATCGGCGGTTGAACCCGAGCAGCCAATTCACGCCACCGCTGGGCGTACTCTTTAAAGCTTTCATTGTTCCGCTGTGAGAGATTCTGAAGCTGAACTCGGTTGGGGGCCAAGTCGCTGTTGTATTGATAGTGGAGGACGAACGCTTCAGCGAGGTCTTTCCAGGTGCGCACAGTAGCGGGCTCCAGGCCCATATACCATTCGAGTGATGGACCAGAAAGACTATCCTGAAAGAAGTGCATCAGCAACTTCTCATCGTCAGAATAAGCAGACATCTTTCTATAATAAGATCGAAGGTGGACGCGGGGGCAAGTAGTACCCTTATACTTCTCAAAGACAGGCACCTTGAACTTATGAGGTACCTTAAAATCAGCAATCAACCCGAGCTTGGACATATCAACGCCCAATGTATTCTGATTTTCAATGTCTCTCATCTTGTCTTCCAGCGCTTTGAACCTGAGTCGAGCTTCAGCATTCAACTCTGCTTCTACACCTCTCTGAGAGAATACGTCATCTTGATGGTCCTCTAGCCACGGTTGAGGCACCAACAAGTTTCCGACACCAGCGTTACCGTTGATCGGCCCTGTGTTAACATTGGCTCCCAGACTACCATTGCCGACGCCTGCCGCGTTGAGTCCGAGATTAGTCATCAGATTGTCGTTAGCACTGCCGTTGCCCCCGGCAACAGGAACAACATTTTGTGGAGCATCCACTGGAGGAGGAGTAGGCATAGCCCCGCCGTGCAGTATGCCATTACTGTCAACCCTGGAGATCATAGGTTGAACCAAAGTGCGAAGCTGGTCCTGACCATTAGCGACCACCTGCATCAGTTCCATGAAACGATCCATCCGTTCACGGAGCTCTTGAACATCTGACTGCACCTGGTCCATGATCCTTGTCTGATTAGCGCGAGTTGAGTAGCGGTGGATGAGTCTTTGATCAATCCTGGAGACCGGAGACAGCTCGGAACCTGAAAAACCTGTCAACAATAAAGGTTAGGAAAAGCAATAAGATATACACCATGCAAATATGCTTCATGCAAATGCATGCGTAGGTTTGTGTGCGTCGGAGGTTTTCCCCCGATCCTAGTGCCAGTGCTGATAATAATAAGAGGAAGAAGAAATCTGAGCCCAATCGTGGAAACATCAATCTCATATATATATGAAAAGGCCTGTCAAGGCAGTACACAGTAACAGCGAGTACAAACAAATCAACAACATGACCTCAGCCAACAAGTCTGGTGATGGTCAACATACATAAAAGATCAAAACAACAGGAATACAACTAGTCAAGCATGGCCACGGGCGCGATACTCGGCTAATAACTCCTTCGTCTCTGGATGATCTGGCAAAGTGAGCAACCCCTCGACGAGTAGTTCCCTCTGCATGATGGTATGCTGAAGCCCCTGAACTGAACTCTCCCAAGCTCCTTCGCCAAAGCAATCCTCCAGTTTCCGCTTCTTAGACTCAAACATCAGCTTATGCTCCTTCAGGTTGGCAAGAGCTTTGTTGAGTCGAACTTCAGCGGCGTATCTGCGGGCGGTCTCTTCATCAAACCTCCGCTCACTGTCCTTGACTTCGGCTTCCAGCTTAGAGATCTGCAGCATCAGCTTGTCCTCTCGCTCCTTCCTGGTGGCCATGGAGGTCTTCCAATGCTGGTCGAACTTAGATATCCTCCGATATGCCTCCTCCAAATGCTGCTTCTTCGTAGCTAGTACATCATTAGCAGCCCTGAAGTCTTGACCCAAGCGTTCCCGATTAGCAATCTGCTTTGCCAAGTCTGCACCCAGTTGGTTTACCGACTCTGTTTGCTTTCTGAAGGCATGCACGGCTTCGTTCTGTTCACTTCGAAGCTGAGCTAACTCCTTCTCTAATTCTGCATTTGCCCGCTTCAGTTCATCACACTCGGCTAATACCTGGTTGTGCTGATGAATGGACACAGTGGTAGGCTCTTCGACTGGTGGAGGACTCTCTGGTCTGACATGAGGGAATGGCATCCCTATAGCGCTGGCTCTGGCTCTGATCCAAGCTGAATAAGGAGGGTAGGCTTGGCTGTTGCTCTTTCCCAACAAAGGCTTTCCTCTCGTGCTGATATTGTTCCACGCATGCTGAAGCTTGGACAACAAATCCCCCTCTAGAGTACCCGTGAGGTACAGAGATTCCTGTACCTCTTCCTCCTTCAGTGGGGTCCTCAAAGCATATGCGAACTGACGAACTAGCAATGATGGATTGTAGTTGATGCAACCCTTCCTACCTATCAGAGGTACATTAGGAAACCCACTACAACTGAAGATCACCTCGGTGCCTAACCTGTCTCTGTCAACGAACCAATCAATATCTTCTGCCGACAAACTCATCAGACGCTCAGGCCACTCAGCTGCGGCTGCAGACAAGACAGAAGAACCCCTCTTGGGCAAATGACTATCAAACCACTTGTACAACAACGGTACGCAGCATGAGACATTCTTCCCTCTCCGGTTCTTATTCTTGTAATGCACTGAATGGTAGACGTCTCCGATCAGAGTAGGGACTGGATTCCCTGAGGCGAAGATGTGGAATGCATCAAAGTCCACGAAATCAGGCATGTTGGGGAACAGGATAATGCCATATATGCATAAAGCAAGGATGGCATTGAATGCGTCCCAACATTTGTCCTTAGCACACTGTTGAGCCTTAGCTATCAGAAACTGCAGGGAGAACCCTGGGACCTTGTTCCAACTCGTCACCACCAACTCAGAAGCGCTCAAATGGAGTGAGGAAGCTAAATCAGCCAGATCAGGCTCGGCATCCATGTGGACAAAAGGCGTCTGCCCTTTGATAGGCACACCCAGCATATCAGCATATTCTTCCAATGTCGGCGCGAGAATGAAGTCGTGAAAAGTGAAACACCTCAAGGGAGGGTCATAAAACTGCAGAAGAGCATGCAACCCATTCAACTCGGACGTAGAAGGTTTGCAAACCAGACTAAGCAACCTGCCATAAGACTTCCTGAACCTATCCTTCACAGAATCCCCTGCCAGGGCTATCAAACCAGTCAGCTTCGACACATCAGGGGTTGGGAATTTGTACGCAACAGTCTTCCTGAGGGAGGCCATAATAACAGTAGAAGGCGGGAAATCTTGGATCGGGGAAACAGTACCTGCAACACAGACACACGTTAATGGAATGCAGATGAAAATGCAATCTAATGCAAAATGCAGGCATGCAATAATATATCCGGATGGCTGCTGTGGAGATTCGGTATCAACAGTCGCTGATGAGAAGGAAACCCCGGTGTAAGACTACTAATCTGATCTGCTGAGAATAACCATATGATAGGACCGAGATCAAAATTCTGCTCTGATAAGAATAAATGCCTGATAATAAGGACCCCGGGTGCATGATCAAGAGATATCTGGTGATGAAGTCTTCAGACCCTAACTCAAAAATCTGCCCTATCAAGAACAAACACACAGCTGCTGATGAGATCTTCAGACCTCACTCAAAATCTGCCCTATCAAGAACAAATAACATCTGCCGATGAGATCTTCAGACCCCACTCAAAATTTTCCCTATCAAGAACAAATCACTGATGATAATACACTGATCGAAGCCTGCTCTATCAAGAACAGACATACACCCGATGATAAGATCCTCTGATCAAACCCTACTCTATCAAGAACAGACGAGTCTGCAACTGAGCACCCTGGTACCAACATAACTGATTCACTGTCAAGAAAACCAGGTAGTCTGAAGGTCTAAGTTCCCTGCAATAAACCCAGTCCCGCTCACAGGTATGGACCTAGACTGACTCAAGGTACGGCATCCTATGCGTTCATCAGCGTCACAGACTTTCAAAACTAATGATACGATTCCCAGAAGGAGTGGCATCATCAAGTCTTGAAGAGGCCTCACTTAGCTGAATCACAAATGATCGGTCCCCAGAGTCGACAATCCACCAAACCAGGAACCGTCTCAACCCAAAGGGTTGAAAGTGAAGCCAACCGGATGAACCTCGTCTGAGCGTGGCTTTCATGAGACACTAGTGCCTGCAAAGCAAGCACGCGCCCACTAATTTCCACTCTAAGTCTATGGTGCACTCAAGCCTGGGTCTGGCTTCTCACTCATCAGAACCCCCATCCCACAACAGCACAAATAATCATATTATACTGGAAAATAAAATGCGGGAAATAAAGTGCGAGAAGTAAAATGCGATAAATAAACGCAACCCAACAGGTAAACACACAAACGGTAGGATTGACTCGCACAGGGAACCGTTGGAGTCCCCAGCAGAGTCGCCAGCTGTCGCTTGCGCGAAAATAAGGTGTCGGCATGACAGAAGAGTCGCCACCTTTCGTTATTTATCCCTCAGAGCGGGAAAGGAAACGATCGGAAAAACCTGACGAATAAGGGTAAGACAAGGTCATCGCAACCATTGTCTGGGTTCGGGAGTCGGTTACGCAAGGGGAAGGTATTAGCACCCCTCACGTCCTTCGTACTCGACGGGATCCCCGCTTGTTTGTTTACTTGGACGGGTTGGTTATAATCTATCTACCTATCAAGGCTGGCTGAAAAAGAAAAATGACTCGGCAAAGCGTCGCACTTTATGCCTACGTATTCTCATCAGAGAATGAGAAATCAGAGTCTACGTAGTTCGGCCTACGAAGGATTACGGGGGGAAGGTTGAAGGTTGCTCGCTAGGACGTCGCATCCTATGCCTACGTACTTCCACACAGTATGGAAGATCAGAGCAAACGTAGTTCGGGAAACTACGGGTTATCTCCTGAAAGAAGTGTTTTTTTATTGTATTTGCGATTTCAACCGCACTAGAGACTATGACCTGAGAGTGAATGCGTCGCATGTCACCCAAAGGGTACCATACTAAACATCCAGACTGTGGAAAAGAAACTCTCCCCCAATCCTTTCTCAGATAGCTTAAGGCTCGTAACGTACGAAAGAAATCATTCATGATTACTGTATCTTAAACTGTTTTGAGATGAGAAGAGAACAGGCCCAGCTAGGAGGGAGACTATCAAGTCCTACTGTTATCATGCCATGGATTCATCCTATGGTTGAGGTTTGAACAGGGAACTCCTAGATGTTGTCATGCATAGGTTTCAACCTAAAATTCTATCATCAAATCCTTATCAAAGGAAATGAGAGTCCTAAGGGATCATGTCAATGATACAAAAAAACAGACAAAGCATCAGCTTAACAGTAAAATGCATGCAATGCAAGTGAGGGAGGAAATGTGTGTGGGGCTTCAGCCTCCACAAGCTCGTCTCAACCTCAAGCCAGTCATGAAATAACAGTAATCATACTGAAATAAACCACATGCTATCAAGCAATAAACAGTAAACTGCAATCATACAGATAAAGGAAATGAAATACCATCAGGCAAAATAAACACATGGGCAAGGGAGCTGGGCTCTACCGAATACCCGCAAGCAAAGCCACACAATAACAATACAAGCAGAGGGAGCAACTCAACCTCTAATGCAATCATGCTCTTAGACTGAACTTACTCTAGATGAACTTAATCTAATGCAACAAACAAATCAAGCAAAACAAACAATACAGAAAAGAAAACAGAAGAAAGCTTCAGCTCCTCCAGCAGCTACTCAGTCTTCAGACTTCAGAGATCACTTGCTTTCCAGGTATCAACCCTACAACATGAGTATCAACTCATCTTCTCCCTTGAGCTTCAGCTTCTTGATCAGCTCCACCTTCAGGCTTCACTATCTTCAGGGATATTCAGGTATCAACTTGATCTTCACAACGTCTTCAGACTTCAGCATTATTCAAGGAATCATCCTCTTCAAAGCTTCAGCTTCTATCTTCAATGGCTTCTAGATCTTCAATCAAGTCTTCAATGCTCTTCATTACTATCTCCAACAATCCCAATGCTCCATCAAACAAGATTCAGTCAACAAGATGAGGTGAGGATGTTAGAGTGCTCACTGACCTCCAAAGGATGCCATTGAGGACTTAACATCAAAGGGAAAGGCTCTCTCAAAGTTCTACCTCAGAGGGCAAGGTCACTAATCCCTCCAAAGGAGAGAGGTGAATACCCTTAAGGGACTTTATGTCATAGAGAAGGAAGGAGGTGAACAAAACACTCCTTGTTTATTGAATGGAAGTATTCTATCTAAAGCTCTACCTATGCACTTATGATCCTATAAACAAAACAAAATCTAAAACTAAGTTGGGCTCCTCTGCAAGGTCTTCAAAGTCTTCAATGATGATCCACAAGGTCTTCAACTCAATCTTCAAGGCTCACCCACTCAAAGGAGAAGGAAAGAAAGCAAAACAATACAAACTATGCCTTTAAGCAACACACATACTATCCATACATTCAAAAATCAATTAAAAATACTAAAACACCATACAATATTCTAGAAAAATTCTAGGGGACTCTATACATACTTACCCTTAACCCATATATTCCCCATACACTAATTTGGCCTATAAACCCCAAAACAAAATTGTTAAATCTACTTATACAACCTAGAACCCTAATTTGAGCACCTAAATGCCAAACAAGCAAACTATGTCAAATTTTAATCTACAAATTGTGAATTAAATCCTATATGATCTATGGTTCAACATCTAACTATGCCAAAAAGAATGGCTCAAAAATCCTAAGGGAAAGTCCTAAAAGAAATTATACAAAATCAAGTATTAAACTAAATAATTAAAAATACCATTTACAAGAATAATATGCTAAAAATATCAAAAGAAAAATAAAATGGAATTTTATTTATTTACGTTTTTCTAGACATGATTATGAATATGTGAAAAAAACAAGGAGTGAAAAATATTAATTTTTGAATTTTATATGGATTTATTAAAATGCAAGAAATATAAAAGAAATTAAAATAAAATAAAATGAAATAAGGGGATGGGGGGTGTCATGAGTAAGGCGCCTCAGTTGTATTGATCATTGGGCTGAGAACCTGGGGGTGCAGATATCAAAGTATTAGGGCCCACCTGCGCTCAGAAAATGAAGAGAAAAATTACAAGAAAAATAAAACGGATACGGTGCAGAAAGCAACAAATTGAAGTGTTATTCTGGATTGGGCCCATGGTGGAGGTGTGCATAGCAAGATCTGCTGAAGCCCATGATTCACAACTAATCCAAATGGTGCGTTTTGGTTCTATTCTTTCCCTCCCTTTCTGAAATCAAATCATGGCCGTGCGATGGAATGAAAGAGTCAACTTCTGGGACTGATCCAACGGCTGATGGCCATCGTCCCCAATCGAGCTAGGGTTTCAGCTAAAACGCAGGATTCATGCACGAATTTCTCTCCAATCTTTCTCCCTGCTCGCTCCATGAAATTCAAAATTTCCAAAAGCAAATATGCTCCACTGATTACCAAGAACACGATGGTGCCAATAATTCCCATTGAAACCTCTTGTATCGTTCTAACAGAATGCCCCAACATTAGGGTTCCACCATGATTCTCTGTGATCAACCTTAACCAAACTCAAATCCAATGATCTAAACTTGTTCCTTAGGTTACCCTCATCAATCTAAACCATAACATATCAGTTAATGCTCAACACACGATCCATTCTTAAAAGTGAAAGAAACTAGGGTCTGCCATGGATCCTTACACAGAGCTCTCTAATTCTCAGCACATGATCTCTTGACCTAGCCTATTCATTCTACACCTAGAAACCTTATGGAAAGCGCATAACTAATGAGATATGGGGAAGCACACCAACCTGCCAAGTGATGATGGTGAGTGATGCTAGAGATGAATTCAGAGCTTGCAATGGCTTCCAAGGAACCCTCTAATGGTGTAGAAGTTTCTGTTTGCAAGATTCTTGAAGGAGAAAGCTTGTAATGGAAGATTCGAGTCTTGCTTGACTTTGAAGAAAGCTTTGAACACCTCACTCTTTCTCTCCCTTTCTCTACTGAATTCTCCAACCTTGACCAACCTTTTCCTCATTGTGATTCATCCTTCTTATAACAATCAAAAGAATAATCTAGAAACTCATGGAAAGTGCTAGAATGTTATAGAATTTCTCATGAAATGATACATTGCATAACCTTTATCTCATGCCTTAAGCTTGTCAAATTGGCCTTAAAATCTCCTTACAAGAGATATTGAGAAAGAATGAGTGAAAAACATGCACTTCCTTGCCTTTGGTGAAGTTTTATCAAGTTGCCTTAATATGCAAGTAACAACATTACAAAGTAACCCCCATTTCTATGCTTCAAATCAAAATTCTACTTGAACCATTGTTTTTAAAATAATGTTTGGAGTCAAAATTACATATTGGATGACCCATTTTGGATTTGTACATCTCCTAAACCAAAATTCAATTTCAACTTTTTCAACTTATAAGCCATTTTTAGGTCATTTTTACCCAATCTTGTAAATCCTTGCTACAAGATTTTTCAATAACTCATGACCACTTTTCTAAGCTTAAAATCCCATTTTGAACAACTTTCATGTTTTGATTTTTTTCATTTGAGGCTTGGAAATAGGAGATATGGCCTTTGCTTAAAATGACCTATAACTTCCAAATGACCAAAATACCCCTGTCTTGTTCAATCCATAAGTTGAGTTCTACAAATCCTATCAAGGACTTCTAGTACTCTCTAGAAAGCTAAGAAGATGCTCTTAAACATTCATGTTGACCAAGAGATCATAGGAACCATCCTACTAGGGAAAAAGTTGTCTGCAAGTTGGGTGACTTTCAAGGACCCAGATTCACACACCTCAGCTGACCTGTAATTTGTCAAAACCATAACTTGAGCTCTGCAACTCCTATCAAGGACTTACACCACTCAAATTAAAGCTAAGAATAATCTCTACAACATTCATGTTGTGGGGAAGATGAGATATCAATCACATATTGAGCTAAAACTGCCTGGAAGATAGGGATCAAATTAGGGTTTTTTCACTGACAATCCTTGGAAACCCTGACTTGAAACTTCTCAAACTCCTCAATCATGATGAGTTGGCCTAGGAATCATATTTATAACATATCCATACATCATTCCATGATCTCATGGCCCTTGGATTAGGTCTCAACCTTCTCCAAGTCTTCAGCTGATCTAGGGTTGACCCAGTCAAAACCCTAATTCTACCATTCATGGTTGAATCTTCTGAATTCTTGCACAATGACTTCTCTGGGCTTCATGATGGCTATCAAGACATATCATAAACTTTATCAAAGCTTCAAGTTCATTCTCAAAGTTTCAGAATCATCTGAGGAGCACCCACAACTCTCAAGTTATGAGTCACACAACCTTGGTTTCAACCAATTCCTCTGAGGATCTCTGGAACTTTCTGATGAAGGTATTCTCTTCTAAACACTTGATGGATGAATAATCGTTGGTCAAATTTTGGGGTACAACACCATGGATGCTAGTAATTGATTCCAGATTATAATCAAGGCAAATTCGTGGCTGAATAGTGTTCTTGCTCTCAGATTTCTTCACCTGCAAATATGAATTGGTTCCAAGAATCCAGAGCATTTCCATCCATTTCATTGCATACAGAAGTTTGGTTAGAGGTTAAGGAAGGATTCTGCAAGCTCTTGAAGGTTGAGTTGAAGAATCAACCCCTCTGTTTGCTCAATTTTACCAGGTATCCAACTCTTGTTCCATGGCTTAATTTAGGTAGAATTAAGAGGAATTAGTGTGGTAGGTGCATAGTAGAATGGAGTAGGAAGGTTTACGGATCATAAATTTGAATATTAGTGACCAATTAGGGTTGTTGCCATTTTCGGTTGAGATGGTGTTCTTGCGAATCTTGAGGTTTCAGAATGAATTGAGGGCATGAATGGATTCCTGAGGAAATTTTGAACAAGATTCATCAAGGAATCATGGCCTATGGTGGATTCTATAGAAAGTTAGGGTTGTGGAATGTTGATCGGAAAATGTCACCGGCGGTGACTCTGGCGCGCAGGTGGCCTGAGTTTCAGAGATTCAAATTGGGGAAGATGATCCCAGGGCCATTAGATCTTGGGTTGACTTGGACTGAAGACCCCATCCAACGGCCACGAATGGTTCTCATTTTGTGAAGGATTTCTGAACTAAAATGAAACACAGCGTTTCATTAATCTGATGGTTTTGGGCTTTATGCAATAGATGCTACTTGCACCCCCTTTTTGGGCCCAACCCTGATTTGAACTGAATGGCCTTGCTTTCTGCACCACGCGTTTGTTTATTTTCCTTGGATTTTCTTTTATTTTTCATTTTATTCATGGTTATTGATTAATTCATAAAAAATGGAAAAATAACTCAATTAATCCCATTCTTTTTGCTATGGATTCATGATTGAATCTAGTATTTTTTAGATAAAAAATATTATTATTCCATGCATTTTCTGATTTTATGGGAATTTTTACATTTTAATTGATATTAAAATAATCATGTTTGATGGTTGATTTTGTTGAATTTGGTTTGATCATGTGATGATGATTTTGGCCTTGAATTTTTGTGTGTAGCTAGCATAGATATGCATGATCCCCCTAGATTTTTCTCACATTTTTGTGATGAATGTAAGTGGTAGTTTTAGGTTGAAACTTTAAGAGCTCCATTTTTAGGGTTTATGGTTGATACCTTGTGATGTAGGTCTTATTTTTAGAACTTGGTGGATGATTCAACCTCTGATTTTTGTATGATAGATTCATGATTGAATTAGGGTCCCTTAAGAATTTTTGTAGGAATTTTCAATGTAGTTTGCTATTTTTGGTTGATTTTAGTTTAAGTGCTAGTTTAAATGATTCTAATGCACTAATTCAATTAGAATGACTTCTTTAGTTCCCTTAGATTAGGGTTTTCTCTCTCTTGCTCTTGGATGATGATGAAGACAAGCTTGGGCTACCATGGATTAAATGAAGAGGCTTGGATGTGAAGATCTTCCCTTCTTTTGGTGTAGTGTTGATTAGGTGTTAAGATTAGGGTTTTGTAGGCAGAGCTTCTAGATAGATTCCCTTCCTTCATAAACATGGAAGATGTTGATCACTTCCATTCTTCCCTATGATGTAAGGTCCCCTTGTAAAGGCCTCATCCCTCCTTTGGTAGGATGTGTGGCTCTTTGCAAAGTTGGTAGAACCTTTGAGGGTCCCTTTCTCTGATGATAGGATGCTCAGTGGTGACCTTTGGTTTTCACTCTGCTACCAATCATCCAACTTTGCTCTTGATAGATGAAGTTTTCTCCCTTGCTAGAGGATGGAGTTCCTTGCTTGAAGAAGATTGAATGCAAGAGGTTGGTACTTCTTTATGTTTGAAGACTACCCATTGAAGCTGAAGCTTGAAGATCAGGAAGAGCAAGTTGATACTTGTAAGGAAGAAAGAGCTGAAGCTTGAGGAAGAAGAAAAAACAAGTTGATACTTGTGTGTGTTTAATGTAGTGAGTGCCTGAAGGAACAAGTTGATACTTGTAGTTGGGGTTGAAGCCTGAAGGTGGAGTTCACTTTGGGGTTGAGGCCTAAAGAAAAGAGAATAAGCTGATACTTATGCTTGATGTATTGAAAGCTTGAAGAAGCAAGTTGAGACTTGCTATTGAAGATGATAGCCTTGAAGGGCAGTTGAAGGCTGAGGACTGAACTGATGTCAGAAGAGCTTTGCTGTGAGGCTATGGAAGTGGTTGATCTGCTTTCTTTCTTGTCTGTTTTCTTTCTGTGCAACTGTATTGATGTGACTTGTTTGATTTGCTTGATGCATTAGAATAAGTTCATGTTTAGATTAACTCAAGCTAGGAGCATGATTGCACTAGAGGTTGAGTTGCTCCCTCTGCTTGTATTTTTACTGTGTGGCTTTGCTTGCGGGTATTCGGTAGAGCCCAACTCCCTTGCCTATGTGGTTGGTGCTTGCTTGATAGCATTTTATTTCCTCTGTATGATTGCAGTTATTATTGTGTCTTCTTGATAGCATGTTATTTCTTCTGTATGATTACAGTTACTCATATCTGGCTTGAGGTTGAGATGAGCTTGTGGAGGCTGCTGCCCCACACACATTTCCTCCCTCACTTGCATTGCATGCATTTTACAATCGTTTACTGTTTACTGTTTAAGATGATGCTTTATCTATTTCTGTTTATCATTGACATGATCCCCTAGGAATCTCACTTCCTTTGATAAGGAAGTGATGATTAGAACTTTAGGTTGAAACCTATGCATGATAACTTCTAGGAATTCCCCGTTTCAAACCTCAACCATAGGATGAGTCCTTGGCATGACAACATTAGGACTTGATAGTCTCCCTTTAGTTGAGCCTGTTCGTTCTCTCTTCTCATCTCAAAACAAATCAAAATACAGTAATAAAGATTAACTGACATCGTACGTTACGAGCCTTAAGCTATCTGAGAAAGGATTGTTGGAGAGTTTCTTTTCAACAGTCTGGATGTTTAGTATGGCACCCTTTGGGTGACATGCGCGCATTCACTCTCAGGTCATAGTCTCTAGTGCGATATTGGTTGCAAACATCCTGAAAAACAGTTCTTCCGTAAAAGACAAAAAACAAACTTCAAACCTTTTTTCCCCGTGGGCCCATAATTCAAAGGAAGCTTTTCTGAAGAAAAGAGTGTCGTTAACTCTCAGTTCTACCGCAAACGGTAACGCCTAAGTCTCCAAGGGTCGAGCTGCTACGCCAAACTGCTGGAACTGTTTGTTAACTCTACTCGATAAAACAGATGAATCTGAATTCCCGTAATCCGTATTATCCTGAACTATGTAAGCTCTGATCTCTCAAGCCTGTTGAGAGTACATAGGCACAATACTGATGTATTGGCGAGCCACCTTCCCCGTAACCCGTAGTTAGTCGAACTACGTTGACTCTGATTTCTCATTCTCTGATGAGAATACGTAGGCATAAAGTGCGAAGCTTTGCCGAGTCACTTTCTTTTCTTTTTAAGCCAGCCTTGATAGGTAGATAGATTATAACCAACCCGTCAGATAAACACAACAAGCGTGGATCCCATCGAGTACGATGGACGTGAGGGGTGCTAATACCTTCCCCTTGCGTAACCGACTCCCGAACCCAGACAACGGTTGCGATGACCTTGTCTTATACCTTTTCGTCAGGTTTTTCCGATCGTTTCCTTTCCCGTTCTGAGGGATAAATAACGAAAGGTGGCGACTCTTCTGTTTTGCCGGCACCTTATTTTCGCGGTAGCGACAGCTATGACAGAAGAGTCGCCACCGTGCGTTATTTATCCCAAAGGAGGGAAAGGAAACGCTCGAAGTAAACCTAACGCAAAACGGGAAAGGAATGGTCATCGCAACCAAATTCCTGGATTCGGGAGTCGATTACGCAAGGGGAAGGTATTAGCACCCCTCACGTCCGCCGTACTCGACGGGATCCACGCTTGTTTTCTAGTACAGATCGTTATTCTATCTACTCTACGGGTCTGGGTTAAAAGGAAAAGAAAATGACTCGGCAAAGTATCGCACTTTATGCCTACGTATTCCCGTCTGGAACGAGAAATCAGAGTCAACGTAGTTCGCCTACCTACTGGAAAGGAGGGGAAGGTTGCTCGCTAGGATACGGCATCCTATGCCTACGTACTTTCATACAGCATGAAAGATCAGAGCAAATGTAGTTCGGGCTACGGAAGACACAAACTTGTCTAACTGTTTTTTATTACCTTCAAAAAGGGTTTTTCTTGATTAAGAGTCCGAGCGGACAAAAATGACACTTTGATGTTTGTTTTGAATCTTTTACGAAATAAGTGTTTTTTAGTTTGTTTGCAATCTCTGACGCACTAGAGACTATGATTTGAGAGTGACTACGTCGCGTGTCACCCAAAGGGTACCACACTAAGCAGTCAGACTACTGGAAAGAAGCTCTCCAGCAACCCTTTCTCAAATAGCTTAAGGCTTGTACCGTACGACATCGATTAACCTTATTACTGTATTTTTGAGTTGTTTTGAGATAAGAAGAGAAAGAAGCTCTAAAAAACCTAGGGTTGAAAGGGGAATAAAAAACTAACCTAATGTTGTCATGCATGGATGAGAATCCTAATGTCTGTCATAATTCCCTCCTGCACAGAGGAAATCAGAGACCCTAGGGGATAAACAGAAAAGGAAGCAAACAAATAAAGTAAAATGCATGCAATGCAGCAATACAAGCGAGGCAAGGGAGTCCGGCTCAACCTCGAACCTGGGAAAACAATAGGAAAAGTGAATCAACATTCACTTCAAACCTAGGGGGCAAGCTACACAAGCCAACAAACAATACAGAAAACAAAACCCAGAGCAGAGGAGGCAGCCCAAGCAGCAACACCAAACTCCTACAGCAAACAACAACTCTGACAGCAACAATCTTCATCTTCATGAAGCTCCTATCTTCAAGTTCCAACAAACTTTCAATCTTCAACAAGCACCAAGCTTCAACAAGCTTCAAACTTCACCAAGCAACCAGCTTCAACAAGCAAACTTCAACCAGTAAACAGCTCCAACAAGCAGCAAAACCCTAGCTTCAACAAGCAACCAGCTTCAACAAGCAACAAACTTTCTCTTAACAAGCTCCAAGCTTCAACAAGCACCTACAGGGGAGAATCAATCAACAAGATCAAGTTGAAGGGTTAAGAAACTCAATGACAACCAAGGGAAGTCATTAAGATCTTAACACTATAAT
Source organism: Lathyrus sativus (assembly GCA_963859935.3). NCBI lineage: Eukaryota > Viridiplantae > Streptophyta > Magnoliopsida > Fabales > Fabaceae > Lathyrus > Lathyrus sativus. The sequence goes on from OZ012737.1 coordinate 232,941,159, forward strand.
AGGAAAGCACCCTCAAAGTTCTACTCTTAAAGCATGCCACTCATCCCTCCAAAGGAGAGATGTGACTTCTTTAAGAGGACTTTATGTCATTGGATTGAATGGAGATGAACAATATACTCCATGTTTGAAGAAACAAGCAAAACTAGTCTAATGCTCTTCCTAAAACCCTAGTTTCCCTAAGCTCCTGACAAGCACCCACAAGCTGAGAAAATCTTCAACTCCAAGCTCCTTCAAGCTCTCTAAAGCATCTTCAATTGGTCTTCATCTTCATCCAAGCACAAGAGCACCATCACCCTAATCTGGAAAAAATGGATGAACAGATGAGGTTATGGCTCGATTCAACCTCCAATCTTTTGCAGAATCACTCAAGAACCACTTCTAAAGCTTCTCCAATGATCAATTTGCTTTGAATCCTCTTCAATTCCAAAACCCGATTCTTGATGCAGCTGTGAAATTTTCAATTGCTCTCTCTGATTCCTTGCTCAATCCTTGCCAAAAAACCATCTGAATCAATTGCAAATGTTATATAGAAGTTGTTAGAAACCTCTAGAAAGTTCTGTAACAACCATAATGAGAAATTGAAATTCTCATATCCCTTTGAAAATCTCATATGCAACAGTCATGCATTGCTCTGTTCTAGCCCTTAATTTCACCTGAATTTCTCCCCTTATGACATTTTGAATTGAATGGGAATGATATCTTCCTTGTTTTTGATCCCATGGTGTGTGATTGTTATGTTGCTTCCACATGAAGTTACAAAAGGGAACCATGTGTTATTGGCCTCAAATCCAAAAAGTGGTAATGTCATCATTCTTGGAATGGTTTTTATGATCAATTTGGTATATAACATTGCTTGGTTTGGCCATAAATCAAGAATTTCACATTTTTGGCCTTTTAAATGACTTTAATTTCTTCCTTTTCAAAATTGCTCAAACCAACTTCTCCTATGAGCCAATTCAAAGCCTCCTTGATGCATGGTCAAGGTTAAAACCCTATTTTGAGCAACTTTCTAGTTGAACAATTTTCCATTTGAAGCTTGCAAGTTGGAGTTATGGACCTATGATCACAAATGACCTATAATCACCAATACCCAAAATACCCCTGGCTTGCGAAGATCATAACTTGAGTTCTACAAATCCCCTTGAGGACTTCTAGTACTCTATGGAAATATAAGATCAAGATCTACTATTATCATGTTGGCCAAGAATCCATTTGAAAATTCCTTGAAGGGCAAAAGTTGCCTGGAAGTCAAGTGACTTTCACAGATAAATTTCATAGTCATCTGATGACCTGTAATTTGCAAGACCCATAACTTGAGTTCTATAAATCCCCTTGAGGACTTCTAGTACTCAAATTAAAGGTATTGAGATGCTCTACAAGTTCCATGTTGGACAAAGATCCATTTGAAACTTGTATTTTGACTTATGTGTCCTTGAAGTTGGGCACTAAATAGGCAATTTTACACTAAAACCCTAATTTAGCAACTTCCCACATTCTTGATCCTTCTTTGTTTAACCTTGGCACAACACCACACATGTATCAACATACCAATCCATGAATCCCATGACTTCAAATTAGGCTTTGATGCTCTCTAATTTGCACAATTGAATTAGGGTTGACCCAGATGAAACCCTAGTTGACTACACCTCAACTGTGGCTCTTGTACTTGAAACAATGACTTGTCTTAACTTCAATAGGCCCTCTAGGCTTTCCATGAGATCCATACACACCCCAAATTCTCATTCCATGTTTCTCATCCCACTGATGATTCTCAACATTCCTCAAGATAGGAGCAAAACCCACATATAGGCACTCAAGCTTCTCAAGACTTCAAAACTCTTCTTGATGACTTGAATGACTTCTCAATCTTAGATAACACCTCTTGCTAGGCTCTTCCCTTGATAGACACCCTTGATCCCTTGTTGGATGCATGCTATGATATGATATACAAATGATTGAGCTATGTACATGATGTAACTATGCAAATGCAATGAAAGGAAACATAAATCAGGCAAGAAAAGGTTGAGCAAATTTTGGGGTGCAACAAGAGGGCCATTAACTTATTGTCATGGGTGAACCTCTTTTAGCTTTTAAAGTTGTTAGAGGTGCAGGACTTATGATTGGTGCTAGCTTAATCATGTTGACATTTTGGCATTTCAGCATGCAGCCTGTTACATTCCCTATCCCATGCGCATGAAGCTGCATTAGGAGCATGCCAAACATTGCCAAAAATTAACCAACACCCAATGTACCTCCTTTGCTCATTTTTGAATCTTTTGCCCAAACAAGAAAGGGACAAATTTGCTTTGTTTTGCTGCATACAGCCACGCCATTCCGCTCTTTCCACTAAAACAAAGTAGCTCCATGTGCAAGCTGGCTGGTGTACCATCTCTCTAATCCACCATTGATTCAAAAATTCTTGAAAAGGCAACATCTACACCATTGATCTTTAACCATGGTAAAACCCTCCAAAGCCTAATTTCACTCCATATTTAAACTATTGAACAGCTTTAGAAAACCCTAGCCACCACTGTTGCAAGAGAAACAAGAATTTGAGCTTTGAACTCCTCCAAAAAATCACATAAACCGTCTTGTGCAATTTTCATACCAGCACCTTTTCCAGTCATCCAATCACCTAAAAATCATCTACACAACTTCCAAATCATCATTATGATGTGTTCTAACCATTATCTTGATCAAAAGCACCACCAAACCAAAATTCAACTTATCACACTCATTAGTTGACTTTTCTGCACAAAGTGATAAAACTCACTGCCTAGAACAACTTGGACCCCTTTGACACCTTGAACACTTTCCCTTTTGGTTCTTTCAGCTGTCTAAAACTTCAACAAAAAAAATAGTTGGAAGCTTGTTTGCCCAAACTGTCCTAAAGAGTCACTTGTTGTTGGAAAAGGAAGAAATTTCAAGGGAGGAGGGAATATATTGCTCTTGCTGCTAGCTTGATCAAGGAGGTCTACAAGAGGTATGTAGCCCTAAATCTCCTCATTAATGTGCATCATGTTTATGCTTTGATGGTTTGCTAAATGGTTCAAACATTGTCATGTTTAGAATGTAACTTTGTTGTCAAATATGTGTGTTTGCTGCTAGATGCTTGTGTGTGACTGTCACTATAGAAATATGGTTATGTTGTTTCTAGACTGTTGAAGTGTATGGTACAATGACGATTGATGATTGGTATATTGAACTCATGTATTTTGCTGTCAATATCTGTGCTGGAGAACTAGGTCCCCCAACTCAGTTGATATCAGTTTTAAGTAAGAGTTTGGTTTATGCTTGTTTGTCTTGTGAGGTTGGTTTTTGCTAAGGTGAGGTTGTCACCAGGTTTGTGTCATGAGGATTTTGACTGTTGGACCTTTGAGAATAGTTCTGGCTGTTGTGACTGTTTGGTTTGAATTAACTTTGAGTAGCACATAAGAACTGTCAAGAGCATAAGTCTTTGGATTGTTACTTGTTTCTTGCACCCTCCTATCAATTGTACTTCATGGTTGGTCTTGTTTGATGACTGTCATAGGAGCTCAGGACTTGTTGTGCCTCTGCTGTTATGATGTTGTAAGGAGAGGGCCATTAACTTATTGTCACGACCGAACCTCTTTTAGCTTGTAAAGCTGTTAGAGGTGTAGGACTGATGATTTATGCTAGCTTAATCATGTCAACATTTTGGCATTTCAGCATGCAGCCTGTTACATTCCCTATCCCATGCGCATGAAGCTGCATTAGGAGCATGCCAAACATTGCCAAAAATGAACCAACACCCAATGTACCTATTTTGCTCATTTTTTAATCTTTTGCCCAAACAAGAAAGGGACAAATTTTCTTTGTTCTGCTGCATACAGCCACACCATTCCGCTCTTTCCACTAAAACAAAACAGCTCCACGTGCAAGCTGGTTGGTGTACCATCTCTCTAATCCACCATTGATTAAAAATTTCTTGAAAAATGCGACATCTACACCATTGATCATTCACTATGGTAAAACGCTCCAAAGCCTGATTTCACTCCATATTTAAGCTATTGAACAGCTTTAGAAAACCCTAGCCACCACTATTGCAAGAGAAACCAGAATTTGAGCTTTGAACTCCTCCAAAAAAACACAAAAACCGTCTTGTGCAATTTTCATACCAGCACCTTCTCCAATCATCCAATCACCCTAAAAATCATCCACACCACTTCCAAATCATCATTAGGAGGTGTTCTAACCATTATCTTGATCAAAAGCACCACCAAACCAAAAGTCAACTTATCTCACTCATTAGTTGACTTTTCTGTACAAAGTGATAAAACTCACTGCCTAGAACAGCTTGGACCCCTTTGACACCTTGAACACCTTCCCTTTTGGTTCTTTCAACTGTCTAAAACCTCAACAAAACAACAATTGGAAGCTTGTTTGCTCAAACTGTCTTAAAGAGTCACTTGTTGTTGGAAAATGAAGAAAGCTCAAGGGAGGAGGGAATATATTGCTCTTCCTACTAGCTTACTCAAGGAGGTCTACAAGAGGTATGTAGCCCTAAATCTCCTCATTAATGTGCATCATGTTTATGCTTTGATGGTTTGCTAAATGGTTCAAACATTTTCATGTTTAGAATGTAATTTTGCTGTCAAATATGTGTGTTTGCTGCTAGATGCTTGTGTGTGACTATCACTAGAGAAATATGGTTATGTTGTTTCTAAACTATTGAAGTGTATGGTATAATGAGGATTGATGATTGGTATATTGAACTCATGTATTTTACTGTCATAATCTGTGATTGAGAGCTAGATCCCCCAACTCAGTTGATATTAGTTTTAAGTAAGAGTTTGGTTTATACTTGTTTGTCTTGTGAGGTTGGTTTTTGCTAAGGTGAGGTTGTCACCGGGTTTATGTCATGAGGATTTTGACTGTTGGACCTTTGAGAGCAGTTCTGGATGTTGTGACTGTTTGGCTTGAATTAGCTTTGAGTAGCACATATGAATTGTCAAGAGCATAAGTGTTTGGATTGTTACTTGTTTCTTGCATCCTGCTATCAATTGTACTTCATGGTTGGTCCTGTTTGATGATTGTCATAGGAGCTTTGGACTTGTTGTACCTCCGCTATTGTGATGTTGTAAGGAGAGGGCCATTAACATATTGTCAAGAGTGAACCTCCTTTAGCTTATAAAGTTGTTAGAGGTGTAGGACTGATGATTGTTGCTAGCTTAATCATGTTGACATTTTGGCATTTCAGCATGCAGCCTGTTACATTCCCTTTCCCATGCGCATGAAGCTGTATTAGGAGCATGCCAAACATTGCCAAAAATGAACCACACCCAATGTACCTATTTTGCTCATTTTTTAATCTTTTGCCCAAACAATAAAGGGACAAATTTGCTTTGTTCTGCTGCATACAACCACACCATTCTGCTCTTTCCACTTAAACAAAATAGCTCCATGGGCAAGCTTGCTGGTGTACCATCTCTCTAATTCACCATTGATTCAAAAATTCTTGAAAATGCAACATCTACACCATTGATCTTTCACCATGGTAAAACCCTCCAAATCCTGATTTCACTCTGTATTTAAGCTACTAAACAGCTTTAGAAATCCATAGCCACCACTGTTGCAAGAGAAACCAGAATTTGAGCTTTGAACTCCTCCAAAAAAACACAAAAATTGTCTTGTCCAATTTTCATACCAGCACCTTCTCCAATCATCCAATCACCCCAAAAATCATCACACAACTTCCAAATCATCATTAGGAGGTGTTCTAACCATTACCTTGATCAAAAGTTCCACCAGACCAAAAGTCAACTTATGACACTCATTAGTTGACTTTTCTGCACAAAGTGATAAAACTCACTGCCTAGATTAGCTTGGACCCCTTTTACACCTTGAACACCTTCTTTTTTGGTTCTTTCAACTGGTTAAAACATCAAAAAAACAGTTGGAAGCTTGTTTGCTCAAACTGTCCTAAAGAGTCACTTGTTGTTGGAAAAGGAAGAAAGCTCAAGGGAGGAGGGAATATATTGCTCTTGCTGCTAGCTTGCTCAAAGAAGTCTACAAGAGATATGTAGCCCTAAATCTCCTCGTTAATGTGCATCATGCTTATGCTTTGATGGTTTGCTAAATGGTTCAAACATTGTCATGTTTAAAATGTAACTTTGCTGTCAAATATGTGTGTTTGCTGCTAGATGCTTGTGTGTGACTGTCACTAGAGCAATATGGTTATGTTGTTACTAGACTATAGAAGTGTATGGTATAATGAGGATTGATGATTGGTATATTGAACTCATGTATTTTACTGTCAATATCTGTGCTTGAGAACTAGGTCCCCCAACTCAGTTGATATCAGTTTTAAGTAAGAGTTTGGTTTATGCTTGTTTGTCTTGTGAGGTTGGTTTTTGCTAAGGTGAGGTTGTCACTTGGTTTGTGTCATGAGGATTTTGACAGTTGGACCTTTGAGAACAGTTCGAGCTGTTGTGACTATTTGGTTTGAATTAACTTTGAGTAGCACATAAGAACTGTCAAGAGCATAAGTCTTTGGATTGTTACTTGTTTCTTGCACCCTCTTATCAATTGTACTTCATGGTTGGTCTTGTTTGATGACTGTCATAGGAGCTCAGGACTTGTTGTGCCTCTGCTGTTGTGATGTTGTAAGGAGAGGGCCATTAACTTATTGTCATGAGTGAACCTCTTTTAGCTTGTAAAGTTGTTAGAGGTGTAGGACTGATGATTTGTGCTAGCTTAATCATGTTGACATTTTGGCATTTTAGCATGTAGCCTGTTACTTTCCCTATCCCATGCGCATGAAGCTGCATTAGGAGCATGCCTAACATTGCCAAAAATTAACCAACACCCAATGTACCTATTTAGCTCATTTTTTAATCTTTTGCCCAAACAAGAAAGGGACAAATTTGCTTTGTTCCGCTGCATACGACCACACCATTCTGCTCTTTCCACTAAAACAAAATAGCTCCATGGGCAAGCTGGCTAGTGTACCATCTCTCTAATCCACCATTGATTCAAAAATTCTTGAAAATGCAACATCTATACCATTGATCTTTCACCATGGTAACACCCTCCAAATCCTGATTTCACTCCGTATTTAAGCTACTGAACAGCTTTAGAAAACCATAGCCATCATTGTTGCAAGAGAAACCAGAATTTGAGCTTTGAACTCCTCCAAAAAAACACAAAAACTGTCTTGTGCAATTTTCATACCAGCACCTTCTCCAATCATCCAATCACCCCAAAAATCATCCACACAACTTCCAAATCATCATTTGGAGGTGTTCTAACAATTATCTTGATCAAAACATCCACCAAACCAAAAGTCAACTTATGACACTCGTTAGTTGACTTTTCTGCACAAACTAATAAAACTCACTGCCTAGAACAGCTTGGACCCCTTTTACACCTTGAACACCTTCCCTTTTGGTTCTTTCAACTGTTTAAAACTTCAAAAAAACAGTTGGAAGCTTGTTTGCTCAAACTGTCCTAAAAAGTCACTTGTTGTTGGAAATGGAAGAAAGCTCAAGGGAGGAGGGAATATATTGCTCTTGCTGCTAGCTTGCTCAAGGAAGTCTACAAGAGATATGTAGCCCTAAATCTCCTCGTTAATGTGTGTCATGTTTATGCTTTGATGGTTTGCTAAATGGTTCAAACATTGTTATGTTTAAAATGTAACTTTGTTGTCAAATATGTGTGTTTGCTGCTAGATGCTTATGTGTGACTGTCACTAGAGAAATATGGTTATGTTATTACTAGACTGTTGAAGTGTATGGTATAATTAAGATTGATGATTGGTATATTAAACTCATGTATTTTACTGTCAATATATGTGCTTGAGAACTAGGTCCCCCAACTCAGTTGATATCAGTTTTAAGTAAGAGTTTGGTTTATGCTTGTTTGTCTTGTGAGGATGGTTTTTGCTAAGGTGAGGTTGTCATCGGGTTTGTGTCATGAGGATTTTGACTGTTGGACCTTTGAGAACAGTTCTGGATGTTGTGACTGTTTGCCTTGAATTAGCTTTGAGTAGCACATATGAAATGTCAATAGCATATGTCTTTGGATTGTTACTTGTTTCTTGCACCCTGCTATCAACTGTACTTCATGGTTGGTCAATTTGATGACTGTCATAGGAGCTTAGGACTTGTTGTACCTCCGATGTTGTGATGCTGTAAGGAGAGGGCCATTATTTTAATGTCATGAGTGAACCTCCTTTAGCTTGTAAAGCTGTTAGATGTGAAGGACTGATGATTGGTGATAGCTTAATCATGTTTACATTTTGGCATTTCAGCATGCAGCCTATTACATTCCCTATCCCATGCGCATGAAGCTGCATTAGGAGCATGCCAAACATTGCCAAAAATGAACCAACACCCAATGTACGTATTTTGCTCATTTTTGAATCTTTTGCCCAAACAAGAAAGGGACAAATTTGCTTTGTTTTGCTGCATACAGCCACACCATTCCGCTCTTTCCACTAAAACAAAGTAGCTCCATGTGCAAGCTGGCTGGTGTACCATCTCTCTAATCCACCATTGATTCAAAAATTATTGAAAAGGCAACATCTACACCATTGATCTTTAACCATGGTAAAACCCTCCAAAGCCTGATTTCACTCCATATTTAAGCTATTGAACAACTTTAGAAAACCCTAGCCACCACTGTTGCAAGAGAAACAAGAATTTGAGCTTTGAACTCCTCCAACAAATCACATAAACCGTCTTGTGCAATTTTCATACCAGCACCTTTTCCAGTCATCCAATCACCTAAAAATCATCCACACAACTTCCAAATCATCATTAGGATGTGTTCTAACCATTATCTTGATCAAAAGCACCACCAAACCAAAATTCAACTTATCACACTCATTAGTTGACTTTTCTGCACAAACTGATAAAACTCACTGCCTAGAACAGCTTGGACCCCTTTGACACCTTGAACACCTTCCCTTTTGGTTCTTTCAGCTGTCTAAAACATCAACAAAAAAATAGTTGGAAGCTTGTTTGCCCAAACTGTCCTAAAGAGTCACTTGTTGTTGGAAAAGGAAGAAATTTCAAGGGAGGAGGGAATAGATTGCTCTTGCTCCTAGCTTGATCAAGGAGGTCTACAAGAGGTATGTAGCCCTAAATCTCCTCATTAATGTGCATCATGTTTATGCTTTGATGGTTTTCTAAATGGTTCAAACATTGTCATGTTTAGAATGTAACTTTGTTGTCAAATATGTGTGTTTGCATCTAGATGCTTGTGTGTGACTGTCACTACAGAAATATGGTTATGTTGTTTCTAGACTGTTGAAGTGTATGGTATAATGAGGATTGATGATTGGTATATTGTATTCGTGTATTTTGCTGTCAATATATGTGCTTGAGAACTAGGTCCCCCAACTCAGTTGATATCAGTTTTAAGTAAGAGTTTGGTTTATGCTTGTTTGTCTTGTGAGGTTGGTTTTTGCTAAGGTGAGGTTGTCACCAGGTTTGTTTTATGAGGATTTTGACTGTTGGACCTTTGAGAACAGTTCTGGCTGTTGTGACTGTTTGGTTTGAATTAACTTTGAGTAGCACATAAGAACTGTCAAGAGCATAAGAATTTGGATTGTTACTTGTTTCTTGCACCCTTCTATCAATTGTACTTCATGGTTGGTCTTGTTTGATGACTGTCATAGGAGCTCAGGACTTGTTGTGCCTCTGCTGTTGTGATGTTGTAAGGAGAGGGCCATTAACTTATTGTCATGAGTGAACCTCTTTTAGCTTGTAAAGCTGTTAGAGGTGTAGGACTGATGATTTGTGCTAGCTTAATCATGTTGACATTTTGGCATTTCAGCATGCAGCCTGTTACATTCCCTATCCCATGGGCATGAAGCTGCATTAGGAGCATGCCAAACATTGCCAAAAATTAACCAACACCTAAGGTACCTATTTTGCTCATTTTTTAATCTTTTGCCTAAACAAGAAAGGGACAAATTTGCTTTGTTCTGCTGCATACAGCCACACCATTCCGCTCTTTCCACTAAAACAAAACAGCTCCACGTGCAAGCTGGCTGGTGTACCATCTCTCTAATCCACCATTGATTAATAAATTCTTGAAAAATGCGACATCTACACCATTGATCTTTCACTATGGTAAAACCCTCCAAAGCCTGATTTCACTCCATATTTAAGCTATTGAACAGCTTTAGAAAACCCTAGCCACCACTATTGCAAGAGAAACCAGAATTTGAGCTTTGAACTCCTCCAAAAAAACACAAAAACTGTCTTGTGCAATTTTCATACCAGCACCTTCTCCAATCATCCAATCACCCTAAAAATCATCCACACAACTTCCAAATCATCATTAGGAAGTGTTCTAACCATTATCTTGATCAAAAGCACCACCAAACCAAAAGTCAACTTATCACACTCATTAGTTGATTTTTCTGCACAAAGTGATAAAACTCACTGCCTAGAACAGCTTGGACCCATTTGACACCTTGAACACCTTCCCTTTTGGTTCTTTCAGCTGTCTAAAACTTCAAAAAAAAAACAGTTGGAAGCTTGTTTGCTCAAGCTGTCCAAAAGAGTCACTTGTTGTTGGAAAAGGAAGAAAGCTCAAGAAGGAGGGCATATATTGCTCTTGTTTCTAGCTTGCCCAAGGAGGTCTACAAGAGGTATGTAGCCCTAAATCTCCTCATTAATGTGCATCATGTTTATGCTTTGATGGTTTGCTAAATGGTCCAAACATTGTCATGTTTAAAATGTAAATTTGCTGTCAAATATGTGTGTTTGCTGCTAGATGCTTATGTGTGACTGTCACTAGAGAAATATGGTTATGTTGTTACTAGACTATGGAAGTGTATGGTATAATCAGGATTGATGATTGGTATATTGAACTCATGTATTTTACTGTCATAATTTGTGCTTGAGAACTAGATCCCCCAACTCAGTTGATATCAGTTTTAAGTAAGAGTTTGGTTTATGCTTGTTTGTCTTGTGAGGTTGGTTTTTGCTAAGGTGAGGTTGTCACCGGGTTTGTGTCATGAGGATTTTGACTGTTGGACCTTTGAGAAAAGTTCTGGATGTTGTGACTGTTTGGCTTGAATTAGCTTTGAGTAGCACATATGAAATGTCAAGAGCATAAGTCTTTGGATTGTTAATTGTTTCTTGCATCCTGCTATCAATTGTACTTTATGGTTGGTCCTGTTTGATGATTGTCATAGGAGCTTAGGACTTGTTGTACCTCCGTTGTTGTGATGTTGTATGGAGAGGGCCATAAACATATTGCCATGAGTGAACCTCCTTTAGCTTATAAAGTTGTTAGAGGTGTAGGACTGATGATTGTTGCTAGCTTAATCATGTTGACATTTTGGCATTTCAACATGCAGCCTGTTACATTCCCTATCACTTGCGCATGAAGCTGCATTAGGAGCATGCCAAAGATTGCCAAAAATGAACCAACACCCAATGTACCGATTTTGCTCATTTTTTAATCTTTTGCCCAAACAAGAAAGGGACAAATTTGCTTTGTTCTGCTGCATACAACCACACCATTCTGCTCTTTCCACTTAAACAAAATAGCTCCATGGGCAAGCTTGCTGGTGTACCATCTCTCTAATTCACCATTGATTCAAAAATTCTTGAAAATGCAACATCTACACCATTGATCTTTCACCATGGCAAAACCCTCCAAATCCTGATTTCACTATGTATTTAAGCTACTGAACTGCTTTAGAAATTCATAGCCACCACTGTTGCAAGAGAAACCAGAATTTGAGCTTTGAACTCCTCCAAAAAAACACAAAAACTGTCTTGTCCAGTTTTCATACCAGCACCTTCTCCAATCATCCAATCACCCCAAAAATCATCCACACAACTTCCAAATCATCGTTAGGAGGTGTTCTAACCATTATCTTGATCAAAAGTTCTACCAAACCAAAACTCAACTTATGACACTCATTAGTTGACTTTTCTGCACAAAGTGATAAAACTCACTGCCTAGATTAGCTTGGACCCCTTTTACACCTTGAACACCTTCTTTTTTGGTTCTTTCAACTGTCTAAAACTTCAAAAAAACAGTTGGAAGCTTGTTTGCTCAAACTGTCCTAAAGAGTCACTTGTTGTTGGAAAAGGAAGAAAGCTCAAGGGAGGAGGGAATATATTGCTCTTGCTGCTAGCTTGCTCAAGGAAGTCTACAAGAGATATGTAGCCCTAAATCTCCTCGTTAATGTTCATCATGTTTATGCTTTGATGGTTTGCTAAATGGTTCAAACATTGTCATGTTTAAAATGTAACTTTGTTGTCAAATATGTGTGTTCGCTGCTAGATGCTTATGTGTGACTGTTACTATAGAAATATGGTTATGTTGTTACTAGACTATTGAAGTGTATGGTATAATGAGGATTGATGATTGGTATATTGAACTCATGTATTTTACTGTCAATATTTGTGCTTGAGAACTAGGTCCCCCAACTCAGTTGATATCAGTTTTAAGTAAGAGTTTGGTTTATACTTGTTTGTCTTGTGAGGTTGGTTTTTGCTAAGGTGAGGTTGTCACTGGGTTTGTTTCATGAGCATTTTGACTGTTGGACCTTTGAGAACAGTTCTGGATGTTGTGACTATTTGGCTTGAATTAGCTTTGTGTAGCACATATGAAATGTCAAGAGCATAAGTCTTTGGATTGTTACTTGTTTCTTGCACCCTGCTAACAATTGTACTTCATGGTTGGTCCTGTTTGATGATTGTCATAGAAGCTTAGGACTTGTTGTGCCTCTGCTGTTGTGATGTTGTAAGGAGAGGGCCATTAACTTATTGTCATGAGTGAACCTCCTTTAGCTTATAAAGCTGTTAGAGGTGTAGGACTGATGATTGGGTCTAGCTTAATCATGATGACATTTTGGCATTTCAGCATGCAGCCTGTTACATTCCATATCCCATGCGCATGAAGCTGCATTAGGAGCATGCCTAACATTGCCAAAAATTAACCAACACCCAATGTACCTATTTAGCTCATTTTTTAATCTTTTGCCCAAACAAGAAAGGGACAAATTTGCTTTGTTCCGCTGCATACAACCACACCATTCTGCTCTTTCCACTAAAACAAAACAGCTCCATGGGCAAGCTGGCTGGTGTACCATCTCTCTAATCCACCATTGATTCAAAAATTCTTGAAATTGAAACATCTAGACCATTGATCTTTCACCATGGTAACACCCTCCAAATCCTGATTTCACTCCGTATTTAAGCTACTGAACAGCTTTAGAAAACCATAGCCATCACTGTTGCAAGAGAAACCAAAATTTGAGCTTTGAACTCCTCCAAAAAAACACAAAAACTGTCTTGTGCAATTTTCATACCAGCACCTTCTCCAATCATCCAATCACCCCAAATATCATCCACACAACTTCCAAATCATCATTTGGAGGTGTTCTAACCATTATCTTGATCAAAAGATCCACCAAACCAAAAGTCAACTTATGACACTCATTAGTTGACTTTTCTGCACAAACTGATAAAACTCACTGCCTAGAACAGCTTGGACCCCTTTTACACCTTGAACACCTTCCCTTTTGGTTCTTTCAACTATCTAAAACTTCAAAAAAACAGTTGGAAGCTTGTTTGCTCAAACTGTCCTAAAAAGTCATTTGTTGTTGGAAAAGGAAGAAAGCTCAAGGGAGGAGGGAATATATTGCTCTTGCTGCTAGCTTGCTCAAGGAGGTCTACAAGAGGTATGTAGCCCTAAATATCCTCATTAATGTGCATCATGTTTATGCCTTATTGGTTTGCTAAATGGTTCAAACATTGTCATGTTTAAAATGTAACTTTGCTGTCAAATATGTGTGTTTGCTGCTAGATGCTTGTGTGTGACTGTCACTAGAGAAATATGGTTATGTTGTTACTAGACTGTTGAAGTGTATGGTATAATGAGGATTGATGATTGGTATATTGAACTCATGTATTTTGCTGTCAATATCTGTGCTTGAGAACTAGGTCCCCCAACTCAGTTGATATCAGTTTTATGTAAGAGTTTGTTTTATGCCTGTTTGTCTTGTGAGGTTGGTTTTTGCTAAGGTGAGGTTGTCACCGGGTTTGTGTCATGGGGATTTTGACTGTTGGACCTTTGAGAACAGTTTTGGCTGTTGTGACTGTTTGGTTTGAATTAGCTTTGAGTAGCACATATGAAATGTTAAGAGCATAAGTCTTTGGATTGTTACTTGTTTCTTGCACCTTGCTATCAACTGTACTTCATGGTTGGTCTTGTTTGATGACTGTCATAGGAGCTTAGGACTTGTTGTGCCTCTGCTGTTGTGATATAGTAAGGAGAAGGAGGGACTTATCCATTATGGGAATTTTATCATCGAACAAAACTTGAGATTCTTCGGGTGGTCGAAGTAGCACCTTATCCATTAAGGCTCTTCGATGATACCAAAGCAGTATCTCGAGCAAAACTTGAGATTCTTCGGGTGGTCGAAGCAGTACCTTATCCATTAAGGCTCTTCGATGATACCAAAGCAGTATCTCGAACAAAACTTGAGATTCTTCGGGTGGTCGAAGCAGTACCTTATCCATTAAGGCTCTTTGATGATACCAAAGCAGCATCTCGAACAAAACTTGAGATTCTTCGGGTGGTCGAAACAGTACCTTATCCATTAAGGCTCTTCGATGATACCAAAGAAGCATCTCGAACAAAACTTGAGATTCTTCGGGTGGTCGAAGTAGTACCTTATCCATTAAGGCTCTTCGATGATACCAAAGCAGTATCTCAAACAAAACTTGAGATTCTTCAGGTGGTCGAAGCAGTACCTTATCCATTAAGGCTCTTCGATAATACCAAAGCAGCATCTCGAACAAAACTTGAGATTCTTCGGGTGGTCGAAGCAGTACCTTATCCATTAAGGCTCTTCGATGATACCAAAGCAGCATCTCTAACAAAACTTGAGATTCTTCGGGTGGTCGAAGCAGTACCTTATCCATTAAGGCTCTTCGATGATACCAAAGCAGTATCTCGAACAAAACTTTAGATTCTTCGGGTGGTCGAAGCAGTACCTTATCCATTAAGGCTCTTCGATGATACCAAAGCAGCATCTCGAACAAAACTTGAGATTCTTCGGGTGGTCGAAGCAGTACCTTATCCATTAAGACTCTTCGATGATACCAAAGCAGTATCTCGAACAAAACTTGAGATTCTTCGGGTGGTCGAAGCAGTACCTTATCCATTAAGGCTCTTAGATGATACCAAAGCAGTATCTCGAACAAAATTTGAGATTTTTCGGGTGGTCGAAGCAGTACCTTATCCATTAGGGCTCTTCGATGATACCAAAGCAGTATCTCGAATGATAATTTTGCTGAGGAATAGTTGAGCTAAAATCCCTATTAGAGGAACAACATCGTCCAAACTCTGTAGGGGAGAAATCTTTAACAAACTCTCTAAGATAACCTCTTCTTGGGGAGCCACCAGAGCAATAGTTGCTGAGGATTATCATCATCAACTGCATGGTTGAAGAATGACTTGCTGGGGAGTAGAATTCCCTGAACTCGTGGGGTCTTAACTCCTTTCAGAGTCATACTGCCAACTTCATTGGAGGACTGACCAAGATGCTTGCAAACTGATCCTGGATCCTGCTACATTGCTATGTAATGCAATGTTTTAGGATGCCCAAACATGCAACTAAGATGTAACTGCTAGGGAGTGCACGATGCGAATGCAAATGATATATTAATGCTTGATATGATTATGATATGAGGCTGTATGTCGTGCTTATGATAATGCAGCGACCAGGTATGCTGGGGATAAAATCCTGTCGGGGACATCACCAGGGATTGGATTCGGTAGTTGCCAAATGGTTTGGACTTTGGTTATTGAGGATGCCAACGAGGGTGGACTTTTAGTGGTTGCCAATGAAGACTGGACTTTTAGGGTGAATTTAAGGTGCCAATTGGAGTGGCTTTTTGATGTTGCCAATAAATGATTGGGCTTTCTGTGGGGTAGTGAGAAGATTAGACTACTCGACATCCCAGATTTAGATACTCCATGACAACCAGGGGTGGGGGAACCACATCATATAAACCCTTTAGAAAGGCAAAGCTTTTCATGATGACAAACTTGGGCAGCTGACGACTAATGCAATGCTTCTACCTGTTGACATTTTTTCTTGGAGACCATCTATTTTTCCCACTATCTTCGAACATCAAAACGATTTCTATACCTTTTCAAAAGTTATATTTTTATTATTATATTTTTTTAGCTGAAGTTTCGAACACAAATTATCAAAAAAAAATTAATTTGCAAACAATCAGATAAAGTAAAAGAGTGAGCACAATTTAATTGAGAAATCTCTCTTTATATTGATTTGACCCTTGGATGGGTAAATATACAAAGATGTAATCCCTTAATGAGGTGATTACAGTGCAAGAAAAACATAATGGCAAAAATCAGAGTTCCTTTGAGTTTCGACACTACTATAGTCCCTATGACTTTGGAAGTCTTCAACACCTTGCTTCATAGAAAAATGGCCGGATCAATTATGTCTCTTGATAATGTACTAGGGTGAAGTGATCATGTATAATGGATACTTTGCCTTGGAATTTTTCCTCTAACTTTTGCCTGGATCGCCCTTTTGGGTTTTCGATCCACCGGGACGCCCCTTTTTGCCTGAGCCTCCCTTTCGGGTTTTCAACTCAGCGGGCCTATTCTTATTTTATCCCTAATTTTTTCCTGAATCGGCCTTTCGGATTTTCGGTTCACCGGGATAGCCCATTTTGCCTAAGTCGCCCTTTCAGGTTTTCGACTTAGCGGCTTTATTATTCCACTTTTTTAGGCAAAGTATCGTTTGACCAAATCTGCATTCCCTGGATAAGGTAACTCCTCCTCATCCATGGTTGCGAGCTTTAGGGCACCACCAGAGAATGCTTCTATTACCACATATGGGCCTTTGTAGTTTGGCGTTCATTTGCCCCTAGATTCATTATACATAGCCATGATCCTCTTGAGTACTAAGTCTCCTTGTGCGAACGTCCTGGGATGCACTCTTTTGTCGAAGGCTCTCTTCATTCTTCTCTGATAAAGCTGGTCGTGGCATATAGCTGTCAAGCGCTTTTCCTCAATGAGATTAAGTTCTTCAAACCTCGTCTTTACCCATTCGGCTTCATCAAGTTGAGCTTCCATTAAAACCCTCAGTGAAGGGATTTCGACCTCTATTGGGAGAACTGCCTCCATGCCATAAACCAACGAGTAGGGAGTTGCCCCTGTTGAAGTTCGTACTGAAGTACGGTAGCCGTGTAGTGCAAAGGGTAACATCTCGTGCCAATCTTTATACGTGACCACCATCTTCTGGATGATTTTCTTGATATTTTTATTGGCTGATTCTACGGCTCCATTCATTTTGGGTCTATATGGTGTCGAGTTATGGTGTTCTATTTTAAAACTGGCGCACAACTCGTCCATCATTTAGTTGTTGAGATTCGACCCATTGTTAGTGATGATGCGGTTAGGCACTCCATATCTGCATATAATGTTGTGTTTCAAGAAGCGAGCGACTACTTGCTTAGTAACGTTGGTATATGAAGTAGCTTCAACCCACTTGGTGAAATAGTCTATGGCCACAAGTATGAAGCGATGTCCGTTTGAAGCTTTTGGTTCAATCATCCCAATCATATCTATTCCCCACATGGACAAGGGCCATGGTGAGGTTAAGACGTTCAATGGAGTGGTGGGTACATGAATCTTATCAGAGTATATTTGGCATTTGTGACAAGTTCGGGCATGATGATAACAATCTGCTTCCATGGTAAGCCAATAATAGCCCGCTCTCAATATTTTCTTTGCCATGGTATGTCCATTCGCATGAGTTCCAAAGCAGCCCTCATGAATGTCTTTTAGAATTTGTTCAGCTTCACGTTTCTCCACACATCTAAGCAAGACAGTGTCATAGTTGCGCTTGTACAATACATTTCCATT
Source organism: Lathyrus sativus (assembly GCA_963859935.3). Classification (NCBI taxonomy): domain Eukaryota; kingdom Viridiplantae; phylum Streptophyta; class Magnoliopsida; order Fabales; family Fabaceae; genus Lathyrus; species Lathyrus sativus. Next base: position 232,959,066 of record OZ012737.1, read on the forward strand.
GAGGAAGAAATTGGATGTCAATCTTCGCAAAGTTCTTTTGTCGATACCCAGAGCTCCTTCGGGATATTCGTGCTTTTCAAGATATCGCTTTATATCATAAAACCACGGCTTTTCATCTACGTCTTTATCAGCAGTCAGGCAATGCGCAGGCTCTTCAAAGCGTCATAAATCAGTAGACGGTCGATGATTAGGCCATATCAACTTGTACATGGATGCCAGAGTTGCCAAAGCGTCAGCCATTTGATTTTCTTCTCGAGGTATGTGAGCAAAAGTGATATCATCGAATCGAGGAAGCAATTTGGTCACATAATCCCGGTATGGAATTAAATTTTCATGCTTTGTATCCCAATCGCCTCTTATCTGATAAATTACCAGAGCAGAATCTCCAAACACATCGAGAGTTTTGATTCTCAAGTTAATGGCCTCTTATAGCTCTAGTATACATGCCTCGTACTCCTCTATATTGTTAGTGCACAGGAAACAGAGTTTGGCCGTAAATGGCAAGTGAAAATTTTTGGGAGATGTAATCACTGCCCCAATTCTGTGTCCATAAGAGTTAGAAGCACCATCGAACATAAGAGTCCATCGCTCTCCTGGTTCTGGCCCTTCATCTGGCCCTGGCTCCTCGTAATATTTTGCCATCATGATATCCTCGTCTGGAAAGTCGAATCTCAACGGATGATAATCTTCCACGGGTTGGTGGGCCAAGTGGTCCGCTAGCACACTGCCTTTGATAGCCTTTTGAGCGACATACTGGATGTCGTATTCAGACAAAAGCATTTTCCATCAGGCTATCCTACCGGTAAGAGCATGTTTCTCAAAGATGTACTTGATTGGATCCATCTTAGAGATTAATTATGTGGTGTGTGTTAGCATATATTGTCTGAGGCGTCCAGCAGCCCACGCAAGTGCACAGCAAGTTTTCTCAAGCAAAGAATATCTAGTCTCGCAGTCGTTAAACTTTTTGCTGAGATAGTATATAGCATGCTCTTTCTTGCATGAATCATCTTGTTGTCCTAATACGCAACCCATGGATTCTTCTAGCACAGTTAAGTACATAATGAGCGGCCTTCCAGGAACTGGTGGTATCAAGATCGGTGGTTCTTGCAAATATTCTTTGATTGCATCAAATGCCCCTTGGCATTCATCATTCCATACAACCGGCTGATCTTTCCTGAGTAACTTAAAAATTGGCTTGCAAGTGGCTGTGAGATGTGAAATAAATCTTGCGATATAATTCAACCTTCCTAGAAATCCACGGACCTCCTTTTCGGTCTTTGGTGCAGGCATGTCCTGAATCGCCCTTACTTTATCAGGATCCACCACAATCCCTCTCTGGCTTACGATAAAGCCCAACAACTTTCCAGACCGCACCCCAAACGTACATTTGTTGGGATTAAGTCTCAACTTGAACTTCCTCAGTCTGGCGAACAACTTTTCCAAATTAACCAAATGTTCATCTTCAGTCTGGGACTTAGCAATCATGTCGTCAATGTACACTTCGATCTCTTTATGAATCATATCATGAAAGAGTGTTACCATTGCACGTTGGTATGTTGCCCCAACATTCTTCAACCCAAATGGCATTACCTTGTAACAGAATGTGCCCCATGGTGTAATGAACGTGGTCTTTTCCATGTCATCTGGATCCATCTTAATTTGATTGTAACCAGAGAATCCATCCATGAAGGAAAAAACGGAGAACTGAGCCGTATTATCTACCAACACATCAATATGAGGTAATGGAAAATCATCTTTAGGACTTGCTCTGTTTAAGTCACGGTAATCCACACACATACGGACCTTTCCATCCTTCTTCGGCACTGGAACGATATTTGCAACCCATTGTGGATATTTGGCCACTGCTAAGAACCCTGCATCGAATTGTTTTCGGACTTCATCACGGATTTTCAGAGCCATATTAGGACGAGTTCTTCTCAACTTCTGCTTGACGGCATGACACTCTTCTTTGAGTGGGAACTTGTGTACAACGATGTTTGTATCTAGACCAGGCATGTCCTGATACGACCATGCGAATACATCAACATATTCTCGAAGGAGCCCTACCAACTTTACCTTGACAGTATCCTAAAGAGACGCTCCAACCCTTATCTCCCTTTTATTTTCTTCTGAACCTAGGTTGATAATCTCGACATCCTCTTTATGCGGCATAATGACCTTCTCTTCTTGCTGCAGCAACCTAGCCAATTCGTTGGGGAGCTTATCCTCGTCTTCCTCATCCGCTCGGTATATTGGACAATCAAAATCATAAAGGCCTATAGCAGTGTCGATATCAAGGACCTCGGTAGTGTCTCTGCATGTTTATGATTTATGCAGCTTATTTAGGAAAGTGAGTGCGTGAAAGAAATGCCATTAATTATGAAAAAGTAGAAAAGAAAATGAGCAAAAGAAATGAATGCAAATCAAAATTTATTCACGTTAAACATGTTTCAAAACATCAGGAGGCCCGATACAAAGCTCCACTACGCCTTGGGCAGAGCGTAGGGTTTTGAAAATTAATTAAAACTTTACTTTTGAAGAGGGAAGAATTGGGGTATTTCGATGGTCTTCCAGTTCTTCAATTCTTCACCAGGTTCAGCCTGTCGGATCCAGCTTGCGGAGACTTCTTTGTCATCAGCCTCATCTTCAATTACCATGGCGGAGGTATGATCGAAGATATGCCCGGCGCTCTTGAAAACTTCTGCTACAGGAGGAATCTGCTTCTTGTCACGTGCAACCGTCACTGTGTTGGACGAAGGATGGTATCCTAGCCCAAATTTGTCGAGCTTTTCAGCCACTTCCACCATCTTGCCCCAGCCTTGGGCGTTCCCTTCATCTACAACCATCTTAGCCTCTTCATAAGAGGCCATTGCTGATCTTGAACTCTGAATATCTGAAATTCGCCGCACCGTTAATGTATTCACCATTTCAAACGACTGAAAAGGCGTTTCCATCATTTCCCCTTCAACTTCAATGTACCTGAAGGACGTCAAGTGGCTTACCAAGATATCCTCCTCTCCTCCAATCTGAACTATCTTATCATTACTGACAAATTTTAGCTTCTGGTGAAGGGTGGAGGTAACAGCTCCTGCATAATGAATCCAAGGTCTTCCTAATAGACAGCTGTACCCTGGATAGATGTCAATTACTTGGAAAGTAATAGTGAAGACAGTCGGTCCGATTTTTATTGGCAAGTCCACATCGCCAATCACAGCACGCCTAGAACCATCAAAAGCTTTGACTACCAGAGCACTCGGCTTCATGCTAACTCCTTTTACTGGCATTCTCTCCAGGGTGATCTTAGGAAGCACATTTAAAGAAGAACCTGTATCCACTAAGACTCGGGATATCAATGTGTCTTGACACTTGATAGAAATATGGAGAGCTTTATTGTGATTTATTTTCTCTGTAGTCAGGTCATCATCATTAAACCCAAGAAAGTTTCCGGTTGTTACGCTAGCTATCACATCATCAAACTGGGCTACAGTGATGTCTTTAGCAATATGCGCGGCGCTCAACACCTTCATTAAAGATAACCGGTGGGCCTCTGAACTAAGTAACAACGAGAGCATGGAAATTCTGGCTGGAGTCTGGTTTAGTTGATCAATCACTTTGTAATCACTTTTTCTGATGATCTTCAAAAACTCCTCAGCTTCCTTTGGCGTAACCGCTGCCTTTGGTGATGATACCTCAACAAGTGGCTCAACACTTGGCAGTTCAACTGTAGTTTTTTCTTTATTCCTAGCTGGCATTTCCACTGGTTTGGCGGCAAATAAACGACTGCTACGGGTCATTCCACTAGGTCCAACCACTGCATCGCATTTGGCAGTGTCATACTCAATCACTAGCCTCTCTGGCCTCTGTTTAAAAACTTTGGGCTCAGATTCATTGACAGAATACTCTATTACCACCGGAGCTGGTCGTGTTGCTTTTTGTCTATTGACGTCATCTTCATCATATTGCATAGTCACGGGTGCTGGTCGGGCGGGCCTCTGTTGAAAGGCCTCTGAAGGATCATACTGCAAGACTACTGGCGCTGGTCGAAGTCGCCTTGTCGGATAAGCACTTGTTTCATCATACTGAATATCAATAGCAGACACGTTCGAATCTCTTTGTTCTATTTGTATTATCCCATGTTCGATGAACCTTTGTAAATGTCTCTTCACCAATTCATCAGTCAAATTCTCCGCTTCTTCTTGGGGAATCATCCCACTTCTCTTCAATTGTTCTCCAATAACGGCCATCGGAGTACGGACATCTTTAACATTTGTAATTAGTCTCAAACCACTACTCTTTTCCACAGCATTGACAGAAGGACCTCCATGTTTAGGTAACGGATCTTTCGTAATATTGGCACCTCTAGGTGTAAAAGTGAGATCTTTGGACTCTATCAAGTCTTGCACCCTGTTCTGAAACGCATAGCAGTTGTCTATGGAGTGTCCAGGGGCTCCCTTATGAAACTCGCAATGGCCATTCGCATCGTACCCAGGAGGGTATGGAAAGATTACTGGACGTAAATTTCGCAACGTTAAGTGTCCACTCTGATTTAGCTGAGCAAAAATCTGTCCATATGACATAGGCAACGGGTCAAGTTGTCTTCTTGGCTGTCTCGGCCTTTGCTATCTTTGAGCCGGAGCATTCTGATATTGCGGTGGAGGAACTCTCTGATAATTTTGTTGTTGATTCTGTTGTTGAGCTGGTTGTTGGTAGGGAGCTTGGGCTACTGCAGCTACTTGTTGATACTGGATATCCACCGGAGCTCTGCCCCTTTGTCCTCTCATCACGGCATTAGCCTCATCTTCTCTTTTCTTCACAAAAGGCTTTCTTCCTCCATTTGCTGTGACTGCCGCAACCTTGCTCTTTTTCAATGTGCTCTCGATTCTTTCACCCACTGATACCACTTCAGCAAAATTAGGAAAACTGGACCCAAGCATGCGATCCAAGTACTGAGGTTGTAGAGTTCCCATAAACATGTCAGTTAACTCCTTAGTCAGCAATGGTGGTTGAACACGGGCAGCCAACTCCCTCCACCTTTGGGCATACTCTTTAAATGACTCATTATTACGTTGAGTCATATCTTGCAGCTGCGTGCGATTCGGTGCCAAATCAGTATTATACTGATAATGTTGTGAAAACGCGTCTGCTAGATCTCTCCACGTACTGATTTGACCTTTCTCTAACTGCATATACCATTCCAATGATGCCCCACTGAGGCTATCTTGGAAGTAATGTATTAAGAGCAAGTCGTTATCAATGTGAGCCGCCATCTTGCGACAGTACGCTCTCAGATGGGTTTTGGGGCAGCTGACCCCCTTGTATTTCTCAAAGTCTGGGACTTTGAATTTCTTCGGTATCACCAATCCAGGAACTAGGCACATGTCAACAGCATCCAATCCTGGAGTCTTTTTGATCTCCAATGACTTGATTTTCTCTTCAACAGTTCGTAGCCTATCTGCAGCAAGGTCATTAGTAACCCCCATATTGTGTTGAGGAGGAGGTGGTGGAGGTTGGTAGAAAGCATCATATTGTTCATCCATGTCTACTTCAGAGCCCTGACACGCGGATGTGGAACGGTCGACAAGGTCCACGTGGGGAGTTTTAACAATCCCAGAAGTTCCTATATTGTCAGCCACCTTCTTGGCATTAGCGAAAGTCTCATCATTGTTTTCTTTTTGGGCTAACGTCATCATTGTCTCCAGTAGCTGGTCCATCTTCATCTTGAGAGCGTCAATGTCACCCCTCATGGTGTTCTGAGTCTCTTCCATTTGTTCAAGCGTCATTTGAAAGTTGCGCCTGGTCTCGTAGCAATGTTGAGTAGTCAGCTTTCAAATTCTGGAGGTAGAAAGGAAAAGTCCGATGAGTTGTAATGTCGGGTGAAGGTGCAAAATGCTTATGTTTATGCTTATGATTATGATTGCGTTTTTTTTTATTTTGTAGGGAAGCATTTATACCGACGGTTATTTATCAATCATTCAAACAGCACAAGAACAAATAAATTAAAAGACTACTCCTCATTCATTCAAATTGTTCCAACATAAACAGAGTACAATCCATCAAGGAATATAAGTTTGCGAAAAATAATAGAAAAACAAAGAAAACTTCAAGCTTCATTTCTTTCTTGCTTCGCGCTCCTTGAGCTCTTCCTTGAATCTTGCCAACATTTCCTTGCACACACATATGAACTCATAAATAGCCGGAGCGGTAGAGTCATCTATAGCTTCCATAGCATCTCTATGTTTCCATATCAGATCTTTGGTCAACTAGTTACAAAATTCCACCAACCCATTTAGCTTGTTGCGGTATGCGTCTCGGTTATCCTTCATGATGTGAATGGATTGCTCATATGCCGCAACATCACGAGCTAACTGGTCTCTTGCAGGAGACCAAATTTCTTGGTCTTCCTTGATAGCTCCTATCTGATTCTCCTGATACTTAATAAACTTCTTGAGCCCATCCATGTCAACACATATCTTATGCCAGTCTTCTGGTTTAACCCAAGATGAGTTTAGGGCTTCTTCCTTGAGTTGACGTTCTCTATCTTCGCCAGCTCTTGATTGGCGTAGTGCAGCACCAAGTGTCTTGATTTCAGCTCCTAATGTCTCCCTGATCTCCTTATTCTGTTTAGTGTCTAGAAGATACCACTGTTCATTCTCTCGCCATTTTCTATGAGCGTGCTCTAGCTGCTCTTTGAGGGATTCTAAACAACTGTCAGCCTGGTTGATACACACTTTGGTCCTTTTCCTTTTACCCTTTTCTTCATTAAATTTGCTTCCCATCTCTTCAATTTGCTTATCCTTTCTCTCGATCTCATACCTCATGTGATTCTTTTCATTAGTCACATTTTGAAGCTTGACTTGTAAATCTTCGTTTTCTTTCCCTAGTTGGGCTATCTTGACTCTCATCTCTTCCATTTCTTCAACTGATACGGGTATAGGTTGTGAAGTAGTGGGTTTAGGAGGTGCCTCAATAGAAAAGGGGAGCTTAACTATTTTGACCCTCTATAGAACCTACTGTCGAAAAGGCATCCTGGCCACACCATCCCTTCTTCTCCAATATGATCCTTTAGTATGAACTTTCTGCCAAGATCGTACAATCTGACAGAGAAGTGAGGGATCCTTGGCACCTCTCTCATGGAGGATCATTTCTTCTAGTTCTTTGTCTCCAGGTTTCCCTAACATTGGGTACTCAAATTGTCGTATAGCTAGTACAGGGTTATAGCTTATACAACCTTTTGATCCAATCAATGGTACGTTGCAAGAACTACCACAGCTCATGATGATTTCACTTACTTCCAACTTGTTCGGGTACCAGGTGATGTTCTTTTCAGAGATAGATACTAGAAATTGAGCCCATTCCCCACTGTTCAAAATAGGGACGGTGGCGTGACGTTTGAGTACGTGAGAAATGAGCCATTTTTAGAGAATAGGGAGACAAAATGTCAACACTGAACCCTTTCTTTCATGGCGAAGGTGTAAAGTGTAGAAAACATCAACCAAGAGAGGGTGTACCGTGCTTTGCTCCTTCTTCCAAACGGCCCAAAATACGTTGACAGCTGCAGAATCAACGAAATCTTCGAAAGTGGGAAACAATACTAGCCCATAGATGAGGAGAGCCAATACATTCACCAAATCATCCCATTGTTTGTTCTTTAACATCTTAATTGCTTCTTTCTCTAGTACAATGCTTCTAAAGCCAAAGAAATCTTCTCTTTTCTTCCAACCATCTTTGGCTATTGAAATCGAAATTTTGAGAGCATCGGCCAATTCTTCCACTTCTGGAGTCTGCCCTATCATAGTGTAAGGTGCCCTACCCTTGACCGGGAAACCTAGGAACCCCTCAAACTCTTCAATAGCAGGTGTTAAGTAGAAATCTTGAAATAAGAAGCTTCTCATTTGCGGATCATAAAATTGTGCCAAAGCCGTAATAGCAGGGACCTGTACTTCAACCATTAGCAGATCGGTCACCTGGCCAAACCTTCCTATCAGAGTCTTCTTGAAGATTGTAGGCATTTATTTCAAACAGTTCATGACCACACTAACATCGGGTTTGAGTGCCTTAAGTTGAATAGTCTTTCTCTTTTTTGAACTTGCGGCCATTTGTGAATGTATTTCAACATGTCAATATAAACGCTTCCCTGAAAATAAAAAACTAGTCTAAGTTATGATGCATATGCAAATGTTTATGAATGCAACAGTGCGGGATCCAGGCTATCACAAGTATCTCCCACCCTCCTAATAGGTATAAAGATAGTTTTAGATTCTTTACCCAAAATGACTCATTCACGGGATAGTTTCTACGTTGACGGACGGGGTTCTCAAGGTCATAGATACCAATGATACCACCGTCACGCAACAGGCGAGCTGCATTACGACGGTAATACCAAAGGATCTCTCTTGAGAGGAGTCTTCATGCTAAGCCCATGAGAAGCAAGTCCTCGGAGACCAACACTACACGACTACCAATATAGAAACTGGTTCTAATAGCAGTTCCCAGAGTCATGGACCCTTCATGAATCAAATTGTGCAACAGGCTAGCTGCGTTACGATAAGATCTACGAAAAGGTCTATTCTAGAGGAGCTTTCATGCTAGGCACACAAGGAGCGAATCCTTGGGGACTAACATTACTCGACTACCAATTCTAAACTATGTTTTCTCTCTTCTTTTTCCAAAGCTCGGGTGTAGAGCTTTACTTGTGATATTTTCCCGGAATCCAACAAGCAAATGTAATACATAACACATAATAGAAAGAGAAAGTAATAAATAAACAACAGGAGAACATAAACACAAAGAAAACAGTTAAGAAAAGGTCAACACTCTCAAATTGAGTCAAGTTAGGCTTGACTCTCTCTTGCATAGGGCAATGCGAGTCCCCAGCAGAGTCGCCATCTGTCGTACCTCGAAAAATACGATCCTCGCGATGGACGCGGAAAATACGTTCGAACAGAGTCGCCACTGAACTTTATTTATTCCAAGGCAGGAATAGGAAAATATCGATAAAACCTTTAAAGAGATAAGAACATGGTCATCGCAACCAATGTTCTAGGTTCGGGAGTCGATTACATGAGGGGAAGGTATTAGCACCCCTCATGTCCGTTGTACTCAACGGGAACCTCTTGATCGATTCGAGAGTAAAGTTATCTACGCTTGTTTGTTTTCTTCTAAAGTTTCTTCTAAAGGGGGAAATGGGTGGTTTTTAGATAGGGTGCTCGCCAAGGATTAGGGCCCTTGTGCCTACGTATCTTCACTTGTAAGAAGTGGAAAATCAGAGCATTCGTAGTTCGTGGGACTACGGGAAAAAATAGGGGATTGTGCTCGCCAAGATCATCGCAATCTTATGCCTACGTATTCTCAACGGATGTGAGAAATCAGAGCAGCCGTAGTTCGGCTAACTACGGTAAAGGGTTTGGAAAATGAACGAGTGTTTAGGTCGCATTCTAACTGCTAAACGTTGGCTTGTCTGCTCGCTAGGGGAGGCTGAAGCACGAGTTCATATGCGCAGAAGAATGGGCTAAACAACATTCTTTGGTAAAGTATTTAGGTTGGAGATTGCACGAGGGCGAGGAATTAGGTTTATTGTATTGGATGTTTTGGTTAGGGGATATATTTGAATAGGTTCAAGGTTTCGATTGCACGGGGTCAAGAAAGAGGAGTTTGGTGTTTGAAAAAGTTTCAATCGCACGGGGGCGAGAAAAGAGAGTGTTGGGTTGAATATTTTAAAGGAGAATGACAACTATTCGATAAACGAGACGCCAGTCTCGCAATCAATTAATCGGGATATTATTGGAATGTTGGGTCCCAACAACACCTCTTTCATTCGAATAATTATGAAATTATATTTTAATGGACAATGACGGAATTTGTCCAAATAGTTAGGGCATGTATTTTATAGACGAAAGGTCGAGTAATCCACAACCTAAAGCATACGCCCCAAGAGTGGTCACTCAAGAATTCAAGGAGTGCGAGACTCCAAGAATTCAGTTCTTTCGTAATTTAATTGAGAAAATAAATTGAATTTTACGTATGGTTTAGAAACAAACTAGGGTTTAGACTCGGTCGCACGAAGGTGAGGAACGAGATTAGATGACTTGAAAAAATAGGAGGAATGACGACTACTCGATAAACGAGACGTCGGCCTCGTAACCAATTAGTCGGGATATCGTTGGAATGCTAGATCCCAACGATACCTTTTTCGCTCCCTTAATTATAAAATATGTTTGTTGGACGGTGAAAGTACTTGTCCAAATAATTATGGGAAGTATTTTAGGAATGAAAGTTCGAATGATATACTATACAAGGCGTACGCCCCAATAGTAATCACTCTTGAATTCAAGGAATGCGCGACTCCAAGAATTCGACACTTTCGTAATTTAATTAAGAAAAATGATTTGAAAATAATAATGTAGGTAGATTAAAATAGGGTAGGCATATGGCTAGTGTTGCACCCTAAAATTTGACCAACTGGTTTACCTGATTTGTGTTTTCATAGCTTTATCATTTGCATAGTAGATCATATACATAGTTCATTCATTTGCATAGCATAGCATGGGCAAGCCATCCAACAAGGGATCAAGTGATATGTATTTAAGAGGTTCTTATCAAGATGCAAGCCTATTCAAGTCACCAAGAAAGAAGGTAAAGCTTTGAGAAGCTAATAGATCAAGCAGTGGGTTTCTCTCCTATCTTGAGGGTATTTGAAGATCATCAGAGAAGTTGTGAGTTATGAACTGGGGCATGGAATGTGTAGAGACATCATGGAAGACCTAGAGGGTCATTTTGAAAGCAAGACCAGTCATTGGTGTGGTTACAAGAACTACAGTTGAAGACAGTCAACTAGGGTTTCATCTTGGTCAACCCTAGGTCAACACTAGGTCAAATGCTTGATTGAAGGGCATCAAGGCCTATTTTAAGGATGTAGGATTCATAATTTGATATGAGAATATAGATGTGGTTTTGTGCCAAGGAGAAATCAAAAGAAATCAAGAAGAAGAGAAGTTCCTAAATTAGGGTTTCTGTGTAAAATCCCCTGATTTAGGTCAAACTTCCAAGCAAGATAATTCAAAATACAAGTATCAAATGGATCTTTGGCCAACATGAAACTTGTATAGCATCTCAATACCTTTAATTTTAGTTGTGGAAGTCATCAAGGAGATTTATAGAACTCAAGTTATGGTTCTTGCAAGTTACAGGTCATCTGAGGACACTGAAATTTATCTATGAAAGTTACTTGACTTCCAATAAACTTTTACCCCATAAGGAATTTACAAATGGATTTTTGGACAACATTAAAGTTGCTCCCCATGATCTTAGCTTTCTAGAAATGTATGGTATGCCTTAATCTGATTTGTGGAGCTCTACTTATGATCTTGGCAAGCCAGGGGCATTTTGGTCATTTAGAGGTTATAGGTCATTTCAAGCATAAGGCCATATCTCCTATTTCCAAGCTCCAAATGGAAAAATCTTCAACATAAAACTTTCTTAGAATGATGTTTTGAGTCTAAAAAAGAGGTCATGACAGTTTGGAAATGCATGGAACTTAAAATGTCAAAATTGACCAAATATGAAAAGAAAAAGTCCATTTAAAAGTGACCATTTTGTGAATTGTTCATATATGACCAAAACAAGGCATATGATATACCAATTTGAAGGGAAATCACATTTTAAGACTATTGGTATCATTAGTTTTTTGGTTTGAGGTCAAGAAATGGGATTTATCATTGGTTGCTTATGTATGAAGTAACACTTGCCAAACCAAGCTATGGTCAAGGTACAATGCAAGGGATCATTCAAACACTTCTTATTTCTCATTTGAAGAGAAATTCAAGCCTCATTTTGGAGCTGTAACAAGGCATTCACCAGCTGGTTTTTCAACTCACCATTTTTCAATTTCTCATGCCATGAGATGTCCAATTTCTCACAAGATCATTCTAGCAACTTCTGGAACATTCCATCATCCTCTATATAACCATTCTAACTGATCCAAATCATTTTTTGGGATTCATTTGGTGCCAAACTCAGAATTGCATTTCACACTTTTCTTTTGCAAATCAATTTCGTTTTCACTCAATTCTTCATCATTTCTTCAAATTCTTGATTCTATTCAATTCAACAATCATTACTGAGTAGATTGCAAGCAAGATATGAGAGAGTAATTGCACAAATCGTGTTCTTGAATTCACACGCATTCAACTGCAAGTAGAATTCTATTATGATGATCCAGGCTATTTGAGGAAGAATCATTGCAAACAGAAGCAATATACCAACACCTTGAGTGATTCTGGAGCAGCACAAGCCTTGGAGTGAAGCAATTCACCATCTGTTTTCATCAATTTTGCAGGTTAGTAACTTTCACAATTTGGCTCGAATTAGGAAGAAGCTTCATGAATTGTTAGGTTAGACACACTCTAGGTGGTTAGAGGATGGTTTCTGGATAGTTTGACAAGATTTGGTGAAGGTTGATATATGTACACGAATTCTGTTTAGCCATAGAACTTCTTGGATATGGAGTTAAAACCCTAGGTTATTAGTGATATTTGATCAGTGATAAACCAGGAAGAGATTGGTGCATTTAGTTTGTTGATTAATGATGATGGAATTTTTGAGCATTTCTGAAGTGACAGTCGTGTTTCATGATGGAGGCTGTATCAATTGATGATGATGACATGAATGAATTCAGGATAAAAAATGGATCGTGATAGGCTTTTAGTTTACGGATTTTGATGTTGTATAGAGGGAATTCGTGTTTGGATCAGATGAGGTTCATGAGCTCTCATTAATGGAGTTTTGGCTCCAAGGTGGTTTGAATGAGGAAGACAACATGTCGTCCGTTAGATCATTGTGGACTTTTGACCAAGACTTGCATCGTGTGGATGATATCACGCTTCAATTTGTGAAGGCTTCAGAACACATGAAACGTAGCCGTTTCATTTAAGTGGCACTTGGGCTTAAGTAGTCAGATTGATAACCACACCCCATCTTCATGGCCCATTCTGATTTTACACTGAAAACCATTGCTAACTGCACCGCGCGTTTTATTATTTCCTTATTGATTTTCTGAATTGTTTTTGTGTTGCATTGGGCTTAATAATTTTGATAAGCGCACCCCTGGATATTGGCCCATGGTTATTTTGAATTGAGCGCAATTATGCTCTACACCCCCTGGCTTGTTTCTTTTGATTTTGCTTTTATTCATTTTTCTTCACATTTTATAAAATTCATAGAAAATCAGAAAGTAGGAATTTTAATATAGGAGTTTTTGCAATAGGTTAGTTTGAATCTTAAGAAAATTATAAATAATAAAAAATATTAGTTTAGTCATTTTCTTTATTTTTGCTATTATTTTACTTTTAATTGTTTTTTCAATTGAATATAGTTTGTATATACTTTTGTAGATTTTATTTTAGGTAGTTCCCTTAATAGTTTTAGGTAAATCTTTTTAGGACAATTAGATATACATGTTAGGTACCCCTGGTTGTTATACCATAATTTTTAGGATGTTATTTTAGGTAGTTTGATTAGATACTATTAGACTAGGTAGATTAGGGTTTATACACAACTTAGGCGCATTAAAACAATTTCTTTTGGGGCTTTTTAGGTTGAATTAGAAGTTGGGGCCTATAGGGTATTAAGGGTAGGTATAGTAGATCCCTTAGAAAAAATATTAGAATTTCCCTTATTATATTAATATTTTTAGTATATTTTCCAATTGAGTGATTGTTTGGTTTGCCCATCTTGGGGTTATTGTTTGTTGTATGGGCTTTTTGGGCATTTGCTTGGGGTGTGGGTTAGCTTTGAAGATCTTGTTGATGGAGCATATTGAAGACAAAGCAAAGAATTGAAGGCCAAGTTCAAAGTTGATGAAGATTCTAGGCTTGCTTGAAGATTGATTGAAGATCATAGGACCTAGGAGCTAGGTAGAGCTTTAGAGTAGAAATATGATCCATAAACATGGATGGTTTCTGTTGCCTCCATTCTTCTCTATGATTCAAACTCTCTCTTTGATACTCACCACCTTCCTTTGGAAGGCTTAGTGACAGTATCTAGGAGATAGAACTTTTGAGAGAAATAGTCTGTATTTTGTTAACAGTCTGTATGCCACCTTTGGTGGTTAACTGACTGTTTAACATCCCAAATCATCTTGTGAACTATTACTCATCAAGAAGAGCTTGCTTTGAAGAAACTTTGAAGATTGAAGATGAAGTCCCTTGCCTTGAAGACTGTAGAAGATGAAGACTATGATGTTAGAGCTGTGCATTTGGATACTACTGTTTAGAGCCATTGCTATCTGAAGCTGTTAAAGGGGATTACTGTCATAACTTCTTTCCTTGAAGATGGATGCTTGCTTGGAGCTTGTGGTTTGAATAAAGACTTTGCTTGAAGATGTTGGATTCGCTGTTGTTTATTGTTTAGTTTTTGATGTTTAGAGTTGTTGATGTATTGTTTGAGTTTCCTGACTGTATTGTTTGACAATTAACCTGTTAGGTCTAAAGTGAATTTTGTTCACTTTTGCCTGTTGTTTTCAAGGTTCGAGGTGGAGCGGGACTCCCTTGCCTAGCTTGTACTGTTGCATCCATGCATTTTACTGCTTTATTGTATATATGTTGTTTCTGTTTCCGCTTATCCCCTAGGATCTCTGTTTTCTCTGCGCAAGAGAGAAATATGACAGACATTAGGCCTTAACCCATGCATGATAACATTAGGTTAGTTTTTTGATTCCCTTTTTAACCATAGGTTTTAGAGTTGCTGTTCCTCTTCTTACCTCAAAACAATCAAAAATACACTAACAATTTCAAACACAATAAAAGACATTTCTTCCGTAAAAGAATGTGAACCAATCAAAACGTCATTTTTGTCCGCTTGGACCAGTAATCAGAAAAACCATTTTAGAAGGAATAAAAACAATCAAGACAGACTTGTGTCGTGCGTGGCCCGAACTACGTTTGCTCTGATCTTTCATGTTGTATGAAAGTACGTAGGCATAAGATGCGATCTCCTAGCGAGCAACCTTCCCCTCCTTTCCAGTAGGTAGGCGAACTACGTTGACTCTGATTTCTCGTTCCAGACGGGAATACGTAGGCATAAAGTGCGATACTTTGCCGAGTCACCTTTTTCTTTCTTTTTAACCCTTAACCCTTAGTATAGATAGAAATAACAATCCGTACCAGAAAACAAGCGTGGATCCCGTCGAGTACGACGGACGTGAGGGGTGCTAATACCTTCCCCTTGCGTAACTGACTCCCGAATCCAGGATTTGGTTGCGATGACCATTCATTTCCCGTTTTTGCGGTAGGTTTACTTCGAGCGTTTCCTTTCCCTCCTTTGGGATAAATAACGCACAGTGGCGACTCTTCTGTTCAACCGGCGCCGATTTTCGCAGTAGCGACAGCTGGCGACTCTGCTGGGGACTCCAACGGTTCCCTACGTGAGTCAACCCTAGCGCTTGTTTTACCGTCGTGGATTTTGTATGGATTTACGTTCTCTGTATTTTACATTCAGCATTATATTATTGTTATTATTGCTGTGGGTATGAGGGGGCTCTATGATTGAGAGATAAGTCGGACCTGGGCTTGAGTGCACCTAGAATTAGAGTGGAAAGTAGCGGGCGCGCACATGCTTTGCATGTCCTCGTGTCCCGCAAAATTCACACTCAGACGAGGTTCTTCTGGTTGGCCTCTTGTCCCACCCTTTGGGTGGCATGGGTTGCTGATTAGTTGGATTGTCGACTCTGGGAACCGATCAATTGGAAGTTGGCTAAGTGAGGCCTCTGCAGGATTTGATGATGCCACTCCTTCTGGGAATCGTATCATCAACCCTGAAAGTCTGTGACACCGACGACCGCATAGGATGTCGTACCATTGTCAGTTGCTAGGACACCTACCTGTGAGGGGGTTTGGGGCTATGCAGGTAACTAGACCTCCAGATACCGGTTTGTTTCTTGATTTGAGATTAAGATATTTATGGACAGTTGAAGGATCTATTAGAGACCAAGTGGAGTAGTGTGGGGGTCTATCAAAGACCCACTTGGAGTTATGTTATCGGGTCTAGCAGAGACCAGGGTTGGAGCTTTGTATTGGGTCTGTCTAAGACCAGGGTTGAGGAATTCTGGATGATCTGATTGAGACTCATGATGTGGTTTGGGCTTCTCAGCCAGGGCACTTGGGTCCCTTGTTGCATCTGTTTGCATTACATTGTTTGCATAACCATTACCATGGGCATTTCATTAACGTGTGTCTGTGCTGCAGGTACATTTGCATATTCCCTGATTCTAGTGTCCGGACTTCTGATTATTGGTCATGGCTGGTTTGAGAAGGACAGTTGCATACAAGTTACCTACCCCTGATGTTACTCCCCTGCTCGGTTTGATTTCCCTTGCTGATGAGGATGTCCGGAGAAGCTTCAGGATGAGTTACGGAAGACTGTTGAGATTGGTTTGCAAACCAACTGATGTGGGGCTGAATGGGCTGTATACCTTGATGCAATTTTATGACCCTGCATTGAGATGCTTCACTTTTAAGGACTTTATTTTGGGGCCCACCTTGGAAGAGTACGCAGAGTTTATTGAGCTGCCAGTACAGAATAAGGTTCCTTTCATTCACTTTGACGCTAAGCCCAAGTTAGAGGACTTAGCAGTGGCTTTACACATGGACGCTTCTGAGCTATTGGTGACTTCTTGGCGCGGGGTTTCAGGCTTCTCCCTCCAGTTTCTGATTGGTAAAGCCCGGGAATACGCAAAGAGTGGATGTTGGATAGTCTTTAATGTTGTTTTGGCTCTGTGCATCTATGGGATAGTGTTGTTTCCCAACTTCCCGAATTTTATGGACTTTGATGCATTTCATTTGTTTGCTGCTGGCAACCCTGTACCCACATTGATCGGGGATTTCTACCATTCGTTGCATTACAAAAATGAAAATAGGAGAGGAAAGAGTGTTCACTTTTGTGTGCCATTGCTAAGCATGTGGTTTGAGAGTCATCTTCCCCTAAAAGGACCTTTTGAGGAAAGCGCAGGTACAACTGACTGGCCGGAGCGCCTGATGAAACTCTCTTCTGAAGACGTTGAGTGGTTTGACCAAAACTTGCTGGGGTCTGAGCTTATTTTCAGTTGCTCTGGATATCCGAACGTGCCTTTGATAGGAAGGAAAGGATGCATCAATTATAATTCATCTCTGTTTGTTCGCCAATTCGGATACGCATTGAAGAGTCCACCTAGGGAGGAAGAAGTACAGGAATCCCTGTACTTAACTGGTGACCTGAACGGAGAGTTGTTAGCCAAGCTTCAACACGCTTGGAAGCGCATCAATAGAAGAGGAAAACCACTATTGGGAAAGAACGATAGTCAAGCTTATGCGCCATACAAAGCCTGGGTACAAGAGAGAGCAAAACAGTTGCTAATTCCATTTCCAGCTGTACCAGTCCATGTTCCTATCCCAGTTGAGGAACCAACCACAATTACTATGGAAGTATATGAGCAAGTTGTAAAAGAGAAAGAAGCTCTGCTGTTGGCTAATGAAGAATTAGAGAAGGAACTGGCTCAGCTCAGAGGAGAAAGAAATGAAGCTGTATACTCCTTCCAGCAACAGACTGAAGTGGTGACTACGTTGAATGCCAGGCTGATTGAAGAGAAGCAAAAGCATGAACGTTTGGGTAAGGACTTCAAAAGTTCTCATGACATGCTAGAGTCAAAGAAGAAATCACTGGACGTAGCCTACAGGGAGATCTCCACGTTCAGCAAAACATGGAATGCAACATTGACCAACAACAAGGAAAGGGAGGACAAATTGAAGCAGCAGATCTCTGACCTTGAAGCCCAGATGAAAGCCAGCAGGCTGAAGTACGAAGAGGAAGTCATGGCCAGATGTGCCCTGCAAGATGCATTGAATGACGTAGCCAAGCGCAAGAAGGAAGCTCGTTCCCAGAAGCGAAAGGTGGATGATTGCTTTGGTGCTAGGGAATGGGAAGAGTCTATCGAGGATTTGCAGCGTATGCTCAGACGCAGAGACGTACTTATTAAAGGGTTGCTCGCTCATCCGGACCATCCAAAGACGAAAAGGCTATTGAAGGAGTACAGGGACTACGGGCCCACTTGATGTGTTTGTGTATTATTTTTGAGCTGACCATCACCAGGCCTGTTGGTTGAGGTCATGCCGTTTATTGTATTCCAGTACAGTGTTGTATAACTTTACCCGTTCAGCTATATATAAGTTGTTTCTTCTTCTGTGAATGATTATTGGCTTATTGTCACCGCACTGTCACGGCACGACACGACACAAAGCACATTGACACTAGAATTGGGGAGTGATATTCCCTAATGCACAGACACATATTGCATTGCATATACATACATATTGCATTTACCAGCTAATTATTGAAACCGTATCTCATCTCCTGCATCTCGACAGGTCTTTTCAGGATTGAAAGTCAACGCCCACACCGATACTCTACTCGTACCAACTGCAAGAGAGTTATGGATCAGATGCAGAACGAAATGCAGGACATGCGTGAGAAGCTGGCATTGTTCATGCAGACGATGGAGACCATTGTGAAAGGCCAGGAAAACTTGCAAGCTTTGGTGCAGCCTTTGCTGATGAGAAATGCTGGGAACGGAAATGAAGACCACAATTCGGTGCGTGTTGACACCATTCACGGGGATGGTACTCCTACACCGGTAGCTCCACCTGTGGCGAACATACCTGTTGTGAATGTGAACAACGGCGCTGGCGCCGGGAACGGTAACGCAGGAATCGGTAACGAGACTGTCGTCAACAACGTTGGGTTCGGAGATGCCAATCTGGGTGGTGATAATATTGGAGGTAATGGCTTCGGTAACAACAGATTTGGCTATAACGACCAGGGGTTTGATTATGCTAATCAAGATGGGAAGTATGGCTTCAACGCTCAGGGCTTCGGACAGGACGGATTTGGTAATACCAATCAGGGTTACGGCGGATTCGGTAATGGAAATGGTGCTGGAATGATGTCTTTTGGACCTGCCGGAGTCGCTCCAGGGTATGGTAACAGGGGGCGGGGCCCCGTGATGAATCAGACTAGATTTGGTCGTAACAACGGGTATGATGGATACGGAAATGGGAATGGTAATTGGATAGAAGATCAGCAAGAAGATGCTTTCTCTGGGGGAGGTTTTGAAGGTCCTGCAGATAACGCGCAGAGAATCAGGATGCTCGAGGAGCAGATGAAAGGTGTTGTGAATCAAAGTGTTGTTGGTTTAGATATGACCACAATGGGTCTGGTGCCTGGCCTGAGGGTACCGCTAAAATTTAAAGCCCCCACATTTGACAAATATAAGGGAGATACCTGTCCAAAGGTGCATGTGCGGTCATACTACAGAAGAATGTCGGCTTATTCAAATGATGAGAGGATGCTGATGCATTTCTTTCAAGACAGCTTGTCTGGTCCTTCCCTTGAATGGTACATGGGATTGGAGCCTACTCAGGTAAAAACTTGGAAGCAGCTGGCTGAAGCGTTTGTGGCTCATTATAAGTACAATAGTGACTTAGCACCCAACCGGGTCCAATTACAGGGGTTGTCCCAGAAGAAAGATGAGAGTTTCAAAGAATATGCGCAGAGGTGGCGCGACATGGCTGCACGAGTTCATCCTCCTTTGGATGACAAAGAAATGAATGATATGTTCATAGGAACATTTACTGGTATGTTTTATGATAAGCAGTTTCATACTTCCTTGGGCAGTTTCTCGGACCTAATCTTGATGGGTGAGAAAATTGAAAGCAATATTAAAATGGGGGAGATTCCAAGCTGAGGAATCTACTTTAGCTAGCAGTAACAGAAGAGCTTTCGGTGGTCGCCGTCAAGGTGATGCAAGTGCAGTATTCGGGGGCCGAGGCCGAGGCCAGGGCAGAGGGCGGAATCAGTACAATCATCCGCAACAGGTGGCAAGTGTCACAATTCCATCTCATCAACAACCAATACCACTACAGCAGATACCACCACAGCAACAGCAGCCACAACAGAGTTTACATCCTGCCCAACGCAGAGTTCAGGGAGGCAAACCAAGGAGGGTGTTCGAAACGCCTCCTTCAACGTATGCAGAATTGCTACAGACATTACTGGGATTGAACTTGGTGGAAAAGAGGACTATGGCGCCAATGACGGGCACTCCTCCGTTCGGTTTTGATGCGAACAAGCACTGTGAGTTCCACTCCGGGGCTCCTGGCCATGACATAGAGACTTGCCACGCATTCAAGCATGTGGTGCAAGATCTGTTGGATAGCAAGGCCATAAATTTTGGACAAGCAGGTCCGAACATAGTACAACAGCCCATGCCCAACCATGGGGCAAATGCTATTTTAACTAAGGAGGGTTTGAACTTGATCATGAATGTTGATGAACTAAAAACACCGTTGTGTGAGATAAAGAGCAGGTTATTGAAAGGAGGTGTGTATCCGGGCTGCGATGAGTTTTGCCTAGAGTGTTGGACCCAAGCTGGGGGTTGTGCTGAATTGAAGAAGGGTATTCAGACCTTGATAGATGAAGGCACGTTGCAATTCGACAGAACGACAGTTGAGAAACCTGCAGAGGTAGTAGTTGATGAGCAAAGCGATGTAGCTACAGTAACGATCCCCCGAAAGACAATAACTATAACGGCGCCAGCCAGGCGACCGCCGATCACTATCACCAAGGCAGAGCCAACCCCTTATGAGAGCACTAAGGCGGTACCCTGGACTTATGGGTTGGAAGCATACTGTGATGGGGTGAAAATTGATATTAGTAAACAGCCAGTGGAGGTTGTAGACAACGTCGTCGGAACCGGAGGGATGACGAGAAGTGGGAGAATTTTTATATCGCCTGAGGTAGAGGCTGAACGATTGGTGAAAGGAAAAGGAAAAATGAATGAGGATGTCCCTGTGCAAAGGAACGAAAAAGAAACGTCACTGAAAGATGTAGAAGAGTTTATGCGCCTTATCCGTAAGAGTGACTATAAGATTGTTGAGCACCTTCAACAGACGCCATCGAAGATATCCATATTGTCACTGTTATTGTGTTCCGAAGCTCATAGGAATGCATTGTTGAAAATTCTGGACATGTCATTTGTACCCCAAGATGTTTCTGTGAATCAGTTGGAGGGGGTATTGGCGCACGTGAACGCCGAACATAGCTTGGGATTTACGGATTTTGATTTGACCCCGAAGGGGAGGGAGCATAACATGGCGTTGCATGTCTCAGTTGAATGTAGGGGCTCAGTCATGTCCCACGTACTGGTAGATACCGGATCTTCCTTGAACGTACTGCCAAAGAAAGAAATGATGAAATTGGACATCAGGGGGATCCTTTGTACGCCTAGTGACTTGGTGGTCAGGGCATTTGATGGTACACGAAGGTCAGTCTTTGGATCTATAACATTACCTCTGCAGGTGCGGCCTGAGATTTTCGAAACTGAATTTTACATTATGGACATCCAGCCAGCATATAGTTGTCTTCTCGAACGACCATGGATCCATGGTGCTGGGGCAGTCACATCTACCTTGCACCAGAAGCTGAAATACATGGTAGGGGACAGTGTGGTTACAGTCTATGGAGAAGAAGATATATTGGTCAGTCATTTGTCATCATTCAAGTACGTAGAAGTCGACGGCGAGATTCATGAAACACCCTGTCAAGCCTTTGAAGGGTTGCGCATCAAAGACAAAGTTCCAGGGCCGAGTAAAGCGTCAGAGGTGGCAGTCTCATCATACAAGGTGGCTCAGGCTCTAGTGAAGACTGGTGAGGCAAAAGGCTGGGGCAAGGTTCTGGATATTCCCGTGAAGATGGACAGATTTGGGCTGGGATATCAACCGTCGTCATCAACGCCTGCTGCTGGGGCACCCCGTTTCAAAGGACCGATAACAATCACGGCTAGTGGAGTGTACCACAAGGCCATCAACGCTGTTTCAGATTCCGAAGAAGGAGACAGCGACTGCGACATGGATGCCTGGATTCAGCCGAGCGTGTCAGGACAAGGATTATGCAATTGGTCTATTCAGGAGACTGTTCCTGTGACTACCAAACAGTAATACTTTGTTTTCTTAATTGTTGAACAATCCGGTGTCTTACCCGAGGCATCATGATTTTGCTTAGGGTCGTACTGTTATGTACATTGCATTGTTTAATCATTAAATAAAAGGCGTTTTTCATATACAAATATTGTGATCTATGTTTTTCCTATTTTTATTTTTACAATAAAATGGCAACGTGGTTATTCGCTTTATACACATTTTGAAGCATTTAACCATTCCCTTTGCAGGATAACATTTTCAGATGACATCATTGAACCGCCTATGACTCACTTTGACTTTGAGCACCCGATATTTCAGGCCGAAGAAGAGATTGTTGAAGATGGCGACGTTCGAGAAGAGTTGTCTTGGTTGGTAAAGCAGGAAGAACGAATCATTCTGCCTCATGAGGAGGTCATTGAAATTGTTAACCTGGGGTCGGAAGGGGTTGAAAGGAACATCCGTATAGGAGCCGCGCTGCAGAGCGACGTTAAGCGAAGACTGGTTGAAATGCTCAGAGAGTATAGTGATGTGTTCGCTTGGTCGTACGAAGACATGCCTGGGCTGGATACGGATATGGTTGTGCACCGTCTGCCGCTAAAAGAAGAATGCCCGCCGGTTAAGCAGAAGCTTCGTAGAGCTAGGCCTGATATGGCAGTGAAAATTAAGGAGGAGGTCCAAAAGCAGTGGGATGCTGGTTTCCTAGCTGTTACAAAATATCCCTCATGGGTCGCTAATATTGTACTAGTGCCAAAGAAAGACGGTAAAGTGAGAATGTGCGTAGATTACCGTGATTTGAACAAAGCGAGCCCGAAAGATGATTTCCCACTTCCTCACATCGATGTGCTGGTTGACAACACTGCTCAATTCTCCGTATTCTCCTTCATGGATGGCTTCTCGGGGTATAACCAGATCAAAATGGCGCCAGAAGACATGGAGAAGACTACCTTCATTACGCCTTGGGGAACATTTTGTTACAAAGTGATGCCCTTCGGATTAAAGAATGCTGGGGCAACGTATCAGCGTGCAATGACGACTCTCTTTCATGACATGATGCATAAAGAGATCGAGGTTTATGTCGATGATATGATTGCCAAATCCCAGA
The DNA here is from genome assembly GCA_963859935.3 of Lathyrus sativus. Classification (NCBI taxonomy): domain Eukaryota; kingdom Viridiplantae; phylum Streptophyta; class Magnoliopsida; order Fabales; family Fabaceae; genus Lathyrus; species Lathyrus sativus. Next base: position 232,982,169 of record OZ012737.1, read on the forward strand.
CGGAGGAAGAACATTTGGTGAATCTGCTGAAGTTATTCAAAAGGCTTAGGAAGTTCAGGCTGAGACTGAACCCTAACAAGTGCACCTTCGGGGTGAGATCGGGTAAACTGCTGGGGTTTATCGTGAGTGAAAAAGGAATAGAGGTTGACCCTGCAAAAATAAAAGCAATACAAGAGATGCCGACGCCTAAAACAGAAAAAGAGGTGCGCGGGTTTTTAGGGAGGTTGAACTACATCGCTCGGTTCATATCTCACCTAACAGCTACATGTGAGCCGTTATTTAAGCTGTTGAAGAAAGACCAGGTTGTGACTTGGAATGAAAATTGTCAAAAGGCGTTCGATAAAATAAAGCAGTATTTGCAGGAGCCTCCTATTTTGATACCCCCAGTGGCGGGGAGACCCTTAATTATGTATTTGACGGTTCTTGAGGAAAGTATGGGTTGTGTTCTCGGTCAACACGACGAGACAGGAAGAAAAGAGCATGCAATATACTACTTGAGTAAGAAGTTTACTGAATGTGAATCTCGATACTCAATGCTCGAAAAAACTTGTTGCGCGCTAGCCTGGGCCGCCAAGCGTTTGAGGCAGTACATGCTGAATCATACAACCATGCTCATCTCGAAGATGGATCCTATCAAATACGTATTTAAAAAGCAGGCTTTATCGGGGAGAATTGCCCGTTGGCAGATGGTTTTGACCGAATACGACATCCAGTATGTCTCACAGAAGGCCATAAAGGGGAGCGTGTTATCAGAGTATCTCGCTGAGCAGCCTATTGAGGACTACCAATCGATGAGGTTTGATTTTCCTGACGAGGATATCATGTACCTAAAGATGAAATATTGTGACGAACCGTTGCCGGACGAAGGACCAAAATTGGGTTCCAAATGGCAGTTGATCTTTGACGGAGCTGTAAACTCCTACGGTAGCGGAATAGGGGCAATCATCACTACTCCACATGGGTCGCACATCCCATTTACTGCTCGATTGACCTTTCCGGTTACCAATAATGAAGCCGAATATGAAGCTTGCATCATGGGGCTGGAAGAGGCCATTGATTTGCAAATCAAAAACCTGGATGTATACGGAGACTCAGCTCTGGTGGTAAATCAAATAAAAGGAGGATGGGAGACACGTCAGCCTAATTTGATACCATACATGAATTACGTGAGGAGATTGTTGCCCTTCTTTGACAAGGTTGAGTTGCATCATGTACCGCGAGCAGAGAATCAGATGGCTGACGCCCTGGCCATATTGTCTTCCATGTATAAAGTCAACTTCTGGAATGAGGCTCCCAGAATTGTTATCTCTCGGCTTGACAGACCCGCCTTCGTATTTGCCATTGACGAAGCATCTGATGATAAACCCTGGTATTTTGATATCCATAATTTCCTGAAAAACAAAGAATATCCGACTGGGGCATCCAGTCACGATCAGAAGACTCTCAGGAGATTGGCGGGTAATTTCTATCTGAATCCAGACGGTGTCCTATACAAGAGAAATCACGACTTGGTGCTACTACGTTGTGTAGACGAGAAAGAGGCGAAGTTGCTCATAGAGGAAATACATGAGGGTACATTTGGTACGCATGCTAGTGGGCATGCTATGACGAGGAAGCTGCTGCGGGCAGGTTATTACTGGCTAACTATGGAAACCGATTGTTTCAAGTTTGCGAAGAGGTGTCATAAGTGCCAGATCTATGCAGATAAGATCCATGTGCCTCCGAGTCCTCTGAACATGATGTCGTCACCGTGGGCATTCTCAATGTGGGGAATTGACATGATTGGAAAGATCGAGCCGACGGCATCTAACGGACACCGGTTCATTTTGGTAGCAATCGATTATTTTACCAAATGGGTGGAAGCGGCATCCTATGCAAATGTGACCAAGCAGGTGGTAGCCAGGTTTATCAAGCGAGATATCATTTGCAGATATGGAATCCCCGAGCGGATAATTACCGACAACGGTTCGAACTTAAATAACAAGATGATGAAGGAGTTGTGTCAGAGTTTTAAGATCGAGCATCACAACTCTTCTCCTTATCGACCCAAGATGAATGGCGCTGTTGAAGCGGCCAATAAGAACATAAAGAAGATTGTTCAGAAGATGGTGGTGACCTATAAGGACTGGCATGAGATGCTACCTTTTGCTTTGCACGGTTATCGTACGACGGTACGCACATCAACCGGGGCAACCCCATTCTCGTTGGTATATGGAATGGAAGCAGTGTTACCACTGGAAGTTGAGATTCCTTCCCTGAAGGTATTACGAGATGTCCAACTGGACGAGACAGAATGGGTGAAAGACAGGTTGAACCAGCTGAGTTTAATGGATGAGAAGAGGCTAGCTTCTCTAGCATACGGTTGTTTGTACCAGAGCCGAATGAAGAAAGCGTATGATAAGAAGATACATCCTTGGAGCTTTCAGACGGGCGACCTTGTGTTGAAAAGGATTCTCCCGCCACAGGCAGATCACAGGGGCAAATGGACCCCCAACTACGAAGGGCCATACATTGTCAGAAAAGTCTTTTCAGGAGGAGCTTTGTTGTTGTCCACCATGGACGGTGAGGACTTTACGTCGCCTGTGAATTCGGACGCAGTAAAAAAATACTTTGCTTGAAATTGACCCGCTGGACAAAAAAAAGAGAGTCCAGGCAAAAATAGGGCATCCTGGCGAACCAAAAACAGAATGAAAGGTTCGGGCAAAAACTAGGGATAAAATTGAAAAAATGTACACCCGCGAAGTTGAAAACCTACACTGGGCGGCTTCGGCAAAAAAGGGTATCCCGGTGAACTGAAAACCCGTAAAGGGCGGTTCACGCAAAAGTTAGGGATTTGAAAAGCAAATGACTGCGGTCCGAATTTGATACAGCGGTGCACATTGGTGCGGGAGAATATACCTGAGAGGTCGATTATCAGGTACAATTTCTTCAGAAGTTTGAATACCGGGAAAGCGCTAGAGTCAGGCGAGTCATAGGAGGATCAGCTCATGATGTTCGCCTGCATCACGTCGCCGACATGTGTGCAAATTTGATTTGTCATTGTATTTATGCTTCCTGCGCATACTTGTATATTTGTTATGCGTAACTTCCTCTTTTCAGGAGTTACATCCAGTGTACAAAACTCTGCCCATTCAGGGGCCCAATCAATAAAACATGTTATTCAGTATTTGACGCTGGTTCTTTACTGTTTTGTACATGACAAACGCCAATGTTTAATAAAACTAGCAAGTGTATAACATCGCTGGCCTTTGCCGATAATTGATAAAACTTTGAATTGACTGAAAATGATGTCACTAACGCTAACCTGAATAGATTTGGTTGCATAGACTTGTCTTGTCTTGTTTGTGGTGTTGCAGGGTTCTTGACCATACGGAGTGGACGATCAGAAGATTGCAGTCCTAACCAGAAGCTCGTAACGAAAAGACTTGAGCGTTATGTGAAGTGAATCTCCATGCAGGTCGCGCTTCATCCCCGGAAGCTGAGATGACAATGTTCCTTACTGAAGAAGGATCAAATTCCCCAACTAGTTGCAGCTTATCCGAAGGACATTCTCCAGCAGGGCCGTTTACCCTCAACAGAATTGACGATTCTAAGATCGAAGGCTGTATTCAGACAGTGTGGTGTCCTCCAAAAGGATCCCCCATCCCGAGCAGAGTGGTTTAGCCTCAGAAGACTAATATTTCCAAGCTTGTGAGCTGTACCCAGACAGTCTACTCTTCCCAGTAGAGATTCCATTCCCAGTAGGGTCATTTATTCTCCCCAACGGAGTCAGTTGATTTTCCCCAAGAGAGTCGTTTCGTCCTCAGCAGAGTTCTCTCTTTTCAGCAAGTGTTTCTCTTTCCTCCCAGTGGAAATCAAAGGTTAAAGCTCTCCCCGACAGAGTTGGTTGTGCGTCCTGGCATTTATTTTGCCGGAATACCTTGTGATACCCGTTCACTCCCCAGCAGGGTGATATTTGTCCCCGACGGCCAAGATTAAGGAAGCAAGCTTGTTAGAGCTATCCCAACAGTTCGAGCCTGCATTTGCATTGGCATATAGTGTCATATTTGCATCTACCAAATGAAAAACGCGTAGCATTTCCATGTCGAATGGAGCATTACGCCATTGTCAAACATATGCATTTTGAAACATAAGCCAGGTTGGTTAACCTTTTGTTCTCAAGTGTTGTTTCCCTTGCAGGTGGAGGGAGCTCTTGCTCAAATTAATTACCAAACATTCAAGATCTCGGCGTAAGACATGTAATGATAATGTCAGTTTTGGCATTATTCCCCACAAAGTTGATTGTTTAAGTTTCTCTTACCCCTCCAGTGGAGTATTTCTTCAAGATTGTTGTTATAACAATACCAAAAGATTTCGTGAATCAATTTTTGGAAGTCGCCGCCTATGTCAAAATAGGTGTCTGGCGGTTTGGGGTTCGGAAAACCCCCAGTAGAGTCCTTCTCAGATTTGCTGCCATGTCAGTTTGAAGATTGGACCAATATGTTGTTACCCATTTGATTGATGGAGTTAGCTACTGCAAAGATAGGCAGAGGAGCTGTATTCAATAGTGTTTACCCGTAGCATAGGTGGAGTTATTTTCCTGTATTTGGCAGAGTATTTACCCGTAGCAAAGGCGGAGTTATTTTCCTGTATTTGGCAGAGTATTTACCCGTAGCAATGGCGGAGTATTACTCGTAGCAAAGGCGGAGTTATTTTCCTGTATTTGGCAGAGTGTTTACCCGTAGCAAAGGCGGAGTTATTTTCCTGTATTTGGCAGAGTATTTACCCGTAGCGATGGCGGAGTATTACCCGTAGCAAAGGCGGAGTTATTTTCCTGTATTTGGCAGAGTGTTTACCCATAGCAAAGGCGGAGTTATTTTCCTGTATTTGGCAGAGTATTTACCCGTAGCGATGGCGGAGTATTACCCGTAGCAAAGGCGGAGTTATTTTCCTGTATTTGGCAGAGTGTTTACCCGTAGCAAAGGCGGAGTTATTTTCCTGTATTTGGCAGAGTATTTACCCGTAGCGATGGCGGAGTATTACCCGTAGCAAAGGCGGAGTTATTTTCCTGTATTTGGCAGAGTGTTTACCCGTAGCAAAGGCGGAGTTATTTTCCTGTATTTGGCAGAGTATTTACCCGTAGCGATGGCGGAGTATTACCCGTAGCAAAGGCGGAGTTATTTTCCTGTATTTGGCAGAGTATTTACCCGTAGCGATGGCGGAGTATTACCCGTGGCAAAGGCGGAGTTATTTTCCTGTATTTGGCAGAGTAGTTACCCGTAGCGATGGCAGAGTATTACCCGTAGCAAAGGCGAAGTTATTTTCCTGTATTTGGCAGAGTGTTTACCCGTAGCAAAGGCGGAGTTATTTTCCTGTATTTGGCAGAGTATTTACCCGTAGCGATGGCGGAGTATTACCCGTAGCAAAGGCGGAGTTATTTTCCTGTATTTGGCAGAGTGTTTACCCGTAGCAAAGGCGGAGTTATTTTCCTGTATTTGGCAGAGTGTTTACCCGTAGCAAAGGCGGAGTTATTTTCCTGTATTTGGCAGAGTATTTACCCGTAGCGATGGCGGAGTATTACCCATAGCAAAGGCGGAGTTATTTTCCGATATTTGGCAGAGTATTTACCCGTAGCGATGGCGGAGTATTACACGTAGCAAAGGCGGAGTTATTTTCCTGTATTTGGCAGAGTGTTTACCCGTAGCAAAGGCGGAGTTATTTTCCTGTATTTGGCAGAGTGTTTACCCGTAGCAAAGGCGGAGTTATTTTCCTGTATTTGGCAGAGTATTTACCCGTAGCGATGGCAGAGTATTACCCATAGCAAAGGCGGTGTTATTTTCCTGTATTTGGCAGAGTGTTTACCCGTAGCAAAGGCGGAGTTATTTTCCTGTATTTGGCAGAGTAGTTACCCGTAGCGATGGCGGAGTATTACCCGTAGCAAAGGCGGAGTTATTTTCCTGTATTTGGCAGAGTATTTACCCGTAGCGATGGCGGAGTATTACCCGTAGCAAAGGCGGAGTTATTTTCTTGTATTTGGCAGAGTATTTACCCGTATCGATGGCGGAGTTATTTTCCTGTATTTGGCAGAGTATTTACCCGTAGCGATGGCGGAGTATTACCCGTAGCAAAGGCGGAGTTATTTTCCTGTATTTGGTAGAGTGTTTACCCGTAGCAAAGGCGGAGTTATTTTCCTGTATTTGGCAGCGTATTTACCCGTAGCGATGGCGGAGTATTACCCGTAGCAAAGGCGGAGTTATTTTCCTGTATTTGGCAGAGTATTTACTCGTAGCAAAGGCGGAGTTATTTTCCTGTATTTGGCAGAGTGTTTACCCGTAGCAAAGGCGGAGTTATTTTCCTGTATTTGGCAGAGTATTTACCCGTAGCGATGACAGAGTATTACCCGTAGCAAAGGCGGAGTTATTTTCCTGTATTTGGCAGAGTGTTTACCCGTAGCAAAGGCGGAGTTATTTTCCTGTATTTGGCAGAGTATTTACCCGTAGCGATGGCGGAGTATTTCTCGTAGCAAAGGCGGAGTTATTTTCCTGTATTTGGAAGAGTATTTCACCGTAGCGATGGCAGATTATTACCCGTAGCAAAGGCAGAGTTATTTTCCTGTATTTGGCAGAGTGTTTACCCGTAGCAAAGGCGGAGTTATTTTCCTGTATTTGGCAGAGTATTTACCCGTAGCGATGGTGGAGTATTACCTGTAGCAAAGGCGAAGTTATTTTCCTGTATTTGGAAGAGTGTTTACCTGTAGCAAAGGCGGAGTTATTTTCCTGTATTTGGCAGAGTGTTTACCCGTAGCAAAGGCGGAGTTATTTTCCTGTATTTGGCAGAGTATTTACCCGTAGCGATGGCGGAGTATTACCCGTAGCAAAGGCGGAGTTATTTTCCTGTATTTGGCAGAGTATTTACCCGTAGCGATGGCGGAGTATTACCCGTAGCAAAGGCGGAGTTATTTTCCTGTATTTGGCAGAGTTATCATCCCGTTGCAAAGGCGAAGTTATTTTCCTGTATGACAAGACAAAATCGCTTCTCCCGGAGAAGTCAATAAGTTCGTTCCAGTATTGACAAGAGGATGTTGAAATCAGATTTGTAGATAGTGTTCCCCAAGTAGTGGTGCAGTTTATTTCACAATTTATTTCTGGCAGTTGGCAAATTTCCGGGTTTATTGGTATTCAACCGTCTCGTACCTCGATTGTCTGAAGGCTCCGGGCGTTTCACCCAGTCGGGTCCAAGCCGTTTGAATAGGGGCAGCTGTTGCACCCTAAAATTTGACCAACTGGTTTACCTGATTTGTGTTTTCATAGCTTTATCATTTGCATAGTAGATCATATACATAGTTCATTCATTTGCATAGCATAGCATGGGCAAGCCATCCAACAAGGGATCAAGTGCTATGTATTCAAGAGGTTCTTATCAAGATGCAAGCCTATTCAAGTCACCAAGAAAGAAGGTAAAGCTTTGAGAAGCTAATAGATCAAGCAGTGGGTTTCTCTCCTATCTTGAGGGTATTTGAAGATCATCAGAGAAGTTGTGAGTTATGAACTGGGGCATGGAATGTGTAGAGACATCATGGAAGACCTAGAGGGTCATTTTGAAAGCAAGACCAGTCATTGGTGTGGTTACAAGAACTACAGTTGAAGACAGTCAACTAGGGTTTCATCTGGGTCAACCCTAGGTCAAATGCTTGATTGAAGGGCATCAAGGCCTATTTGAAGGATGTAGGATTCATCATTTGATATGAGAATATAGATGTGGTGTTGTGACAAGGAGAAATCAAAAGAAATCAAGAAGAAGAGAAGTTCCTAAATTAGGGTTTCTGTGTAAAATCCCCTAATTTAGGTCAAACTTCCAAGCAAGATAATTCAAAATACAAGTATCAAATGGATCTTTGGCCAACATGAAACTTGTATAGCATCTAAAGACCTTTAATTTGAGTGGTGGAAGTCATCAAGGAGATTTATAGAACTCAAGTTATGGTTCTTGCAAGTTACAGGTCATCTGAGGACACTGAAATTTATCTATGAAAGTTACTTGACTTCCAAGCAACTTTTACCCCATAAGGAACTTTCAAATGGATTTTTGGCCAACATGAAAGTTTCTCCCCATGATCTTAGCTTTCTAGAAAGGTATGGTATGCCTTAATCTGATTTGTGGAGCTCTACTTATGATCTTGGCAAGCCAGGGGCATTTTGGTCATTTAGAGGTTATAGGTCATTTCAAGCATAAGGCCATATCTCCTATTTCCAAGCTCCAAATGGAAAAATCTTCAACATCAAACTTGCTTAGAATGATGTTTTGAGTCTAAAAAAGAGGTCATGATAGTTTGAAAATGCATGGAACTCAAAATGTCAAAATTGACCAAATATGAAGAGAAAAAGTCCATTTAAAAGTGACCATTTTGTGAATTTTTCATATATGACCAAAACAAGGCATATGATATACCAATTTGAAGGGAAATCACATTTTAAGACTATTGGTATCATTAGTTTTTTGGTTTGAGGTCAAGAAATGGGATTTATCATTGGTTGCTTATGTATGAAGTAACACTTGCCAAACCAAGCTATGGTCAAGGTACAATGCAAGGGATCATTCAAACACTTCTTATTTCTCATTTGAAGAGAAATTCAAGCCTCATTTTGGAGCTGTAACAAGGCATTCACCAGCTGGTTTTTCAACTCACCATTTTTCAATTTCTCATGCCATGAGATGTCCAATTTCTCACAAGATCATTCTAGCAACTTCTGGAACATTCCATCATCCTCTATATAACCATTCTAACTGATCCAAATCATTTTTTGGGATTCATTTGGTGCCAAACTCAGAATTGCATTTCACACTTTTCTTTTGCAAATCAATTTCGTTTTCACTCAATTCTTCATCATTTCTTCAAATTCTTGATTCTATTCAATTCAACAATCATTACTGAGTAGATTGCAAGCAAGATCTGAGAGAGTAATTGCACAAATCGTGTTCTTGAATTCACACGCATTCAACTGCAAGTAGAATTCTATTATGATGATCCAGGCTATTTGAGGAAGAATCATTGCAAACAGAAGCAATATACCAACACCTTGAGTGATTCTGGAGCAGCACAAGCCTTGGAGTGAAGCAATTCACCATCTGTTTTCATCAATTTTGCAGGTTAGTAACTTTCACAATTTGGCTCGAATTAGGAAGAAGCTTCATGAATTGTTAGGTTAGACACACTCTAGGTGGTTAGAGGATGGTTTCTGGATAGTTTGACAAGATTTGGTGAAGGTTGATATATGTACACGAATTCTGTTTAGCCATAGAACTTCTTGGATATGGAGTTAAAACCCTAGGTTATTAGTGATATTTGATCAGTGATAAACCAGGAAGAGATTGGTGCATTTAGTTTGTTGATTAGTGATGATGGAATTTTTGAGCATTTCTGAAGTGACAGTCGTGTTTCATGATGGAGGCTGTATCAATTGATGATGATGACATGAATGAATTCAAGATAAAAAATGGATCGTGATAGGCTTTTAGTTTGTGGGTTTTGATGTTGTATTGAGTGAATTCGTGTTTGGATCAGATGAGGTTCATGAGCTCTCATTAATGGAGTTTTGGCTCCAAGGTGGTTTGAATGAGGAAGACAACATGTCGTCTGTTAGATCATTGTGGACTTTTGACCAAGACTTGCATCGTGTGGATGATATCACGCTTCAATTTGTGAAGGCTTCAGAACACATGAAACGTAGCCGTTTCATTTAAGTGGCACTTGGGCTTAAGTAGTCAGATTGATAACCACACCCCATCTTCATGGCCCATTCTGATTTTACACTGAAAACTATTGCTAACTGCACCGCGCGTTTTATTATTTCCTTATTGATTTTCTGAATTGTTTTTGTGTTGCATTGGGCTTAATAATTTTGATAAACGCACCCCTGGATATTGGCCCATGGTTATTTTGAATTGAGCGCAATTATGCTCTACACCCCCTGGCTTGTTTCTTTTGATTTTGCTTTTATTCATTTTTCTTCACATTTTATAAATTTCATAGAAAATCAGAAAGTAGGAATTTTAATATAGGAATTTTTGCAATAGGTTAGTTTGAATCTTAAGAAAATTATAAATAATAAAAAATATTAGTTTAGTCATTTTCTTTATTTTTTCTATTATTTTACTTTTAATTGTTTTTTCAATTGAATATAGTTTGTATATACTTTTGTAGATTTTATTTTAGGTAGTTCCCTTAATAGTTTTAGGTAAATCTTTTTAGGACAATTAGATATACATGTTAGGTACCCCTGGTTGTTATACCACAATTTTTAGGATGTTATTTTAGGTAGTTTGATTAGATACTATTAGACTAGGTAGATTAGGGTTTATACACAACTTAGGCGCATTAAAACAATTTCTTTTGGGGCTTTTTAGGTTGAATTAGAAGTTGGGGCCTATAGGGTATTAAGGGTAGGTATAGTAGATCCCTTAGAAAAAATATTAGAATTTCCCTTATTATATTAATATTTTTAGTATATTTTCCAATTGAGTGATTGTTTGGTTTGCCCATCTTGGGGTTATTGTTTGTTGTATGGGCTTTTTGGGCATTTGCTTGGGGTGTGGGTTAGCTTTGAAGATCTTGTTGATGGAGCATATTGAAGACAAAGCAAATAATTGAAGGCCAAGTTCAAAGTTGATGAAGATTCTAGGCTTGCTTGAAGATTGATTGAAGATCATAGGACCTAGGAGCTAGGTAGAGCTTTAGAGTAGAAATATGATTCATAAACATGGATGGTTTCTGTTGCCTCCATTCTTCTCTATGATTCAAAGTCTCTCTTTGATACTCACCTCCTTCCTTTGGAAGGCTTAGTGACAGTATCTAGGAGATAGAACTTTTGAGAGAACCAGTCTGTATTTTGTTAACAGTCTGTATGCCACCTTTGGTGGTTAACTGACTGTTTAACATCCCAAATCATCTTGTGAACTATTACTCATCTAGGAGAGCTTGCTTTGAAGAAACTTTGAAGATTGAAGATGAAGTCCCTTTCCTTGAAGACTGTAGAAGATGAAGACTATGATGTTAGAGCTGTGCATTTGGATACTGCTGTTTAGAGCCATTGCTGTCTGAAGCTGTTAAAGGGGATTACTGTCATAACTTCTTTCCTTGAAGATGGATGCTTGCTTGGAGCTTTTGGTTTGAATAAAGACTTTGCTTGAAGATGTTGGATTCGCTGTTGTTTACTGTTTAGTTTTTGTTGTTTAGAGCTGTTGATGTATTGTTTGAGTTTCCTGACTGTATTGTTTGACAATTAACATGTTAGGTCTAAAGTGAATTTTGTTCACTTTTGCCTGTTGTTTTCAAGGTTCGAGGTGGAGCGGGACTCCCTTTCCTAGCTTGTACTGTTGCATCCATGCATTTTACTTCTTTATTGTATATATGTTGTTTCTGTTTCCGCTTATCCCCTAGGATCTCTGTTTCTCTCTGCGCAAGAGAGAAATATGACATACATTAGGCCTTAACCCATGCATGATAGCATTAGGTTAGTTTTTTGATTCCCTTTTTAACCATAGGTTTTAGAGTTGTTGTTCCTCTTCTTACCTCAAAACAATCAAAAATACACTAACAATTTCAAACACAATAAAAGACATTTCTTCCGTAAAAGAATGTGAACCAATCAAAACGTCATTTTTGTCCGCTTGGACCAGTAATCAGAAAAACCTTTTTAGAAGGAATAAAAACAATCAAGACAGACTTATGTCGTGCGTGGCCCGAACTACGTTTGCTCTGATCTTTCATGTTGTATGAAAGTACATAGGCATAGGATGCGATCTCCTAGCGAGCAACCTTCCCCTCCTTTCCAGTAGGTAGGCGAACTACGTTGACTCTGATTTCTCGTTCCAGACGGGAATACGTAGGCATAAAGTGCGATACTTTGCCGAGTCACCTTTTTCTTTCTTTTTAACCCTTAACCCTTAGTATAGATAGAAATAACAATCCGTACCAGAAAACAAGCGTGGATCTCGTCGAGTACGACGAACGTGAGGGGTGCTAATACCTTCCCCTTGTGTAACCGACTCCCGAATCCAGGATTTGGTTGCGATGACCATTCCTTTCCCGTCTTTGCGGTAGGTTTACTTCGAGCGTTTCCTTTCCCTCCTTTGGGATAAATAACGCACGGTGGCAACTCTTATGTTCAGCCGGCGCCGATTTTCGCAGTAGCGACAACTAGGATTAGGATTTTCCTACTTTGAAAGGTTTAAACAAGGTTGGGGTGTTTTAGGGATGAAAGACGAAGCGACTACAACTCAAGGTGTGAACCTCGAGAGCGGTCGCTTAAGGACCCAAAGAGTGCTAGACTCCAAAGATCCACCACTTTCATTATTTTGTTAAAAATAAGATGAATTATATTATATCAAAAATAATTAATTAATCATAACTTAATTTAGAAAATAAATTGAATTGAGATTTTTTAGTAATTAACCGGGTCCAAAAACAACATAATAAAGGCAAACTAATTGTTTTAGTTGTATAATTAATTAGATATAAATTATCAATTAATTAATAATGATCAAAATCTAAGAATAAAATAATAATTAGTTACCAAATTAAATGTTTTAGAACTAAACTAAAATAAATAAATAAAACCAAAGATTTAACAGCCCCAAATTAATGGGCCTCATGTACTTGGCCCATGGATACATGTTCTATTTCCTAGCTGAACAGGACTCGCTACACTCCCTCAGCCCGTCAAAAAAAAGAAGAAAGGTATACTAGGAGCCTTTTGTCTTAGCCTCCATCTATCCAATGCATGCCTACTATGAGATAACACGCATGTTGGCCTTCGGGCAATGTGAATCACAGCAAATCATGGTGATAACAACAGTATTCAAGGCATCCATAAAATATAATTAATTAACTTAATTCCTCATCAAACACTAAAAGACAACTTGCATCGGAACTCACACACACCTGCTAATACCTCCTCTTATCTTTTCACTCCATTGTATTAAAACCTGCACCTAAAAATCTTCCTAAAAAAAACCCTCCTCTTCTAACTAAAGCAAACCTCACCTGAACCTAAACCCCCTCCGACCTCTCCCAAACCTTCTTCACGACGAGTACTTCTCTTCTCTCTCCATGTTTGTTCTACTCCAAACCTTATCCCCAAATCAAACTACAAATCCCTAAATCGCAAACTCAACCTCTTAACATCCTCCAAATCCAAAACCTAACCTTACAATGTTAACTACAAAAAAACTCCTTAATATGCTACTCTTATGGTGAATCAAAGACCCTAACATCCCTAGAACACAATCAATTCTGTGAACATTTATACAATATGCGATAAAAATGGCGGAATAACAACAGAGCATCAAAAGGCATAAAGATATCGACGAATAAAAACAGGCTAAAAGCGATGAATGTTTTACCGACTTGGCTGCTTCAACGATGACGGTGAGCGATTTCCTGTCTTTGCTTTGAGACCTTTTTTCTTCTTCTCTTTTTTCGTATTTTGAATAATGAGTAGGGATTGATTTTGACAGAGTTTCCTTAGGTTTTTTTTTGTGTGTTTTACAAATGATTGGGATTATATTTATAGGGGATTTTAGGGTTTTTGATACGTGTGAAAAATCAAAATTTGCTGATGAAAAACGCTTGATTCGTGTGAGGTAGGACGATGAGGTGTATTTGGTAGTACAATTCTGTTATGTGCTATACCACGATTTCTGCTTCTCTGGGATTTGGGTGATAGTGACCTCTGAGTTTTGTCTGTAGTGAACTAAAAAAAAATCTGCTTTTTACCCTATTTTTTTTACCGTGAGAATTTGGAGATTTTTGACTGCACGTAAAATACGGTTTTTACTGATGCACAATTTTCATTTTGGCCTGCTGAAACTAACCTTCATTCATATTGTGACTTGTTCTAGCTTTTGGCTTTCATGTGCTCACCTCTGGCCTGATGATGACGCGAGTTATGGGCAACGGAGTGACTCGGAGCAGAAGTTTGCCAAAGTGGCGGCATCCGTGGCTTGTTGGGAAACTGGTTGCCTGAAGATTTGCATTTGTAGGCTTCATCCACTTGAGTAAAGATACGAAATTGTTGATAGGTAAGTTTTCACCACTTTAAACACTCGCTTATCACCTGTTGAATCTTTTCTATGACGTCTAGAATCACTGCTGCATACTTCTTCCTCTTGTGGCTTTCCTTTATACTAATCAAACTCTTATCTTTTCATGTATGCATTTGGTGCGGAATGAAACTTCGGGAGTTATAACCACCTACGCGCATTCTGTTCATGGGTGAATGAAGAAGCTTGAGATTTAGCTTTAGAACTCGGCATTTCATTGTAGGGACTTGGTTCTTTTTATTATGAAAATTGGTGTTGTGCTTTAAGGTTTTATAATCATGTGTTAACATTACTTTGCAGATATGTTGCTCATGGCTAGCTTGGAAATCTTCCTGGTAAGACTGTTGGTTCCAAATTCTGTTATTACCTCGCTTAGGAATTAAATGTTGATGTGAACTTTGGATTGAAATGGTTTGTAAGGGCGATCTTTGATTCCCTGTTCTTATCTGAAATGTAATGTTTTTGGTTTGATGATGACCTGCTGTAAAGATCCTGGTTGTTCATCACTGAGTTGGTTGATGGAAAACAAACCCTGTTATGCTTTGGTTTGTTTATACTGATAGGCGTTTCTGTTTTGTGAACTTTTCTAATCAAAGTATCTTCTCATCTTTGTAGGTACACCACTACAGCTTTGAAAAAATGGCATATTCGCATAGTTTAAGTGTGTTTACGCGGTGATGAGGCAGTTAGCTGTGAAGGATAACAAAGGAGTAGGAACTTATCACAACAGCCATAGAATGTCAAAATCTGTTTGCAGCGTAAGACTTAGTCATGTAGGCGAACCGTCTAAGTGAAGGTTTTCTCTTTATAGTCATTCCTTGAAATTTTAACATTGTTTCGCGCATGAACAACACTTTTTTTTTGCCTAGCATTTTGTGCTGATTCTTCCTTTCTTCTCCTTGGTTCTGCTACTAGGAACTCAACACCATGAAGAAGCCTTCCATTGACGAGGACTTGGAATGACGTCCGACACAATAACGAAACTACCTTCGAGGTTAGGATGACTTGGGAAGAAATTGACATTTCTGATGCCAACTCGGGTGAAGACAGCACCCTGACAGCGCTCGCAGCATGGATATCGAGATTTTTCGCAACATAAGCCTTAGAGAACCATCTTAAACTTGTATATCTTGATACTTTGTAATGTCGCGTGAGTTACGCTTTCGGGAAATATAATATGAGTAGAGAATACTGTCACATGAAAGTCCTTTGTAACATTTGCATTTTGAATCATTTATCGAATCTTGCTTTGATAGCAGGTTATGGCGCCAAAGCGTTTGAATAGAACCTCACCGATGTATCATAGGGACTATAGACAACGGTATTTGTTCGACTTTCCTTATGCTTTTGCAATGAGGCACCAGGGCAACATAACTTGAAAAGTGAAACTGAATAATATTTGCTCTTAACTATGTTTATCTTTGGACTTTTGCAGGCTTTAGCTATAGGATGAGGCTATAGTTTTGGTTTGAAAATAGACTGAGGACTCGTACCCTCTTCTTTTCGCCACCGTCACCTGCTGCAAAGATTCTGGATGGTTTACGGGAAGCTGCTGTCGCCGGTTGATCGAAGATTTTGAAGCATTGCACGGTCTTGGTATGGTGCGAAAACAACGGTAGAAGAGTATTGAAGTAAGAATGAGGGTGATCCCCTTTTGCACGTAAGGAAAACACCGACGGACCCGGTTTGGTAACTTCATGTAAGTCGAGTATGTCTAGGTACCGAATCTTGTTATGTAGTTTCAAATGAGTTGTATGCATAACTGATACATTTTGGAACCTTTACCAAGCCTGTTTCGCGCATTACAGTTACTTTACTTGTGTTAATCATTTTTTCATGTTGCTTTCTAGAGCTTTGCGAGTCGTATGGACGTCTCTTTTTTCAAGTCAGAAATTGTAGGATACAAGCTGCGGCTTTTGACAGGTTCTGATAATCACTAGGTACAATTCTGCATGAACCACAAGTATTTCCTTCTCTTTTACTCCTTGTTATTCATGGTGATAATTGTAGACATTGAATCCTGCTTTGTGCCATATTTTGGGTTTTCTGAGCATAACGCCTGCGGTCCATGCTTTCTGTCATTAGTATATACGAATAATCCCCTTTGTCATGCTGCCATTAATTCACTCATACTAATATGTCTTCATCATTCTTTTTTTCATGTGCATGCTGGGAGTGAACATGATCACTGAGTTTGGGAGTCGCTGTTGCAGATCAGTTGGATTGCTGTAAAGTGAAGCTCTTATTGTTCATGTGGCATTGCTTGGAGCTGCAGGTTTTGAAATTTACGAAATCACCGCGAAGTTGTTGCTTTAGTGTTTAACATGGAAAGAGTTATGAAGCGTTTTCCTAAGCGGTTCATTGAGTTGTTCTTTAGAAGTGAAGGGGTGATGGCGTGGTTTGTTTGGTAGTTTAATTTGCATTTTGTCTCATAGTGGTAGCTTGTAGGCTCAGCCTGATGTAGTTTTCTAGGGTCGTCCCAATCATTCCCTTTTTTAGTGTAAGCATAGCTATACTACTTGAAACTAAAATGAACTTTGAAATTCCCAACTCAGGTGTCTTTTATAACCTTGAAAATTATTGCTTATGTTAACGTTTGTAATGTATATGGCAATGTAAGCTTTGGATTGGCATAACCGTTTAATGAAATAACTTCTGCAATCTGTTACCAGCCTAAACTCCACTTGTATGTACATTTTCATCGGCTGGCTGCGTAAATGAATTCCTCGGTTTAGCTCACCCTTGGTAACAATTGAACCGTGTTTCATTATTGCTATTGTAATTATAACCTCTCAACTTTGGACTTATGATCTCTATGACTTGCAAGAAAGATGATTGTGATTCACAACAACCATGCCCCAAAGTGCCACCATGCCAATAACATTGCACAAACTATTCAAACCCGTGACTCTAGAAAAATGACTCAAATGTGGCTGAAGAAATGATATTAATTGCTATGAGTTTATTCTGGACTTCTTGTTCATATTTGGATTACTGTGGTTTTAGTACTGGTGATATCATATGGCCTTAATCCGAATGATTTATAATACGTCATAGCTGCTACTTGATAACAAGCTTTACATAGTTTGGCTCAAAGGTAATACACCTCCCATAGCCTTTGGACCTTGCTTGGCTGTGTCTTGGAAAAAAATAATGCACTTACGGAGGCCTTGGGAATCTCTAATGGTTGGCCCAAGTTGAATCACCTTTTAAAATAACCTGATTAATTTAAATTTTATGAGTGATCTTTAAACACGGTCCATCACCAAACCAATTACCTATTATAAATGCCTTTCCTCGACTTAGCTATGAAATCATGCATCCATTTCCACCTATGGGCATCATGGCTCGAAAGATTATGATCTCACAATTTACAGCAATGTCCCCACTTATGACTTAAAATATTACCTCGAAATACCAACAACTTCTTGTTTGAACATCCAAAATATCCATATTTATGAGATTGGCCCTGAAGCTAATGGATTTGTATAACATATGTGGTCCCCTCCCCAAACGCGTTATACCGTAAGCCTTTGAACTGAATCGAAATGTCTTGTATCTAAATTCTAATTTAATTATGACCTGAAATTTGCAAGTCAAATTTAAGTTTGTCACAAACTGATGACTTGAAACTTGCTAGCTAAATCTAAGTTTGTCACAAACTGATTTTCTAATTCAATTATGTTTTGGAATTGGCAAGCTAAATCTAAGTTTGTCACAAACAGATTTAGAATCCAAATATAGCTCGACGTTTGCAATCAAATCGAACAAGGCCTGAGGCTAAATCGGCCATGTCTAGAAGTATCATGTGAAGTACCTTGAATTCCATGCATACAAGCAACTTATTTAAAGAGAAATCTTGGAGAGTCATGGCCAGAAGTCATGAAGTAGTAAAACATTCATTAATTTCCGAAGTAGGACAAATTTGGGGTATGACACATACCAGCACCTTCTCCAATCATCCAATCACCCCAAAAATCATCCACACACTTTCCAAATCATCATTAGGAGGTGTTCTAACCATTATCTTGATCAAAAGCACCACCAAACCAAAAGTCAACTTATCACACTCATTAGTTGACTTTTCTGCACAAAGTGATAAAACTCACTGCCTAGAACAGCTTGGACCCCTTTGACACCATGAACACCTTCATTTTTGGTTCTTTCACCTGTCTTAAACTTCAAAAAAAAATAGTTGGAAGCTTGTTTGCTCAAAATGTCCTAAAGAGTCACTTGTTGTTGGAAAAGGATGAAAGCTCAAGGGAGGAGGGAATATATTGCTCTTGCTGCTAGCTTGCTCAAGGAGGTATACAAGAGGTATGTAGCCCTAAATCTCCTCATTAATGTGCATCATGTTTATGCCTTATTGGTTTGCTAAATGGTTCAAACATTGTCATGTTTAAAATGTAACTTTGCTGTCAAATATGTGAGTTTGCTGCTAGATGCTTGTGTGTGACTGTCACTAGAGAAATATGGTTATGTTGTTACTAGACTGTTGAAGTGTATGGTATAATGAGGATTGATGATTGGTATATTGAACTCATGTATTTTGTTGTCAATATCTGTGCTTGAGAACTAGGTCCCCCAACTCAATTGATATCAGTTTTAAGTAAGAGTTTGGTTTATGCCTGTTTGTCTTGTGAGGTTGGTTTTTGCTAAGGTGAGGTTGTCACCGGGTTTGTGTCATGGGGATTTTGACTGTTGGACCTTTGAGAACAGTTTTGGCTGTTGTGACTGTTTGGTTTGAATTAGCTTTGAGTAGCACATATGAAATGTCAAGAGCATAAGTCTTTGGATTGTTACTTGTTTCTTGCACCTTGCTATCAACTATACTTCATGGTTGGTCTTGTTTGATGACTGTCATAGGAGCTTAGGACTTGTTGTGCCTCTGATGTTGTGATATAGTAAGGAGAAGGCCATTAACTTGACCGATAAATTAGCAAGTGTACTAATTGTACCGATGTAGTAATAAGGGGAAATTCCCCGAACATCGATCTCGCGGACTGCGTATGAACACAAGTTCTATAGTAATGCAATTGAACCTCTTCTATGCATCTCGTATAGATTCCCCTTCTTTTTGTTTGAAATTGACAATGTCGTATCTTTTTCGAATAAACACTGAAGCAGGGAAATACTCGTTAAGGGATGCATTTTCCATCTCTCGCCATGTGGTGATACTATCAGCTGGAAGTGAATAGAACCATTCTTCTACATCATCAGTCAGTGTGAACGGAAACATAACAAGTCTCTTGGCCTCTTCGGAATGGGGTTCTATCTTCAAAGATGTGGTAGTCGTTAGGAATCTTTGTAGATGCTTGTTTGCATCTTCGTTGATTCTTCTAGAGAAAGGCTTGCTCTCCAACTGGCGAATGGTGGAAGGATGTAGCTAAAAGTGTGCCACATTCACCGGTTGCTTCACGATGGTCATCCGGTTTGGTTGAGCATTTGCCCCTCCATAGTCTCCGAAAAGTCTCTCTCCTGGTGGGAGATCTGCCATAGCTTCAGTGTCTCTTTCTGATTCCGAACCTGAATCTGAATGAACAGAAACTCTTTCTTATTCTGAAGCTAATAGTCTATCTTGCCTACGTCTTTCGCGTAAAGTCCTTTCAATTTCTGCGTCCAAAGAAAAATTAGCTGAGGGATCTCCTTGCATGAAAATGTTAGACGCAGATTAGTAGTAACAAAATAATGATAATAAAAATTAGAAATAAAAACTGAAAATAAAATTTTGGTCGCATAGCAACAAAATTTCAATTGAATTAGAATACAACTTATATTCTGGAAGTCCCCGGCAACGGCGCCAAAAACTTGACCGGTAAATTAGCAAGTGTACTAATTGTACCGATGTAGTAATAAGGGGAAATTCCCCGAATATCGATCTCGCGGACCGCGTATGAACACAAGTTCTATAGTAATGCAATTGAACAAAAAGTCATAGGGGTTTTGGTTTGTTTCTTTCGAGTTATCAAGCTAAAAGGCAAAAGTAGTAAAATAAAGGTTTTTAAACAGTTATGAGAAGCATGCTAGGATAGGGTGTATAAAAAGCCTTGTAATAACCTTAATCCTTAGTTTTCAGAAATCACTGCTCAATTCAATCGTTACCGGTTTTAAAGATTAGTTGACTCTAATACCTTAGCAGACAACCCTTTGGTATTCTTCCTATGCCACAATTCCTTGGCGGTATAGGAACAATCCCAAGCAATATATTTTATCTAAAACATTATGGTTACTATAGGGTATCCCCATTCCTAGGCAATATCTACAATAGTATTATCGTATAAACGCGTTAACCATCATTTTTCCAAACCTAAGGTTAACCGTAAATCAAATCCTTATTTGTAAAATAAGAAAAGCCATAAGAAAGTTATACAATAACAACGATGATTAGAAAGCAATGAAATCCATTATTCAAAGGAAACAAGGTCATTATAGAGTCAATTCAGGGACACCCCCCTAGCATTGGGGGGTTTAGCTACTCATAATAATACAGATAAAATCAACAATAAGATTAAACATTACAAGATAATCGGTTGCTTTGATCTTCAATCGCTTCCGCTCATGAGGACCTTCAGTTTCCCAACACCTTGATCGCTTCAATCTTTCTTGTCAAATTCTCTTCTGTCCAAAAAAAAAAGTCCGCTTTTCCATTCACGATCCGTCTAATATATCAAAAATTCAAATTACCATGTGAGATGTCCAAACTGCCCTCCGAGATAGCACAGTCAGCCAAAAAACACAAAATAAAATCATTTAACTTTCAGTAGCGCTGACACGGGCCGTGTCATGGGATACGGGTGGTCGTGTCAGGCTGCTGACTCGTGGAATAAACTTTTCATCTTCAGGGGTTTCAACACGGGCCGTGTCATGGGACACGGGCACCCGTGTTACACGACTGTTTTGCTAGTTTTCCTCTTCAAGTCTTGGGCATGCTCTTCTTCTTCAGGTCCTGCAACACGGGTCGTGTCATGGGACACTGACACCCGTGTCAGGCTGCTGATACACCTCAAAACTCTTCCGAAATCTTTCCATTTTCCCCGATTTTCGCTCTGCTTCTCCTTTATTGTTTACCTGAACCAAGAGACAGTGAAAACACCAAATCGACGCGTAAAATGTAATACAAACAAATAAAATGCGATATGACATAACAATATATTAATTGAAACAAACGGTAAAATAACGTGTAAAAACCACCGATCAAACCTCCTTTAGCTTGTAAAGCTGTTAGAGGTATAGGACTGATGATTGGTGATAGCTTAATCATGTTTACATTTTGGCATTTCAGCATGCAGCCTATTACATTCCCTATCTCATGCGCATGAAGCTGCATTAGGAACATGCCAAACATTGCCAAAAATGAACCAACACCCAATGTACCTATTTTGCTCATTTTTGAATCTTTTGCCCAGACAAGAAAGGGACAAATTTGCTTTGTTCTGCTGCATACATCCACACCATTCTGCTCTTTCCACTAAAACAAAACAGCTCCATGTGCAAGTTGGCTAGTGTACCATCTCTCTAATCCACCATTGATTCAAAATTTCTTGAAAATGCAACATCTACACCATTGGTCTTTCACCATTGTAAAACCATACAAAGCTTGATTTCATTCCATATTTAAGCTACTGAACAGCTTTAAAAAACCATAGCCACCACTGTTGCAATAGAAACCAGAATTTGAGCTTTGAACTCCTCCAAAAAAAAAACACAAAAACCTTCTTGTTTAATTTTCATACCAGCACCTTCTCCAATCATCTAATCACCCCAAAAATCATCTACACAACTTCCAAATCATCACTAGGAGGTGTTCTAACCATTATCTTGATCAAAAGCACCACCAAACCAAAAGTCAACTTATCACACTCATTAGCTGACTTTTCTGCACAAAGTGATAAAAATCACTGCCTAGATCAGCTTGGACCCCTTTGACACCTTGAACACCTTCCCTTTTGGTTATTTCAACTGTCTAAAACTTCAAAAAAAACAGTTGGAAGCTCTTTTTCTCAAACTGTCCTAAAAAGTCACTTGGTGTTGGAAAAGGAAGAAAGCTCAAGGGAGGAGGGAATATATTGCTCTTGCTGCTAGCTTGCTCAAGGAGGTATACAAGAGGTATGTAGCCCTAAATCTCATCATTAATATGCATCACGTTTATGCTTTGATGGTTTGCTAAATGGTTCAAACATTGTCATGTTTAAAATGTAACTTTGTTGTCAAATACGTGTGTTTACTGCTAGATGGTTGTGTGTGATTGTCACTAGAGAAATATGGTTATGTTGTTACTAAACTGTTGAAGTGTATGGTATAATGAGGATTGATGATTGGTATATTGAAGTCTTGTATTTTTCTGTCAATATCTGTTCTTGAGAACTAGGTCCCCGAACTCAGTTGATATCAGTTTTAAGTAAGAGTTTGGTTTATGCTTATTTGTCTTGTGAGGTTGGTTTTTGCTAAGGTGAGGTTGTCACCAGGTTTGTGTCATGAGGATTTTGACTGTTGAACCTTTGAGAACAGTTCTGGCTGTTGTGACTGTTTGGTTTGAATTAACTTTGAGTAGCACATAAGAACTGTCAAGAGCATAAGTCTTTGGATTGTTACTTGTTTCTTGCCCCCTGCTATCAATTGTACTTCATGGTTTGTCTTGTTTGATGATTGTCATAGGAGCTTAGGACTTGTTGTGCCTCTGCTGTTGTGATGTAGTAAAGAGAGGGCCATTAACTATTTATCATGAGTGAACCTCCTTTAGCTTGTAAAGTTGTTAGAGGTGTAGGACTGATGATTGGTGCTAGCTTAATCATGTTGACATTTTGGCATTTCAGAATGCAGCCTATTACATTCCCTATCCCATATGCATGAAACTGCATTAGGAGCATGCCAAACATTGCCAAAAATGAACCAACACCCAATGTACCTCTTTTGCTTATTTTTGAATCTTTTGCCCACACAAGAAAGGGACAAATTTGCTTTGTTCTGCTGCATACAGCCACACCATTCTGTTCTTTCCACTAAATAAACAGCTCCATGTGACAGCAAATCCAAAGCAACTATCTTCCACGAGGATCAAACTCAGTGGGAAATTTAGAAATGTTGTACTCTTTCTGCCTAGGGCTGACGACTTTACTTGGAGGCAGATGACAAACCTAATCACTTGGGGATAAACATGACCAAAGTGAACAAAAAAATAAACACAAAAATGTAAAATGCACTGATGCCATCTATCCATATGAATGATTGTAAAGACTTACTAGGGACATGGGTGAAGAATGTTGTGAGAACAAAGTAGTTCTGCATTAATGATTTGTGTGGTGGTCGCCATTTCGAACAACAGTTGTTGTGAATGGATAAAATAATCTTCAATTCTGAAATTCTCCAAATCACCTGATTTATTAGTCATCTCAAGAGGATTTTATAGAAAACTTGGCATCCAAAATGTTCCAATGTCTTCAAACTCTCTGAGAGATTTATTGAATCTCGACGTAGCTTCCCCAGATTGACTGCATTCCGTATAGCTGAAACTTCAAACTTGCCCCTTAGGGATAGTCGGACTGTGGTAGCAACAACTGAGAAACAACCTGCCCTTGTTTAGTAGAGTCTTCAGGCAACATACCCCTAGATATGATTCACCATTTATCATCAGAGTCTCAAGTCTCAAATGATTAACTTCATCATTGTTGTTCGTATACAACCTTCTACGATATCAAGCAATGTTAGCAAGCAAAAAAATGTTAATTTTGAAACTGCTAATGCAACACACATGTTAGTCTTGAAGTTTTTATTGGAAAGATATCACAATAATCTGTGACTGAATCACTAGTTAGGATATGAATTAATTTTACAAAGCCAATACAAATTTTGAGCTTAGCTCATAGGAGTCAGGAAATGTCATCTCATTGAGTATGATTTCAAAATAAACTCTGCTTCAATTAGGTATTTTGAGGGTTTTAACGTGGTTTGGTTCACGGTTTATGAAATAAAGGATATAAGGCTCAAAGTATATTTGTACCCACCCTTTCTTCGTGATGTTCTCCAATCCTATGTTCAGCTAACTTGATGCGAGCACTCATCTCTCAAGGAGAGTTTGACATGTTGATAAGCCATAGAGGCTTTGGACATAGCAGTCACTTACCTTTTTGCTTTTGGTGTTTGATCACACGACTTTGTTCTTTGTTGAGGATTTTCTGTGTAATCCGTTGTTTTTTTCGCGTTTTTCATTCCCTACCTTTTGCCTGGACGAAATCTTTTGAAATCCAGCGGGATGCCTCAATTTTTCCTAAATCTCCTTCATAGGTTTTGACTTAGCGGACTTTTTCTTTTTTTATTTTTATTTATTTTTTATTTATGAACAAATCGTGGTAACTCTAAGTCATTTTGACTTGTTGAAAGGATTGTGACTGCCCCACTCTTTGCCTAGTTGAGGGATAATCATTGTGGATTTGAATATTTAGCCTCCTAATGTATGAGGGATAGGTGTGTTATCCTCGGATATTCACTCCTTTTTTTAAAAGTTTGGACGCTCGATCAGCTTAACTGAAAACTACCCTGCCCCAGGTAAAAATTGAGGGTTTTTTGTATGAAAGGAAAAAAGAAAACTCCTACTTCAAGGCTCAAAGGGGTTAACAAGGGTTTATCTCCCTTATATCTCCAGTTTTTGGGGATTTGAAACAATGTCTTACATCATTATCAGGGTCTTACTCAAAAGCATACCAAAATAAATCTTGCGTTTTTGATTTCATCATCCTCCCTCCAATTCTCTGCCTAAGCAAGAGATTGGGGTAGCATTGGCATTATAAAGCAGAAAAACATTTTAAGAGTGAATACAAATGGATTTCTTCAAGACAAACATATTCATTACATTAATCATTCAAAACAAACAAGTTCTTACATGCAAATCATGCTTTTACAATCAAATGGATAACAACAAATGCAAGCAAACAAACAAAAAGCCTGATGATCCTGGGAATGAGCTCTCCTCCTGATTTCACCAGCTTCGAAAGGACTCTCTTGAGTCTTCATATTCATCAGCATAAAGACATTCCATTCACAAATGGGCTTCCTCCATTAAAGGTCAGTATTTCATCGTGGATCATCTATTAAACCTTTTCTTGGAAAAGCTTGCACTCTTTAATCGGATGCCCCACTACTCCATCATGAAACTCACAACTGGTATCTTGATTGTACCAAGGAGGGCGAGATTTCATGGCTCTAGTCTTTCTGGGTGTCATCACCAAGTTTTGGGCAAAATAAGAACATAATTGATTGTGAGTCATTGGGATTGGATCAAACTGGTGAGTCTCTCCTTCTGGACTATTTAGAAGTCTCTACTGATTTTGATAATTCGAATTATGAGCTTGTCGATTCTGAAGCTGATCCTGAGGAACCAACCTTTGTTGCTGGAACGAAATTTCACGAAGTAATGGTTGCTAGCACTGAACAGGCATTACGTACTGATATTGGTGATAAGGTACCAGAATTGGAGCTTGCAGGATCTGAGGAGAATCCAAAATTGCACCAGCTTCATCATTTCTTTCCTCTTGGGAATCACTAATAGATTTCTCTTCACTAGCTTGGCTATACGAGTCATCTTGGATTCTTCCACTTTTGAATGCGTCTTCAATGGTTACTCCGACTTCCACAATTTTAGAGAATTCTAATGGCATAACGCCTACCATTCTAACATAACAAGAGTCTAACAGCATTCTTAGAAACATCTTGAGCAACTCTTTATTTTGGAGTGGTGGATGAACTTGGGCTGCCAACTCTTCCCTTCGCTGTGCATACTCCCTGAAGGATTCTTTGTCCTTCTGACTCATACTCGTCAATCGATCTCTATCTGGAGCCATCTCTAAATTGTAATTGTACTGTTTCACAAAAGCGTCTGCTAGGTCTTCTCAAGACTGAATATGGTTCCTTTCTAGCTTCATATACCACACCAAAGGTGCACCACATAAAGTTTCTTGAAAGTAGTGAATCATCAGCTTGTCATTGTCAATATAAGCGGTTATCTTTCGATAGAACATCATCAAATGGTACCTTGGACAAATAACACCCTTGTATACTTCAAAGACAGGCATTTTTAACTTTGGGGGAATAACCACACCTGGAAATAGACATAAGTCATGAGCCTTAAGACCAGATGCATTAAGTTCTTTCATCATCTTCAATTGTTCTTCGAGATCACGAAATCCTTCCTCAATTTTTGCAACTCTAGGATCGTTCACCTTTATCACAGGGTTGACATTCTGAGAATTTGGCATATATCGCAGAAACCGGGAATCTCTTTCATCAACTTGAACAACCAGGTTATCTTGCACAGGTTGAGATCGTGTAGGGACATCCACTTGTGGATCATTGTCGTCAGAAGGAAAATCAAACATTGGGTTAGTTATCACTCTGAAGCCCGACATGGGACCCACATTCTTTGTCCTCTCCATTATCCTTCAGTAACTACTTCAAGCTCGGTTCAAATACTAGGAAATCAGCTGATTGATACAAGGACAGAAGACCGAATGAGTTGTTTAGGGATAAGATGTATGCAAATTATGCAATGCTACATGATGTATGTTATGAAAAATACAAATGCATTTCAAGGAACTCAAATGTTATGTTACAAACACCATAAAATGGATAACACTTTTGATAACTGAAAATTGTCTCATTTTATTGAAAATTTGAAGGATTGCAATAATAGAGTACAACTTCTAAAATCCATGGTAAAATCTATGGTGTTTTCAAAATAACTCTAAGTTCCTTGAAGATGTCAGAAAAATGATGCATGAGTGCATGGATGAATGAATGCACAAACACAGGTATACACATATTCACATATTCACATATATACATGCAAACAAGCAAGGGCCTAGGTTTGAAGATCACGAGCATGGAGCCATGATCTACCCATCCCAAATGGCGTGTACTATGGGTTCATTAGTACCTGTACAACAGTTTCTACATAGTTCCGAAAGTCATCAGTCCATCTTTCGGATATTATCAATTTCCTAAATACTCAGTAGTTAATAATATTCTCAACAGAACCTCTTTTGAGTGTAGTATCGCGTATCAACTTCTTTGGGACTACTTCCTCATAGTCATCGCACTACATCCTAAGAAGGCCAAGTTGGGTTAAGGGTAACTAAATTTCCCTAGTGTCACAGGCTCTTAGGTCGAAAGTAGTAATGTTTTCACGAATATTCGTTCAATAACACTACTCCTAAGAGGGCCTCAACTAAGTGGTAGTTTCTCAAGTTAGCTTGGTTGGGAATCAACTCCCTATAAGCCTCCTTGAATATACCACCTTCCTATCATATGTGTTCTCAAGTTCGGGTTAGGACTTATCTCACAACACAATGTAGCAACCCAAGCAGATACAAATATATAAAAATATACAAGTATAAAGATATACAACAAATAACACGAATAAAACAAGTTAGGTGTAACCCTCTTATTAAGAGTTTGATGACTCGACTTTGTATCGCACTTTTTGATTCATTTTGCACATTTTTATCCGTTGTTTTATAGAGTCATTGTCGTTTTAGTTGTTGATTAATTATGTTTTCTTCTGTTTTTACTTAACAGGTGTTAAATCGGTAACATATAAGAAAAGGATCGAAAGGCGAGCTAAACAATGAAGAAAACCCTTCAAAAATTCAAATTATGGCCTCCTCAGGGAAATGGCGCTCGCCATGGTATGAGGAAGGAGGTCACCGTGAAAAAGAGGAGGGAATCCTAGTTTGAAGCTAATGGCGGTCGCCATTAGGCACACGGCGGTCGCCGTTCACCGCGGGAACAGTTATTTATCCCAAAGGGAGCCGACAAAACTAGACAGAAGAGTCACCACCGAACGTTATTTATCCCAAAGAGAGGGAAAGTAAACGATCGAAGAAAACCTAAGAGAAAGGGAAAGACAAGGTCATCGCAGCCAAATCTTGGGTTCGGAAGTCGGTTACGCAAGGGGAAGGTATGAGCACCCCTCACGTCTGTTGTACTCAACAAGATCCATGCTTGTTGTAACAGCCCAAATTTCATTAAATAATTAATTGTGTTAATTAATTGATTTATTTGAATTATTCTAATTATTTGAATAATTAGATGTTTGTTTAATGGATTGATAGATGTTTTGAGAAAGTAAATATAATGGAAAGAAAATGATAGAGAGAAAAGAAAAGAAATAAAAGGATATAAAAAGGGGATTGGAGAGAAAGAGAAAGATAGAAAGAAAGAAAGAAAAGAGAAAGAAAGAAGAAGAGGAGAAATGAAGAGGAAAAAGGGAAAGCTTGGAGAATCTTCAAGAACTGATTTCGAAGCTCCGATTAATCGAGGTAAGGGTGAGAAACATTGCTATTTAATCATTGTATGCTATTATGTATGTTGGGTTTGGGTTTGTGGATGTTTTTCATCACTTTTCAATTAGGGCAAATGTTGGATTAATCGGTAGATTGATGATTTAATCGGTTGGAACTGAGTAATAATGCCGTAGAATAGTCGGGTAACATGTATTGATGTTGTTTGTACTGATTTGGATGTGTAAGAGAGGGTTGATGATGGATTGGTGAAGGAGAAGACAGAATGGGATTCTGTTCTGCGCAGGTTCGCTGGCTCTCGCCAGGCGAGCGAAGGCGAAGCTTCGCCAGGCGAAGCCTAGCGAATGTTGGCGAATAATTATATTTAAGTCCCAGTAGACTTCGCTGGTGGGTTCGCCAGGCGAAGTTGGATAGCGAAGGTTCGCCCAGCGAAGATGCTGGCGAATGGTGGCGAATGAAGTCAGTAGCTTCTGACTTGGGCTCGCTGGGAAGTCTCGCCAGGCAAAGCCTAGCGAGTGTTCGCTGAGAGAGTTCGCCAGGCGAAGGCCAGGCGAAGGTTCGCTGCGAGGGTTCGCCAGGCGAATGAAGGCGAATGTGGCAGTATATTTCCTTTGCTGTGTTATCCAATGGTGATTGTTTGGTTGATTCGCATATGTTTATACTTCTATGTTATGAATGAGTATGCGAACTATTATGATAACATGTGCTGTGGGTAGCCTTCGGGCGTGAATCCTAGAGTTGTGATATGAATGTTAATTGTAATCAGTTAAAATACATGAGAACATTGCGGACATATGTGTGCATAGCTTATAATTGTATTATTGGTATTGTGACGTGTATACCTTGAATGAAATGGCATGAGATGAATAATAAACATGCTACACAAAATGTATTGTGGATGTATATTGTTTATATGCGGTTGTATGTTAAGATACATGAGGAATGCATGAGAGCATATTGATGGATATGCGTGCATCGTTTGATAAATATGATGTTGTATTGAATTGTGATTGTAAGAGAATAATGCATGAGAATGTATTATGAATATATGTGCATAGTATGGTAAATATGCTATGCGTGTAAGCATGATGAAATTCTTGTATGATGAATTACTTGAGAATGCATGAGAACATATTGTGGATATGTGTGCATTGTTGATAATATGGTGATGATATTGAATTTTGAATGTATATTGTTTGTATACGGTGGTATGAATGGAATGCATGAGAACATGTCGTGGACATGTGTGCATTGCTTGATATATATTGTAAATGCATATTGTATGTATGTGATTAAATGTGATTAATGCATGAGAACATATCGTGGATATGTGTGCATTGTTTGATAACTGTGAAGAATGCATGAGAACATATCGTAGATATGTGTGCATTGTGAGTGATAATGTGGTGATAGTGTTGAATTATGAATACATCGATGAATGTTATGTGAATATGTTGTGTGTGCAATCATAATGTAATTCTTGAAGAGATGAATTATTTGAATGCATGAGATTAAGATGTCGGTCTTAAGTGCATTTGTTGTGGTTGATTGTACATGCATCATTTAGTCAAGAGGCAATGTCTGTTAGTTTCGTGGAAACTAGTGGCTTGTCCCAAACCTAGAAGAGTGGGTTTGAAGGCTTAGAGGATGGGCCTTTGTGGTTATCGGTCTAGAAGAGTGGACCCGGTTTAATGTAAAAACCGAAAAAAGATAACGGGTTATCGGTCTAGAAGAGTGGACCCGGTTTAATGTAAAAACCGAAAAAAAGATAACGAGAGTCGGTACCGCATTGCATGAGTTGCATTGAGTTGTTGAGTCACATTAATATATGACATATGCATGAAGAGATGCTTATGTGTGAATGATGAGATTGTGAAATTGTGAGAGTGTGCGTGTGAATGAGATGTTTGTTGAATACTTATGAAGCGTGCATGAAGAGATGCTTACATGTGAATGTTAAGATTGTGGAATTGTGGATGTATGCATGATGTAAAATGCTTGGTGAATATTCATGTTGTATATATATATATATGTAAGTGATGATGTAAATGACTATGAGTTGAACGGTGGTGAGAAATAGGGAGTTAATTATATGATACCTATATATATATGATTTTATGCTTTGATTATTATGGTAATATTTCTCACCCTTCTGCTGTTTTATAATGCTCTATGAGGCATTGCAGATTAGGTTGTTGGAGGCCTTTATGAAGTTCTGCTTGTAGTTCGAGGTTGCTACGTGCGTAGCGGTTTAGTAATCATTTATGGGTCGAGTCATGCTCTGGTAGTGTAACACGGGGATCGATTGCTTATGTTTTAGGATTACATTATGTAACCTAAGTTATGTTTTCATATTTGGAATAATTGAGATAATGAGATGTTGGCCTTAGTGCCTAGAGATGTTGATTTTATATGATGAAAGTAAATGTTTCTTTTAAAGGATTTTCATTAATGAATCCGCTGCTAAGTGGAAAAGTGTTTATGAGCATGACAGATTGTTTTAATGTGGTGCAAGTTTTGTGTGACGCCCTTTTATGGATGCATGTTAACTTTTACTCTGATTATGCATATATTATTGTGGGGTTTAGAAGGGTGTTACATTAGTGGTATCAGAGCAGGTCGGTCCGTCCGGCCAAGTTGTCTAATGTTATTTGTTCCCTTGTATGCGACATGTGTGTGAAAACACTGTCGATACATGTTTGTTGTTTGATCTTTGTTTGCAGAAGTGGGAATAATTAAAGTGGGGGAGAAGCTTGTGATCCCTTAGAAGGCTGCAAGTGTGGAGTTGTAGCTTAGTCTGTAGTTAAACGCTATTATAGTTTGGTAAAGATGGTCTATGCCCCATTATGGTTTCGGCTGTCTATCGACAAATTGAGGAACTGATCACCCTTAATCTCTTGTTGATAGTAGTTGGGATTGTGTTGGATGGGATAGATGTGTCTTGCAAGCTTAGATGGCGTGGTGCAGTGAATTGTCTTGAGTAAAGCCGAACACTTGAGAATTGTTTTGACGAGTCGGTGTAGGACAATGATGAGATGTTTGATTTCGATGGAAATATTGAGTATTGATGGAAGTGGAGGAGTTGTCGGTTTACCGTTTGATTGTGGTAGTCTGAGAATTTTCCTGACAAGATAAGGGTTAAACAGCCAAGACGTGAAGTTGAGTGTGATCGACTTAGTTGCGGAGAATAATCAGATATTGGAAGCTCCATGTTATACGTTTGTTTGAGTGGCCAAGGAATTAAGATTGATTGAGTAGTGTTGAGAATTATGTCTGGTGTGTGTGCTACGGCAACAGATTGTGGAGTTGGGTATGAGGGTGGATAATGACTTCTAGTGATTACTAAAGGAAATGAGATATGGAATACATGGTTGGTATAATCGGACCCTTAAGCATTTCAAGAGTTGGAGAGGTATTGAATGACCTTTAAGTGTGGAAGGGTTGTTTCCGTGATTTTGTCGTAACGGAAAACCGTAATTCGGAATGACGCAAGATTAGAAGCGTTGGAAGGTATTACAGTGCTCTATGTGATGGGAAAGTAGTGACATGGAATTATGTATTTATTGGCGAAAAATGTTTGGATGTTATGGTAAGCGCGGAGAGTGCGGTTTGTGTTATCACCATGAGTTCGCAACTGAGTGTCTGTTTGGTATAATGATTTTCCACACTTGATTGAGAGAGTCAACGGTTATGTAACCGATGGTGTTTGGATATGTTCGGAGAGTATAGGGGTTCATGTTGAGCTTCGGGAACTTGAGTTATTAGTATTGGGGAAGAGGCAGTGATGTACTACTGTGAAGAAAGTTCAAAGAGTTTTGAGAAAGCTGTCAACAATTCGTGTATTGGTTTTGCCAAGTCCGACAAGATTGTCGTTGTGTTTTGAGATACTTTGTTGATATGATTAAGAGATGTGTTAAGTACAACATTAATGAGTTTTGGTTACGCTTGAAGGTAATATAAAGTACAGAGAGGGATTATCTGACAAGTAATTTGGAGTGGGTTGCTGTTGTGTGTTTGTACCAGAGTTTGGAAGCCTCAATTGTTTAGTTGAGATTTGAGATGGTTACTGACCTTAAGGTATTTGTTTTGTTTGAGAGAGAGTCAAATATGAGACGGCAAAGTAATTGGAAATCCTGAAGGAGTATGGTTTTGGTTAAATTACCATTCGGATGAGACCAAGTGGTGGCTAAGATATCGAATCGGGAAATTTGGTATACACTAATGAAGATGGTAAGGAAGTTAGAACCAATTAAGCAAATTCAGATATGAGTTCGGCCTGTGAAGAGACTTCTTATGGAGTTGAGCCTTGGATGTTGAGATTGACTTTTGGTATTCTGATGAGGTTCGAGGAAATCGGAAATTCTGAGTTAAGTTGGTAGATTAATTGAATTTAATGGATAAAAGTCAGAGGGCTTATTTTCGGATTAAGGAAAATGGTATTGTAAGATGTCGTGATGAAGTGTGTATTCTGAATAGTGTGAGTTGGATAAGAGTACTCAGGGAGAAGTACATCGAGAAAGATGGAGTATCCGTGCAGGTACTAGGAAGATGCGACCGAATTTGAGAAATAGTTTTGGATAGCCATAGATGGAGAAGGAATTGATTGAGTTTGTATATGTTGATTAGACTTGCTGGGAATTGAAGTATGGACATTAGAGATGGTTGGATCTGATACAACTGTTGAGTATTTCGAGTGGGATGGGATAGTATTCCCATGGGCTTGTGCCGGGTTTTCTGATGAATTTGAGGAAGTATGATCCGATTTGGACAGTTAAGAATGGATTAACAAGAGTAACTCGTTGCCTACCAGTGAAGATGAATCATTCTGTTAGATGGGAACTCAAGTTTTTCGTTAAGATTATGGGAAAGATTGCGAAAGCGGTTGGGTGCCATGTTGAAGATGAACTCTGACTAGCGTCCGTGAATGGCATGGACAAACGAAGAAAAATATCCAGTATGAAGAGGACTCGTTGAGAGCTTATGTGTTGGACCAAGATGGATCTAAGGGTAGTTAATTGTCGTTGACGGAGTTGCCTACAATAACTGTTGCCAATCCGTATCGGAAACAACATCGTATGAAGTTCGTTGGGTAAGAAGGTATGACTCCTTTGTGTTTTTGCATGTCCAACGGGAGTGTTGTACTCGGATCAAAGACCGTGCAAGGGACGATGAAAACGATCAAAGAATCCAAGTAAGGCCGTGTTTTGAGAGTTATGGTAGTAATTGGTGTTGGTCGAGCTTGAAGTCTCGTGAGCACCCTGTGTTTTGTTGATCTGTATCAGAGTAGCGCAACGGAAGCGTGAGGCGGATAGCATGTTAGACTGTTTTACTGCTGTCGCTTGAGAGGATTGCATGAGGTGTTCATATGTCTAAGTTGAAAAGGTACATTGATTCAGGTGGATGGTTTACAAGTGAGAGGGAATTTGACTTCGGAGGCGTGGCTAGTTCTAGTTGTTGATAAGAAACAACTTCGAAGTATAGAGATTCTTTTGGTGGAAGTAGTTATGGGAGAATTGGATTTAGAAGAATTGGAATGCGAGAGTCGTATCCAGAGTTGTTTGGATCAGGTAACATTTTCGAGGACGAAAATTCCTAAAGTGGGGGAGAGTTGTAACAGCCCAAATTTCATTAAATAATTAATTGTGTTAATTAATTGATTTATTTGAATTATTCTAATTATTTGAATAATTAGATGTTTGTTTAATGGATTGATAGATGTTTTGAGAAAGTAAATATAATGGAAAGAAAATGATAGAGAGAAAAGAAAAGAAATAAAAGGATATAAAAAGGGGATTGGAGAGAAAGAGAAAGATAGAAAGAAAGAAAGAAAAGAGAAAGAAAGAAGAAGAGGAGAAATGAAGAGGAAAAAGGGAAAGCTTGGAGAATCTTCAAGAACTGATTTCGAAGCTCCGATTAATCGAGGTAAGGGTGAGAAACATTGCTATTTAATCATTGTATGCTATTATGTATGTTGGGTTTGGGTTTGTGGATGTTTTTCATCACTTTTCAATTAGGGCAAATGTTGGATTAATCGGTAGATTGATGATTTAATCGGTTGGAACTGAGTAATAATGCCGTAGAATAGTCGGGTAACATGTATTGATGTTGTTTGTACTGATTTGGATGTGTAAGAGAGGGTTGATGATGGATTGGTGAAGGAGAAGACAGAATGGGATTCTGTTCTGCGCAGGTTCGCTGGCTCTCGCCAGGCGAGCGAAGGCGAAGCTTCGCCAGGCGAAGCCTAGCGAATGTTGGCGAATAATTATATTTAAGTCCCAGTAGACTTCGCTGGTGGGTTCGCCAGGCGAAGTTGGATAGCGAAGGTTCGCCCAGCGAAGATGCTGGCGAATGGTGGCGAATGAAGTCAGTAGCTTCTGACTTGGGCTCGCTGGGAAGTCTCGCCAGGCGAAGCCTAGCGAGTGTTCGCTGAGAGAGTTCGCCAGGCGAAGGCCAGGCGAAGGTTCGCTGCGAGGGTTCGCCAGGCGAATGAAGGCGAATGTGGCAGTATATTTCCTTTGCTGTGTTATCCAATGGTGATTGTTTGGTTGATTCGCATATGTTTATACTTCTATGTTATGAATGAGTATGCGAACTATTATGATAACATGTGCTGTGGGTAGCCTTCGGGCGTGAATCCTAGAGTTGTGATATGAATGTTAATTGTAATCAGTTAAAATACATGAGAACATTGCGGACATATGTGTGCATAGCTTATAATTGTATTATTGGTATTGTGACGTGTATACCTTGAATGAAATGGCATGAGATGAATAATAAACATGCTACACAAAATGTATTGTGGATGTATATTGTTTATATGCGGTTGTATGTTAAGATACATGAGGAATGCATGAGAGCATATTGATGGATATGCGTGCATCGTTTGATAAATATGATGTTGTATTGAATTGTGATTGTAAGAGAATAATGCATGAGAATGTATTATGAATATATGTGCATAGTATGGTAAATATGCTATGCGTGTAAGCATGATGAAATTCTTGTATGATGAATTACTTGAGAATGCATGAGAACATATTGTGGATATGTGTGCATTGTTGATAATATGGTGATGATATTGAATTTTGAATGTAT
Organism: Lathyrus sativus; assembly: GCA_963859935.3. Lineage (NCBI taxonomy): Eukaryota > Viridiplantae > Streptophyta > Magnoliopsida > Fabales > Fabaceae > Lathyrus > Lathyrus sativus. Next base: position 233,017,634 of record OZ012737.1, read on the forward strand.
ATTGTTTGTATACGGTGGTATGAATGGAATGCATGAGAACATGTCGTGGACATGTGTGCATTGCTTGATATATATTGTAAATGCATATTGTATGTATGTGATTAAATGTGATTAATGCATGAGAACATATCGTGGATATGTGTGCATTGTTTGATAACTGTGAAGAATGCATGAGAACATATCGTAGATATGTGTGCATTGTGAGTGATAATGTGGTGATAGTGTTGAATTATGAATACATCGATGAATGTTATGTGAATATGTTGTGTGTGCAATCATAATGTAATTCTTGAAGAGATGAATTATTTGAATGCATGAGATTAAGATGTCGGTCTTAAGTGCATTTGTTGTGGTTGATTGTACATGCATCATTTAGTCAAGAGGCAATGTCTGTTAGTTTCGTGGAAACTAGTGGCTTGTCCCAAACCTAGAAGAGTGGGTTTGAAGGCTTAGAGGACGGGCCTTTGTGGTTATCGGTCTAGAAGAGTGGACCCGGTTTAATGTAAAAACCGAAAAAAGATAACGGGTTATCGGTCTAGAAGAGTGGACCCGGTTTAATGTAAAAACCGAAAAAAAGATAACGAGAGTCGGTACCGCATTGCATGAGTTGCATTGAGTTGTTGAGTCACATTAATATATGACATATGCATGAAGAGATGCTTATGTGTGAATGATGAGATTGTGAAATTGTGAGAGTGTGCGTGTGAATGAGATGTTTGTTGAATACTTATGAAGCGTGCATGAAGAGATGCTTACATGTGAATGTTAAGATTGTGGAATTGTGGATGTATGCATGATGTAAAATGCTTGGTGAATATTCATGTTGTATATATATATATATATATGTAAGTGATGATGTAAATGACTATGAGTTGAACGGTGGTGAGAAATAGGGAGTTAATTATATGATACCTATATATATATGATTTTATGCTTTGATTATTATGGTAATATTTCTCACCCTTCTGCTGTTTTATAATGCTCTATGAGGCATTGCAGATTAGGTTGTTGGAGGCCTTTATGAAGTTCTGCTTGTAGTTCGAGGTTGCTACGTGCGTAGCGGTTTAGTAATCATTTATGGGTCGAGTCATGCTCTGGTAGTGTAACACGGGGATCGATTGCTTATGTTTTAGGATTACATTATGTAACCTAAGTTATGTTTTCATATTTGGAATAATTGAGATAATGAGATGTTGGCCTTAGTGCCTAGAGATGTTGATTTTATATGATGAAAGTAAATGTTTCTTTTAAAGGATTTTCATTAATGAATCCGCTGCTAAGTGGAAAAGTGTTTATGAGCATGACAGATTGTTTTAATGTGGTGCAAGTTTTGTGTGACGCCCTTTTATGGATGCATGTTAACTTTTACTCTGATTATGCATATATTATTGTGGGGTTTAGAAGGGTGTTACATTAGTGGTATCAGAGCAGGTCGGTCCGTCCGGCCAAGTTGTCTAATGTTATTTGTTCCCTTGTATGCGACATGTGTGTGAAAACACTGTCGATACATGTTTGTTGTTTGATCTTTGTTTGCAGAAGTGGGAATAATTAAAGTGGGGGAGAAGCTTGTGATCCCTTAGAAGGCTGCAAGTGTGGAGTTGTAGCTTAGTCTGTAGTTAAACGCTATTATAGTTTGGTAAAGATGGTCTATGCCCCATTATGGTTTCGGCTGTCTATCGACAAATTGAGGAACTGATCACCCTTAATCTCTTGTTGATAGTAGTTGGGATTGTGTTGGATGGGATAGATGTGTCTTGCAAGCTTAGATGGCGTGGTGCAGTGAATTGTCTTGAGTAAAGCCGAACACTTGAGAATTGTTTTGACGAGTCGGTGTAGGACAATGATGAGATGTTTGATTTCGATGGAAATATTGAGTATTGATGGAAGTGGAGGAGTTGTCGGTTTACCGTTTGATTGTGGTAGTCTGAGAATTTTCCTGACAAGATAAGGGTTAAACAGCCAAGACGTGAAGTTGAGTGTGATCGACTTAGTTGCGGAGAATAATCAGATATTGGAAGCTCCATGTTATACGTTTGTTTGAGTGGCCAAGGAATTAAGATTGATTGAGTAGTGTTGAGAATTATGTCTGGTGTGTGTGCTACGGCAACAGATTGTGGAGTTGGGTATGAGGGTGGATAATGACTTCTAGTGATTACTAAAGGAAATGAGATATGGAATACATGGTTGGTATAATCGGACCCTTAAGCATTTCAAGAGTTGGAGAGGTATTGAATGACCTTTAAGTGTGGAAGGGTTGTTTCCGTGATTTTGTCGTAACGGAAAACCGTAATTCGGAATGACGCAAGATTAGAACCGTTGGAAGGTATTACAGTGCTCTATGTGATGGGAAAGTAGTGACATGGAATTATGTATTTATTGGCGAAAAATGTTTGGATGTTATGGTAAGCGCGGAGAGTGCGGTTTGTGTTATCACCATGAGTTCGCAACTGAGTGTCTGTTTGGTATAATGATTTTCCACACTTGATTGAGAGAGTCAACGGTTATGTAACCGATGGTGTTTGGATATGTTCGGAGAGTATAGGGGTTCATGTTGAGCTTCGGGAACTTGAGTTATTAGTATTGGGGAAGAGGCAGTGATGTACTACTGTGAAGAAAGTTCAAAGAGTTTTGAGAAAGCTGTCAACAATTCGTGTATTGGTTTTGCCAAGTCCGACAAGATTGTCGTTGTGTTTTGAGATACTTTGTTGATATGATTAAGAGATGTGTTAAGTACAACATTAATGAGTTTTGGTTACGCTTGAAGGTAATATAAAGTACAGAGAGGGATTATCTGACAAGTAATTTGGAGTGGGTTGCTGTTGTGTGTTTGTACCAGAGTTTGGAAGCCTCAATTGTTTAGTTGAGATTTGAGATGGTTACTGACCTTAAGGTATTTGTTTTGTTTGAGAGAGAGTCAAATATGAGACGGCAAAGTAATTGGAAATCCTGAAGGAGTATGGTTTTGGTTAAATTACCATTCGGATGAGACCAAGTGGTGGCTAAGATATCGAATCGGGAAATTTGGTATACACTAATGAAGATGGTAAGGAAGTTAGAACCAATTAAGCAAATTCAGATATGAGTTCGGCCTGTGAAGAGACTTCTTATGGAGTTGAGCCTTGGATGTTGAGATTGACTTTTGGTATTCTGATGAGGTTCGAGGAAATCGGAAATTCTGAGTTAAGTTGGTAGATTAATTGAATTTAATGGATAAAAGTCAGAGGGCTTATTTTCGGATTAAGGAAAATGGTATTGTGAGATGTCGTGATGAAGTGTGTATTCTGAATAGTGTGAGTTGGATAAGAGTACTCAGGGAGAAGTACATCGAGAAAGATGGAGTATCCGTGCAGGTACTAGGAAGATGCGACCGAATTTGAGAAATAGTTTTGGATAGCCATAGATGGAGAAGGAATTGATTGAGTTTGTATATGTTGATTAGACTTGCTGGGAATTGAAGTATGGACATTAGAGATGGTTGGATCTGATACAACTGTTGAGTATTTCGAGTGGGATGGGATAGTATTCCCATGGGCTTGTGCCGGGTTTTCTGATGAATTTGAGGAAGTATGATCCGATTTGGACAGTTAAGAATGGATTAACAAGAGTAACTCGTTGCCTACCAGTGAAGATGAATCATTCTGTTAGATGGGAACTCAAGTTTTTCGTTAAGATTATGGGAAAGATTGCGAAAGCGGTTGGGTGCCATGTTGAAGATGAACCCCTATACAAAGTGTTCATGACAAACTCAAAGTGCATTCAACAACACCAAATCATCATGAACAAGTGTCAAACCATCTAGGGCAGAAGTGAATCACAAATGGAATGATCCAAATTCAAGCTCAAAACAAAAGGCAATTACAAGAAGGATCAAGTTAAGTTGAAGAAACAAAGTTCAAACAACTATCTCACACTTAAGACAAGTGGAAAAGCATGATCAAATGAAAACTTGTGGCACAAGTTACACATACAAATGACCTCCAACAAGTAAGGAAGCACCTCAAGCATGTTAACAAAGGTTAACAAGGCTTAAAAGGTGCTCAAGGGATCACTCATGATCATATTCCAAAGATTAGGTCAAGACTAGTATGTGTAAACATGATGAAATCAACTTGAATTTGCAAAATCCATTAAAAATAGAAGACAATCCAAATAAATTCCAAATAAAATAATCAAAGAAAGTTAAGTCAATTGCAAAACATAATGCAAAACCTCATGGAAAAATTCAACTCAAAGCACCACCAATTTAATCCAAGAAGGAAAGGTTTTCCACTTTATCGAGTGTGCATTGAGGGTCAACAAAAAGGCAATGGAAAACCAATGAATTATGATTATGAATACCTCAAACCAGCCGTCAAAGCTTCCTCAATCCATCACCTAAGTGGGAGAGAAGGTTTGGTCCTAGGGGGTTTGCAAATAGAGGTCAATTGTCATGATCAATTTAATGTGTGCACCATAAAACATTTCCAATCATTAATTCCATTAAAAAATATTAAGATTAAAGGAAAAATAAAATAAAAATAGTGAAAATTAAGTTAACATGTTGGAATAACAGAAAATGATTTTTTTTTGGATTTTTAGAATAAGCAAAACTATTTTTAAAATAATTAAAAATGAAATAGTAAATTAAAGAAATAAAATAAAATACAAAGTGGAAGGGGGTGAAACAAGCAAATCAGATTGAACTGATTCCCTTCATAATGCGCGCATGGGCTCAAAATGGTGGGGTGTTAAAAGCAATGGACTAGGCCCAATAGTTAAACCCAGCCAGAGTTAAGTGAAACGGTGCGTTTCACTAAATCTAGTCAGATTCAATGCCCACGCAAGCCAAGTCAAACCAACTAGGGAATGACACCTCACAAGTCAAAAGGTCCAACCCAGCCACATCAGCCTTCATCTGAGACTCAACCAGACGTCGGAGCTAGGGCTCTGGTCGTCTTCTCCGGCTAGCTCGCCGGAGCTCAAACATGAAACTTCAATAAAAATCCCAAATTCTAGTACCATTCGAAAGCTCTACTCACGTGGAACATGAATCCACTCTTCAATTTTAAAAAAGGTTCTTAAAAACGGGGTAAAACAGGCCACAATTTTTTGCTACACATTCTGAAACTTAAGCAAACAGCAATCAAAACAATCCAAACATGGCCTACACTGTGTAGGGCTTCAGATGCACCAGTAATGTAACCTAAAGAATGCCTAAAATGAGAGATTTAAGTTGTGAAAATTTACCAAACGGCGTGGTTCCGTTGACCCTTGAATCCGCGTGCAAGCTTCTGTTTCAAGCCTCTAACCTCTTCCTTGATCCTCTGTGAAGCTGATTTGAACCACAACTTGAATAAATATTCAGGGAGATGTGAGATTTGAAGATGAGAAAATTTTGTGAAATTTCTTGTGATTCTCTCTTCCTTCACGCAGCCAGCTCTTTTTGATCAATTAGGACACTTGTGGTGTGTAGAAATGAATTGTGGAAGTTTTGGTCATTTAGAATGAGATGGCACAAAGTTTGGTTCATGACTTTTTAAAGTATGAAATTGTGAAAAATGGCATGATATGTGTACTCTTGTTTGAAAAAATTGGGTAAGATATATCATGGTCATGTAATGGTATTGGAATGATGCCAAAAATTCAAAGGTCAAACCATTTTATGACTTGTAATGGAAGAAACACTTATCATGTCCAAAACTCAACTTTTCACCTCCCTTATGGTTCAAAAGATCACACAATCCATCAAACATCATGGAAGTTGAGTTCAACATGATTTTAAGGCCATTGTACACAAGTTTCATGTTGGACAAAATTGGATTAGAGGCCTTGAAATGGATGAAAGTAATGCTTGAAGTCAATGACCTATAATGAAGTCTCCAAAAATACCCCTGCCTTGTGAAGACCATAACCTGAGCCCCACACATGAGAATGAGTACTTCTAGGACTTTTTGGAAATCTAAGACAATAAGGAACAAATTTAATGTTTACTTGAAAGTTAGGAAGAGCTTGGTTCCATATGAAAAATGCCTTGGAAATGAGTTGACTTTGTGTACCTCAAAATTCTCTTCATCTGATGACACCAACTTGTTGAAACCATAAATTGAGATGTAAAAAACCAATGGATGAGTTCTTGTACTCAAAAGAAAGCTTGAAATGTGATTAAAAAGTCTCATGTTTTTGGGAAAATGTGATTGAACTTGTATCATAGTGAAAATTGTCTTTGAAGTTAAGCACCAAAAGAGGGGATTTTACACTGAAATCAACTGAAACCCTAATTTAGTAACTCCTTAAACTATTGAATATTCTTGATTTGATCTCAACAAGACATCTTATATGCTTCATGATGACTTCTCATGACTTGCATAATTTAGAACCAAGTCATGAACCCTCTCAAGTCCACAGTTGACTTTGGGTTGATCAGATGAAACCCTAATTCCATATCCACTGACTGAGGCTCTTACAGATGATTTGAATGGCCATACAAACTCCATAAAGACCTCTCAAGATGAACATTGAACTTTTGAACCATGTCTAATCCAAATATGCAACCTCATGAACCTCTACTCATCCTCAAGATAGGAGGTGACACCCAAACACTAACCCTCTTATCTCAAGGAGCTATGAGACTCAACTCTGATAATGGTGAACCCTTGATGGCTTGAACAAATACCCTTGCTTGATCTTGAACAATTAATCTTCTCTCTTGAATTATGAGAACAATCTCTTGATCCCCTGTATAGAGACAATGTTATGAAAATGCAAATTGTAAATGATATGAAACATAAGCCAAGTTAGAAAGAAAAGGTTGGTCAAATTTTGGGGTGCAACAAGCAGTTTGGAATTTCTGATGGAATTCGAATTCAAAAGTCTTGGAGCCATTTCCCCTCTATATATAGACCCTTGTAGGTCAGTTTTAGGAATCCAAGGGAACCCGTGCAGAAGCGCTGCAGAAATTTCATCAGACCTTACCTACATACTCACTTGCCAAAGCAGTAATTGCTCAAACTGAGTGATTGTTGCACCGTTGTAATTTTACATTATGTTGCTGATTGTACGCTTGGATCGATATTGCAATCTATTTGAAGTTATTTCTATTTCGGATTTCTCAGGTCCTTTAAATTTCCGCTTTACTGCATTTATTTATTTTTGTATTACTTGCGATTATGTATGTTTTAATTTACAGCATGTTAAATACTTTATATTTAAAGATGAACATGTCTGAGAAGTTTCGTCGGAGTCCGTAGTCTGAGTATCGTTGCCTCGACGAGACTATGTAGGAACCATCGGTGTTTAACTTATTCATTCTAAATTCCGATTCTAGGGTCTATTATGAATTTAGTCAGTCTTGTTGCGAGAATGAGAGGCTGGTTAACAGTGTTTTGTCACGAGAGTGAGAAGTACACCAAGGCATGTCCGATAGAGTGAGAGTTTGAGGTGATCGCCGGATAGTAGATACTGAGCACTGAGCCTGAACTCAACGAGAGTGCTTTAGGTTTCAGTTAGGCTTTTCTAGTTTTCAAAGAGTGCCTTTTAACTACCGAGCGAGCGAGAGCAAAATCTTGGGGTCATCAAGTGTGGTTGGGTCAATAGCACGAGAGCGTGAGATCGAATCTTTAAACTAGTTTTTCCTATAGAATAACTTTGATACTTTTGTTAACACCCGGGATCTACGAAGTCCCTTAGGAGCACATGGATCATTCTTCAGACCTGTTTCTTTATGTTTTTCAAATGCCGTTATAATTGAGTCCTTTTATCGCAAAAACCAAGCCTTAGCTTTGCACCGCAACAATTGATCACTCTAGGTTTATTATTAGTCCTTGTAGGTTCGACAATCTTTTAAAACTACGCGATAAACTGTATACTTGCAGTAGTAATCCGACCAATACACAAAGTCACGATCATGTTTTTACCGTTGTCGGGGACTAATTTAGTCAATATTGTGATAATTTAGTTGCACAGTATAGACTAAGGCAACTCTTTATTTTATTTTCCATTTTGATTGTATGTTAGATACTCGCTTGCGAGGTGAAGAGTTGGAACAACAAATAGACGAAATCGAACGTTACATACTTCTGAGACGCCGAATCGATGATTTCCTTCATAGACATAACATCCCGAAACCTATTATTCCTTATTCAGATTCGGAAACCGAATTAGAACCAGAACGAAACATGGTCGAAGGACCGAGAGACCGTCCTATAAAGTATTACGATGTTCAATCACAGGAAGAGCCATACAACAGCATTATTGCCCCAGCTATTAACTGTAACGATTTCGAGCTGAAACCTTCGCTAGTTTCGGTAGTTCAACAAAACCAATTCTCAGGTAATGCTACGGATGACCCAAACCTTCATTTATCAATATTTGTGCAATATGTCGACACTGTAAAAGCCAATGGAGTCAGTCAAGAAGCAATAAGAGTAAGACATTTTCCGTTCTCATTGAGGGATAGAGCTAGATCTTGGCTCCAGTATCTACCATCCCATTCAGTGACGACATGGGATGAGTTGAAGAAATTCTTTTTAGCCAGATATTTCCCACCAAGCAAGAAAGCTATGCTGAGAGCTCTCATCAATGGATTTAAGCAAAAAGACAATGAATCCCTATTCGATGCTTAGGAGAGATACAAGGACATATTGAGGATATGCTCACCCCATGGACTTGAAGAATGGATGATAATACATACCTTTTATGGCGGGCTGTTGTACAACACCAAAATGAACCTATGTGCAACCGCAGGAGGCGCTCTAATGGATAAACCGTATGCAGAAGCTTATGAGCTCATAGAGACTATGGCTCAAAACCATTTCCAATGGGGAGGTGAACGCGCTGGTGTAGAGAGACCAACTCCGAAAGGGGGAATGCACGAAGTCAATGGTATAGACCGAGTCAATGCTAAAGTGGACGCCCTTGCTCAAAAGATCGAAAGTTTGGCAATAGCACCACCAGCAGCTACCGTAGCTGCGGTGACTCCGAATTGTGAAATTTATGGATACCCTAGGCATACAAACGCTGAATGTCAAATGTTGGCTAGTACTCCAACTGACCAAGTGAATTACGCTCAAGGAAACCCATATTCAAACACCTACAATCCTGGCTGGAGAAATCACTCAAACTTTTCATATAAGAATAACAATGCTTTACATCCACCAAACCCAACATCTGTTGTTCCACCTGAATTTCAGAAAGAAGCACAATCTGCTCCACCTCAGCCACCTAGGAAGTCAAATCTGGAAATCCTGATGGAGAATTTTATGAATGCTCAAGCCCAGTAAAACAGGGATTTCGCAAATCAAAGCGCTCACACAAGCGAGCTGGTGAAACAACTGTCAACCAAGCTTGATGTTGTGGCTACTCATAAAAAAATGTTGGAAACTCAAATCATTCAAGTAGCCCAACAACAATCAGCTATAGCAGCCCCAGCTGGAGCATTTCCTGGCCAGCCGCAACCAAATCGAAAAGGTCATGCTAACGCTATTACTTTGCAAAGCGGAACAGAATACGATGGACCCGTCGATTCGAGAATCCAAAATTCAGCCATACACCGGAATATTCAAAAGGAAACCGAGAAGGGAGAAGAACCAAATACAGAGAAGGAAGATGAAAGCGAAGAGGCCGCAGAGAAAGAAACACCTTATGTGCCTCCGCCGCCATACAAACCACCTATACCTTATTCTCAAAAACTAGCTAAATCCAAAAACGGAGGACAATTCAAGAAATTTGTAGAGCTTCTAAAGCAATTGAATGTAACCATACCGTTCACAGAAGCTATTACACAAATGTCTTCATATGCTAAATTTCTCAAAGAGATCTTGTCGAATAAGAAAAATCTAGAAGACAACGAAACTGTTATGCTCACTGCCGAGTGTAGCGCTATACTTCAAAATAACATGCCTCCTAAGCTAAAAGATCCAGGTAGCTTTTCCATACCTTGCATAATCGGAAAGTCTGTCATAGATAAAGCATTATGTGATCTAGGAGCCAGTTTTAGTCTAATTCCCTTATCCACATGTAAGAAACTCGTTTTAGGAGAACTTAGGCCGATGAAAATGCTTCTACAGCTAGCAGACCACTTGGTTAAGTATCTAGTAGGTATGCTAGAAAATGTGCCAGTTCGCATAGGTCAGTTCTATATACCGACCGATTTCGTGATAATGGACATTACAGAAGATTCTAATATACAAATCATCTTAGGTAGACCGTTCTTAGCAACAGCTGGAGCAATAATAGATGTGTTTTATACCCCAAAATTTGCCCAACCTTTTCTTTACTTGGTTCATGTTTCATTTCATTGTTCTAGCATATTGCATTGCATAGCATTTTGCATTTTTACAAGGGATCAAGAGATGTGTGTGCAACAAGAGGAATGTTCCAAGGGTTCTAATCCTAATCAAGAGGTTGTAGAGCATGTTCTTAGATTTCTTTTGAGTACTATAAGTCCTTGATTGGATTTATAGAACTCAAGTTATGATGCAGACAACTTACAGGTCCTCAGATGAATGTGATTTTGGTCAACAAAAGTCAACCAACTTCCAAGCCATTTTTGACCTAGAAGGATGTTTCTCCTCAACTTTTGATGAACATGAAAGTTGTTCCTCATGATCTTAGCTTTCCAAATAGTACTATAAGTCCTTCATCTGATTTGTAGAACTCAAGTTATGATGCTTGCAAGGCAGGGGCATTTTGGGAAAGCAGGATTACAGGTCATTTTCATTATAGGTCATTTTCACCACTTTGCACACTTCAAATGGAAATCTTTCCAACATCAAACTTTCTCCAAATGGGGTCATTTGCTCAACCAAACATCAAGGCGTCAAAGGTTTGGCTTGGATGGAAGAATCCCTAATTGAATTTCCGTGAAAAAGGCTTAAAAAGGGAAAACAAATCAAAATTAATTCATTTGAAAGCATTTTGTACCAACCTTATGCATATTTTGAGTGCAAATGCCATTTGAAACACAATTCCATCTTTGGATTTCGAATTTAAGTGCATTTTGGTGGCCATTTTCATGGTTTCTTCAAGATTAAGTTACACATCAAAAACATACCATAAGATGAAATCAAGGGATCATTTTCAGCCCTTTGATTCACCATCTTCAGATGCAAGCCAAAGAAGCCATTTTTACAGCTAATCAAAGTGAAATTCGTGCACTATTCAAATGGCCATGGAGTGAAATAGTGAAAATTAAATTGGGGAAAACGGAATAGAATTGGGTCTTTTCTTCATCTGAATCCAACATACATAAACTCCGGATCATTCACAAATCCTCAGAGGTGATTTTGGTGAGAGTTAGAGAGAGAACAGTTTGGAAAAAAAAGAGAGGAAAAGTGAAAATCGTTTTTTGAGTTTCATTGAGTTTCAAACAAAACCAAGCATTGCAAAACGTTTCTTGAACTTCACTGAACGTTTCTGGGTAACTTACTTCAAGTTTTGATAGCACATTGAGCTCTGAGGAAGCTTATTTTCTAGGTTTCTTTCATTCAAAATATCTCTCTGTTCAAGCATTGATATCATGCCATTTTCATATATTTGCAAACCTCTTGATGCATAGATGGATTCTGGGTTGATTTCGTGACTGTTTATGAACTTTTTTATTTGAGCTCATTTTTTATTTTCTTTTGTTTTGTGTTAATAAGGCCTGATCAATGAAAATGGCTAGTGGATTCATGATCCATGTAACATGGAGATCACTTTAGGCTTTTGTTTTACTCATTTTGATGAAGTTTTGGAGGTTTTAGGTTTTTGGTCGTGAAGGGTGAGTGATGGTATGCCGGAGAAGATGACCGGGACAGTGGTTCCGGCGTCTGGTTCTCCCTCCATATTTTTAAACCTCACCTGAGCCACGTGGACACATCCCAGCCTCATGATGTGCTTACTTTTCAGTTCAACGTCCCAGATTAAGACCCATCGTGTTCTTGCGTTGACCAAACACGCTGAATCAGGTTGGAATCTCATTAAATGAGCTGGCACAACGTGGATCCTTAGATGTGTTGACTTCCTGAGCCAACGTGCCTGATTGAGTTCCACCATACGCCTTTTTTGACCACAACACACTGAATCTCCATGTTTTATTTCATTTTTGTTTTTCTGATGGGTCGGGTTGCTATAGGCACCCCCTTCTTGTGGGCCTTTTGATTTGCAACGCTTCTGGGTTGCTGCCTGCACCCCCCAGCCCTTTTGTTATTTTATTTTATTTTATTTTTGTTTTATTTTATTTATGTTTAGATTTTAATTATTTTAAAATACTTCCAAAGGTCATAAATCCCAAAAAAATATGTTTTAGAATCTTTGAGATGTCCTTTCATTTTTAGAAATTTTTATTTTATTTTATGATTTATTTTTCAATTAAAAATGGGATTTAACTTTGGAGGTGTTTTATATAGCTTGAATCTTGACATGTTATGTTCTTGATTTTATTTCTCTCACTTCAGTTTGATCCAATGAATAAAATTCAATCCTCATATCAATGATGAGTTGAAGAATTTTTTAGGACCATTTTGCCCCTGATTGGTTGACTTTTGAGTTGACTTTTGATGCCTTTCAGTTGACCCTAAGCAATTCTCCTTCATAATGGAGCACCCTTGTGAATCAATTTCTATGGTGATGTTGTGAATTGATTTTGATTGCAATATTTTGGCCCCTGGTTGCCAACACATTTATGAGCTTCTTGCATTTTATTTGATAATTTTTTAATCATTTTCCTATTTTTAGAGTAACTTGCAAGTCAAGCTACCCTAAAGGAAGATTCATACATACATCTTGACCTAGTTTGACTTGGATATGACATTTTTGGATCCTTTGAGCTCTTAATTCTTATTGATTCATGTTGTTAACATGTTAAGGATGGTGCTTGCTCATTTTTAGGTCATAACATTTGGTTTTTCTTGTTCATTTGCTTGGTAACTTTTGAGATCCCGATTAGGGTTTCATTTTGAAACAAGCTTGCTTTCTTTTGGGAATTTTCTTGCTTTTTTCTCTTGAGAACTTTTACTTCATTCCCCTTGCTATCCAAGGACTTTGGAACACCATTTAGGCTTATCTAAGTTCCCTCCTTTTGAGGTATTTGAAACATGAATTGAATGGTGAACCTTGAGGACACTTTTATTGTATCTTTTGCACAAATCATGATGATGCTTTGGTTGAATGATGTTTGGGGAATGCCTTGCTGTTTTCTTCTCTTGTTCTATCCCCTCTTTGAGTTAGGGTTCTTTTCCTTGCCCTTTTCATGTTGTTTTGCTTTGTGGCATTGTGGTTGATGTTGTTTCGTTTAGGCCATTTCATCCCACTTTTGATGCTCTTGTGTGTTTCTATTGATGTATTTCTTGTCCCCTTTATCTCTTGCATTTATCATATTGTTGTTTAAGGTTGAGATGAGGTTGTGGTGGTCTTTACCCCACACAATTTACTCCCTCAATATCATTCCATGTTTGTATCCTTGCATGTTTATGTTGTTTCCTGTTGTTTCTTTGTCTCTTTTCCCTTAGGACCTCTAATCTCTCGAGGGAAATTATGTTAGACATTAGGATCTTAACCATGTATGATAACATTAGGTAGCATTTCCTTTATCTCAATCTTAGGATCACCATTGCATGAAAAATTTTAGGTTTGGATTTAGTCCCCCCTTTAGTGTCCTTTCTCTTCTCATCTCCAAACAATCCTAAAACACATAATAAAGATAATGGATGTTGTGCCATGAGCCTTATACTTGGGAAATGGTGATTGAGGGGCCACCTCTCAATTGCCTAGATTGTTTAGTATACGTCCTTAGGGCGATATGCGACGCATTTGATCCTAGGTTCTAGACTTTGGTACATCATACATTATAAACACTCTAATTCAAAACACTTCTTCTCTAAAAAACACAAAAATACTTCAAACCTTTTTCATCCTTCGAGATCTTAATCAGGAATACCTTCTCAGATAAAAAGAGTGTCGTTAACTTTTAGTTCTACCGCAAATGGTAACGCCTAAGTCTCCAATGGTCGAGTTGCATACACCAACTGCTAGAACTACTTGTTAACCCTACTCAGGCCTAAAAAACAGTTGAACAAACCTATGTTCCTCGTTAGCCCGAACTACGTTTGCTCTGATCTCTCATACCAGATGAAAGTACGTAGGCACAAGACGCGATGTATTAGCGAGCAACCTTCCCCCCCCCCCCCCCCTTTTTTCTCCCGTAGTTAGCCGAACTACGTTGACTCTGACTTCTCATTCCATATGAGATACATAGGCACAAAGCGCCGTTGCTTTGCCGAGTCACTTCTTTTTCTTTTGTCCTCAAGCCTGTAGTTAGATAGTTTCAATCACCCTTTAGGTAGACAATGAGCGTGGATCCCGTCGAGTACGCCGGACGTGAGGGGTGTTAATACCTTCCCCTTGCGTAACCGACTCCCGAACCCGAGATTTGGTTGCGATGACCGATCTTAACCCTCTTTTCATTAGGTTTTCTCTGAGCGTTTCCTTTCCCTCTCTTGGGATAAATAACACACGGTGGCAAATCTTCTGTCATTGTCGGCCTCGATTTTCACAGTAGCGACAGTTGGCGACGCTGCTGAGGACAGAAATATCCCCTATGCGAGTCAACCCTAGCGCTTGTTTGTTTATTTTGGGGTGTGTACATATGTGCTTTATCTTTATTTGCTTTCCGCATTTTATTTTCCGCATCATACATCATTATTGTTGTGCTGTGGAAGGGAAGTTCCAATGAGTGATAAGCCAGACCCAGGCTTGAGTATGAACCTACCTTTAGTAGTGGAGATTAGTGGGGGGCCTGTTTGCTTAGCAGACATAGTTCCCCATGAAATTCACACTCGGACGAGATTCTCTTTGATAATTTTCCTTCAGATTCTTAGAATCGGTTGGGATTTTGGATTTGAGAATTTTCGACTCTGGGAACCGATCATTTGTGAGCCAGCTAAGTGAGGCATCTTCAGGAGATGATGATGCCAAACCAGAAATGGTGAACGTATCATCATTTCTAGAAAGTCTGTGGCGCTGATGAACGCATAGGATGCCGAACCTTGTCAGTGGATAGGTCCATACCTGTGAGAGGGGTTGGGTTGTGCAGGAAACCTTGGCTTCCAGAATACTCGGTTTGCTAGTGTGAATCTGTGTTCCTGATATCAGTAGGTCCTACTGTCGGTACTTTGTTCTTGTTAAGGCGAAGCTCTTGTTTTTCTCGACCAACAGCACAACAATCTTGATCCCTTGTTTGCATTTGCATTTGCATTTTCATCTGCATTTCATTAACATGTATCTGTGTTGCAGGTGCATATTTCCCTCTCGATTCTAGTGATCTTGCTATAGAGCCCTTGAAGAGTACAGTGGCCTACAAGTTTCCAGCTCCGGACGTTAGTACTTTGTTGAGTTTGATTGCCTTGGGTGAAAAGGCAGTGATGGAAGATTTCAAGAAGTCTTATGGGAGGTTATTGAGATATGTCCGTAAGCCCTCTGCATATGAGATCAGTGGTGTCTATGCTCTCCTACAGTTCTATGATGCCCAGTTGAGATGCTTCGTCTTTCCTGACTATGTCCTGGCTCCTACCCTAGAGGAATATTGTGAGCTGTTAGGGGTACCCATTCGGAATCAGATACCGTTTGTCCATGTTGATATTGAGCCTGATCTGGCCGAGCTCGTCGCTATTTTGCATCTTGAGGCTTCAGAGTTAAATGGGAAGATGATCCAGAGACTTGGGGTATATGGTTTTCCTTTGCCTTGCTTGATTGAGAAATCTCAGCAGTGCGCTAAGGATGGTTGTTGGGTTGTGTTTAGCGCCATTCTGGCTCTTTAATTATATATATGGCATTGTCTTGTTTCCTAACCTTCCGGACTTCGTGGATGTAGATGTGTTCCATATCCTGGCATCAAGAAATCCAGTGCCTACTCTTCTCGGCGATGTTTATCATTCTGTTCACTACAAGAATGAGAAACAAAGAGGAAAGAATGTAGCTTGCTGTGTTCCTCTGTTGTATGCTTGGTTTGTCAGTCATATGCCCAAGACGGATCCATTTGTCGCCACAGCTAGTACTTCAGAATGGTCGGAGAGGTTGATGAGTCTATCTGCAGAGAACATTATTTGGTTTGACCGAGACATGCTTGGTATAAATATTATTTATAGTTGTGGTGGATTTCCTAACGTCCCTTTGGTCAGAAGGAAAGGTTGCATCAACTATAACCCTTCTTTATTCGTCAGACAGTTTGGGTATGCGTTGAGGGAGCCTCCTAGGGAAGAGGAGATACAGGAATCTCTGTATCTCACTAGTTTATTGGAGGGTAAGACTTTAGGAAGACTTGAACATGCATGGAATAACATCCACGGGAAGGGGAAGGCTTTATTGGGGAAGAGTAACAGCCGAGCTTACAACCCGTACCTTACTTGGATTCATGATAGAGCTGCAAAGTTCTTGATGCCATTTCCTTCAGTTGCACCTCTGTATCCACTCATGATAGAAGAACCCACTACCGTGGACATTCAGAAATACAATCAGGTGTTGTTGGAGAAAGAAGAGTTGAAGAAAGCAAATGAAGAATTGGAGAAAGAAATCATTCAACTCCGAAGCGAGAAGATTGATGTTGTCAATTCTTTCAAAAGACAGACTTAGCTTATCAACAGACTAGGTACGGATTTGACAAAGGAGAATAATGACAGAGAACGCACAGACCGAGATTTGAATGTTGACCATAGTGTGCTTGTTACCAAAAAGAAGGATCTGGACAAGGCTTACTTGGAGATCTCTAAGTTTAAATCAGTGTGGAATGTCACGCTCACTAACAACAAGGAGCGAAAGGATAAACTGAAACAACAGATCACCAAGTTGAAGAGTCAACTCAGAGCAAAAGACGAGAAGATATCGACGGAAAAATCACTCAAATATCGCAGCGAGCATATATTGAGCCAAGCTATCGCAGACCTGAAGGATTGTAGGTTGAGGGAAGATACCAAGAGGAGTAGACTTGAAGCATGCTTTGGGGAAGGAGCCTGGGACGACCATGTTGATAGTCTACAGCGCACCATTAGCCGGAAAGAGAAACTCATACAGGGATTACTCGCCAGACCAGATCATCCTGAGACGCGGAAGCTGCTAGAGGATTTCCGTTCTCGGCACTCAGCTTGATTATCTTTCTTTGTATATTTTTGTTTCTCTTATGTATCGACCATCATCATGCTTGTTGATTGAGGTCATCTCTATTTTGTACTCAGCTGATGTATGCACATTGTTGGTTGGCTTGTTATTATACGAGGAGTTTTTATTCTGTTCACTTGTCTGTGGGGTTTTTCATGGTCGTTTCTTCTTCTGGAAACTAGAATCGAGGGGGAAATTTCCCTGAAACATATTTACATGTCTGCATTCTGCATTTTTTGCATCATTTATCATTTTTGCATAGCAGGTGTTATTGGGACCATTAATCTTATCTCTATGTGGTTTTCTTCTAGCAGTTCACAGGATAGTAGACCCGACATTCCACAGGTACTCTACGAGGGGGAATCAACAAAGAATTATGGAGCAATTTCAGCTCGAGCTTCAGGAATTTCACGAAAGGATGGCGCAATTTATGGATATGATGCAAGGCATAACTAACGACCAAGAATAATTGAGGACATTGGTACAACCCCTCGTGTCAAAAGTTGATGGTAGTGGGTTTCTACATGGTGGAACCGCTGTTGTACCACCTCCAGCAGAAAACAGTACGCCACAGGCAGATGTTATCCCAACGGTTATCCCTCCGGGCGGAGGAAACTAGACTGGAGTTCCCATCTCAGTTCCAATGCGCCATGTACAAGGTAACAACGGACCCCAATGGTAACAAGATGATCAAGAGGACATCTTCTCCCTGGGAGATCTTGGGGCAGGACTGCAACCCGACGCTGATAGAAGATTTAAGGCGATAGAGGAAAAGATGAGAAGCCTTGAAAACCAAAACGCTATGGGTCTGGATATGTCAAACCTAGGATTAATTATGGGACTTAGGATTCCTCCAAAGTTCAAAGTGCCAGATTTCGATAAATACAAAGGAACAACATGTCCAAGGGTGCATCTTCGCTCCTATTTCCGAAAGATGTCTGCGTACTCCAATGATGAGAAGTTGTTGATGCACTTCTTTCAAGATAGTCTGTCGGGACAATCCCTCGAATGGTATATGGGTTTAGAGCCAGTTAATGTCAGAAGCTAGAGAGATTTGGCAGAGGCTTTCGTTAAGCACTACCAATACAACAGTGACTTGGCGCCGAACCGAGTGCAGCTTCAGAATTTATCACAGAGGAGTAACGAATGTTTTAAAGAATACGTACAGAGATGGCGGGAGCTTGCCGCTAGAGTTCAACCTCCCATGGTGGAGAAAGAATTAATTGATCTGTTTGTGGCCACATTACCAGGAATTTACTATGAGAAGTTAGTGGGCAGCATGTCTGGGAGCTTTTCAGATTTGATTATTACCGGTGAGAGGGTCGAAAACGATATTAAGATGGGAAAGATACAAGCGGGAGAAGGGACCTCATCTGGAGGTGGAAGAAAGATTTTTGGTGCGAAGAAGAGAGATAACGAGACAAATGCAGTATCTAGCTTTAACAATCGAAATAGAAATCTGAATCAACGTCAACAACGACCGTATTATCAGCAACCACCACAAGTAGCTAGTATTGCCATCCTGGCGGTACAGTCTCAACAACAACAACCACGTCAGCAACAGCAACAACGACCTCAACAACATAATTCTGCACCGAGGCAGTTCCAAGATCGGAGAAGGATGATGGATAGGCACTTTGACACACCACCGATGCCCTACGCTCAGTTATTACAATACTTAATTCAACTGCAGTTGGTCCAGAAAAGAATAATGGCACCTCTAACTGGCCCACCACCTCCTGGGTACGACGCCAACGCTAGGTGTGAATTCCACTCTGGCGCCCCCAGCCACCACATTGATAACTGCAAAGCCTTCAAATACAAGGTACAAGACCTTGTTGATAGTAAGGCTATCAACTTCAATCAGGATGCGCCAAACGTGGATCAAAATCCCATGCCTAACCATGGTAGGGGTGGTGGTGTGAATGCTATTGTCAGTGAGGAAGGCCTGAACTTGGTGTCCAATGTGGAGGATCTGAAGACGCCGTTAGGCTTTGTGAAGAGCAAGTTGTTAGAAGGTGGGGTGTTCCCAGGCTATGGGAACGATTGTGAAGACTGTATGATTTATCCCAAAGGGTGTCGGAATTTGAAGAACCATGTACAACGTATGATGGATGACGATTTATTGCAATTTGATAGAATCTGTGAGAAGAATGCTGAAGAGGTAGTCATTGAAGATAAGGACGAGGTGGCCACCATCTCCATCCCGTACAAAACAATTACAATTTTTGCACCTCCGGCGAGGCCCACTATTATATTCACAAAAGCAGGACCTATACCCTATGAGAGCTCTAAAGCGATCCCTTGGAACTATGGGGCTAAGGTCTATTGCAACGGGAAGAAGCAGGAATTAAAGAATTCACCCTTAGACTCGATTGACAATTTGGTAGGAACTGGAGGAATGACTCGAAGTGGGAGAGTGTTTGCACCTCCCGAAGTAAATGCAGAAAGGACCGACAAGGATAAAGGGAAGGTGGTGGCTGAGGAGAGTTCTCAGACTAGAGAAAAGGAAACTTTGCTGAAGGACGCAGAGGAATTTATGCGTTTCATAAGAAAGAGTGACTACAAAATTGTGGATCAACAACAGACTCCTTCAAAGACTTCCATCTTGTCACTGTTGTTATGTTCTGAAGCTCACATGAATGCTTTGCTCAAGGTTTTGAATAATGCTTACGTACATCAGGAGATATCCGTGAATCAGTTGGAAGGAGTGGTAGCCCATGTCAATGCAGGTAACGGGTTGGGATTCACTGATCGTGATTTGACACCGAAAGGAAGGAATCATAATCTGGCTTTGCATATCTCGATGGAATGTAGAGGTGTTGTTCTGTCACATGTACTCGTGGATACTAGGTCATCATTAAATGTTCTACCCAAGAAGGCCCTCTTGAAGTTAGACACACGAGGGATAACATGCACTCCGAGCGACTTGGTGGTCAGAGCATTTGATGGGACGAGGAGGTCCGTTTTCGGGGAGTTGACTTTACCAATTTAGGTTGGTTTCGAGATTTTCGATACTGTGTTCTATATAATGGATACCCAGCCGGCATATAGCTACCTTTTGGGTCGGCCTTGGATACACTCAGCAAGAGCTATGACATCAACTTTGCACCAAAAATTGAAGTACATGGTGGATGGAAATATTGTGACTGTTTGTGGAGAGGAAGACATCATGGTGAGCCATCTGTCTTCATTCAAATATGTGGAGGTCGATGGTGAAATTCATGAAATACTGTGTCAGACCTTTGAGACTGTCCAAATCAAGGAAAAGGCGTCGGTCGAGG
Organism: Lathyrus sativus; assembly: GCA_963859935.3. Classification (NCBI taxonomy): domain Eukaryota; kingdom Viridiplantae; phylum Streptophyta; class Magnoliopsida; order Fabales; family Fabaceae; genus Lathyrus; species Lathyrus sativus. The sequence continues at coordinate 233,038,024 of OZ012737.1, forward strand.
TCAAAGCTCCAGAATTTGCCATGTCGTCATACAAGGAAGCCCAGGCCGTAGTGGAATCCGTATCAGCACAAGGATGGGGGCAAGTGGTAAGCGTCCCCAACAAACAAGATAAGTTTGGATTGGGATACAGCCCATATGCGTCTTCTTCACAAAACGCTCCATGTTACAAAGGACATGTTCAGTTCACCAGTGGTGGGGTGATATTCGAGAGAATCAATGCCGTATCTGACGAGGAAGGAGACAGCGACTGCGACATGGATGCGTGGATCAAGCCATGTATCCCTGGCCAGAGCTTGAAGAATTGGACCATGGAAGAAGATATCTCTGTGACCTATGAAGAGTAATTGCTTTGTTTTGATTAATGTATTTCCCTATGCTCTTCCCGGAGCATAGTGGTCTTTATTTGTAGGGCCCTATCTGTTATGTGCGCGAACAATCTTTTATCATTATCAATCAAAAAGGCGTCTTTTCATTCAAAATTTTGTGATCCTTGTTTTTCTTGTTTTTGTTTTCTAACAATAAAATGGCAATGTGGTTTGTGTTTGTTTGTTTGCATATCATTTAAGCATAAAATCATCATCATTGCAGGTTACACATTTCAGATACCATCGACTCAGACTCATCTATGGCTCGGTGTGACTTTGACAACCAGATCTTTCAAGCGGAAGAAGAGATCGAAGAAGATGAAGACCTGCCCGAAGAGCTTGCCAGATTGTTAAGAAAAGAGGAGAAGGTCATCCTGCCTCATCAGGAGGAAGTTGAAGTCGTCAACCTGGGATCTGAGGAAGATAAGAAGGAAGTCAGAATAGGGGCCGCGCTGCAAAGTGATGTCAAGCAAAGACTGGTTGAGCTACTCCAAGAGTATAAGGATGTTTTTTCTTGGTCATATGAAGATATGCCTGGGCTCGACACGGATATTGTAGTTCATCATCTGCCTCTTCGAGAAGAGTGTTCTTCTGTTAAACAGAAATTGATAAGAACTAGGCCTGATATGGCAGTGAAGATCAAAGAAGAAGTCCAGAAGCAGTTAGACGCCGGATTTCTTGCTGTGACCAATTACCCTCCGTGGGTCACAAACATCGTGCTCGAGCCTAAGAAGGACGACAAAGTCAGGATATGTGTTGACTATAGGGACCTGAATAGAGCGAGCCCAAAGGATGATTTCCCACTCCCTCATATTGACGTTCTTGTCGATAACACCGCACAATTCTCAGTGTTTCTTTCATGGACGGTTTTTCGGGCTACAATCAAATCAAGATGGCACCGGAGGACATGGAGAAAACGACTTTCATCATGCCATGGGGGACGTTCTTCTATAAAGGATGCCTTTTGGTTTGAAGAATGCAGGGGCAACTTATCAACGAGCTATGGTGACTCTCTTTCATGATATGATTCATCATGAGATTGAAGTATATGTCGATGATATGATTGCGAAGTCCTAAACGGAGGAGGGGCATCTGGTGAATCTTCTAAAGTTGTTTGAGAGATTGAGGAAGTTCAAACTTCGGTTGAATCCAAACAAGTGTACTTTCGGCGTGCGGCCAGGAAAGTTGTTGGGGTTCATTGTCAGTGAGAAAGGTATAGAGGTTGATCCTGCAAAAATCAAAGCAATTCAAGAAATGCCAGCACCAAAGACCGAGAAACAAGTTCGTGGTTTCTTAGGTAGATTGAACTACATCGCTCGGTTCATATCTCATCTCACAGCCATTTGTGAGCCATTATTTAAATTATTAACGAAAGATCAGGCGGTCGTTTGGAATGAGAATTGTCAGAAAGCGTTTGAGAAAATAAAAGAGTATCTGCAGGAACCTCCAATACTAATGCCCCCGGTGGCTGGAAGACCGTTGATAATGTACTTAACGGTTCTTGAGAATTCCATGGGTTGCGTTCTCGGTCAGCATGATGAGACTGGAAGAAAAGAGCATGCAATTTATTACTTGAGTAAGAAGTTCACAGACTGTGAGTCCAGATACTCAATGTTGGAGAAAACTTGTTGCGCACTGGCTTAGGCCGCCAAACGCCTAAGGCAGTATATGATAAACCATACATCCATGTTAATTTTAAAGATGGATCTGATTAAGTACGTATTTGAAAAGCAAGCACTGTCAGGAAGGATTGCTAGATGGCAGATGGTTCTGATAGAATACGACATTCAGTATGTGTCTCAGAAAGCTATTAAAGGGAGTGTTCTGTCAGAGTATCTTGCAGAGCAACCAATTGACGACTATCAGCCAATGAAGTTTGATTTTCCCGACGAAGACATTATGTACTTGAAGGTGAAAGATTGCGATGAGCCGTTGCCGGACGAAGGTCTTGAGTTGGGTTCCCAGTGGAAATTGATCTTTGACGGTGCTGTTAACTCCTACGGTTATGGGATTGGGGCGATCATTACAACCCCCCATGGGACGCATATACCCTTCACTGCCAGGTTGACATTTCCCTGTACAAATAACGAGGCCGAATATGAAGCGTGTGTCATGGGTATCGAGGAAGCAATCGATTTGAGAATCAAGAACCTTGATGTCTATGGTGATTCAGCTTTAGTGGTCAACCAGATCAAAGGAGAGTGGGAGATGCGCCAACCAAATCTAATCCTTTATATGAACTACGCAAGAAGATTGCTACCTTTCTTCGATCGTGTAGAGTTTCACCATGTGCCAAGAGCAGAAAATCAGATGGCAGATGCCTTGGCTACTTTATCTTCAATGTACAAAGTGAACTTCTGGAATGATGCACCAAGAATTGTTATCTCGCACCTTGATAGGCTGGCATTCGTTTTTTCAATAGAAGAAGCTTCTGATGGCAAGCCATGGTACTACGACATCCAGAACTTTCTCAAGAATCAAGAGTATCCTCCTGGGGCATCGGCCCGGGATAAGAAAACCTTGAGGAGGTTATCTGGTAACTTCTACCTGAATCCAAACGGTGTACTCTATCGAAGGAACTTTGACTTAGTGCTGCTAAGATGTGTGGACGAAAAAGAAGTGAATTTGCTCATGGAAGAGGTCCACGAAGGAGCCTTTGGAACACATGCAGGTCGACATGCCATGTCTCGAAAGCTGTTGAGAGCAGGGTATTATTGGTTGACTATGGAGTCTGATTGCTTCAAGTACGCCAAGAAATGCCACAAATGTCAGATTTACGCCGACAAGATTCATGTGCCGCCGTGTCCTTTGAATGTCATGTCATCTCCATGGCCTTTCTCCATGTGAGGTATTGATATGATTGGCAAGATTGAGCCGACTGCATCCAATGGGCATCATTTCATTTTAGTTGCTATTGACTATTTCACCAAATGGGTCGAAGCAGCCTCCTATGCTAATGTCACCAAACAAGTTGTAGCCCGGTTCATCAAAAGGGACATCATCTGCCTCTATGGGATACTTGAGAGGATCATTACCGAAATGGTTCCAATCTGAATAACAAGATGATGAAGGAATTGTGCCAGAACTTCAAGATTGAGCATCACAATTCATCTCCTTATCGTCCGAAGATGAATGGCGCTGTGGAAGCGGCCAACAAAAACATAAAGAAGATAGTGCAGAAGATGGTTGTGACTTATAAGGATTGGCACGAGATGTTGCCTTTTTCCCTACATGGATATCGTACCTCGGTGCATACTTCAACTGGGGCAACTCCTTTCTCGTTGGTATATGGCATGGAAGTTGTCCTACCATTGGAGGTCGATATCTCATCTTTGAGAGTTCTGGCTGACGTCAAGCTAGATGAGGCAGAATGGGTGAAGAATAGATTGAATCAACTCAGTTTGATGGATGAGAAGAGACTGACATCTCTTGTGTACGGTCGTTTGTATCAGAGCAGGATGAAGAAAGCCTATGATAAGAAGATGCGTCCTCGAAGCTTTCAGGCAGGTGATTTGGTGTTGAAACGGATTCCCCACCACAGAACGATCACAGGGGCAAATGGACTCCCAATTACGAAGGTTCGTATGTTGTAAGGAAAGTCTTCTCCGGAGGAGCCTTGCTACTTTCAACCATGGATGGTGAAGATTTTACGTCCCCCGTGAATGCGGATGCAGTCAAAAGATACTTTACTTAAAATAGACCCGCTGGAAATAAAAAGAAAATCCAGGCAAGAATGGGGAATCCCGACGAACCATAAAAGGATAGGTTTGGGCAAAAATTAGGGATAAAAATAAAAAATATGTAAACCCGCAAAGTTGAAAACCTGAAAAGGCGACTTTGGCAAAAATGGGTATCCCGGTGAATCGAAAACCCGCAAGGGCGATTCAGGCAAAAGTTAGGGATTTGAAAAGCAAACGACTGTGGTTCGTGCATAGATCTTCAAAGCATATGGGATTATGGGAGAACTCAAGGGTCATTCGTCCAAATCAATCTCTTCAGATGACGAAGCATCGGAAAGGCGTCGAAGTCACGCGAGTCATAGTTGAGTTGTTCTATGGTGGTTGTTTGTGCCACATTGCCGACATTTCTGTATATTCTTGTACATTTCTATATTTTACCTACGCAACTTTCTCATTTCAGGAGTTGCGTCCCTTGTAAATTGCCTATTTACAGGCTATTTATCAATAAAACATACTATTCATAAAACTTTTGTTTTTGATTCAGCTTTTACCATTTTTTTTTGCAAAAGACGCCTGATTGTTTTTTAAAAGACTTTGCATACATAATTTTGTGGGCTCTGCCAACCATAATCGAAACAATGTTTTTGCTTGAATAATGTCACAGGTGATAAGTAAGATGACGTTTGCTGCACAAAACGTGTTTGTTTGTTTGTCATTTGCAGGACACCCATCCTCGAAACTTTTCCAGAAGTCCCTCATCTAAAGAAAATGCGCAAGCTAAGCGTGTTCACATCCCCAGCAGTTTGAAACTTCATATAGTTAAGGTTATCCTCAGCAGGTCGAGATTGATGTCTCCAGCAGGGTAGGATCATTGCCAACAGGTAGATGTGGGTTTATCCCCAGTAGTGGAATGAATGCAAAATTTCGTTTTCCCCACAGAGTCTGAACGAGTAGCTCCTTTCCCCTCAGAGTTCGGGAAATCATTTCATTTCCCTAAGAAGAGGTCGATATTGTTGAGTATTGTGCTCATTCTCCCCAAGCAAAGGTAGATGTTGATTCCCTCCTTACCTAATCCCCAGTCAACTCAGTGGAGTGGCTTTCTTCCCCGAGATTGTTTACTCTCCATCCTCAGCAGAGAGAAAACTTGGGATGTTTCCCAATAGATCTTCTTCATAATCCTTAACAGATAGTGGATTACACCTCCAGCAGTCTGCCTTGATTCCCAGTGGAGTTGTATGTTCCCTGGAATGTTATATTCTGGCAGGCCATTCAGGGCTGATTTCCCCGGTAGAGTGAAGTCGTTGTCTCTAGTCGAATTGTTTGTTTCCCCGAAATGTTATATTCTGGCAGGCTATCCAGGGCGCTTTCCTTAGCAAATTTTGATTTTGATTCCCATCAGAGTGGATTTGTGCTTAGCAGAGCAGCTTCACCCGGAAGTTATCTTGGAGGCCATCCAGGGCTTGTATTCCCCATCATGAGTCCGTTGGCACTAGGCGTGCCTAGTCTTCCCCTAATGGAGTTGTTTTCCTCTCTTCGGCTTTTATTTTGTTGAAGTGGTTCCTTTGCATTTGCATCGTGCATAGCATCCTCCCAAACGCATAGCATTTCCATTTTGTATGGAGCATTACGCCATATTCAAACATGTGCATGTGAAACATAAGCCAGGTTGTTACCTCTTTATTTTCAGGTGTATCTCCAGCAATTATCAGCATATTTTCTCAAGCCTATTTGGTATCCAGGCCTCCGGAAAGATCATTGACAAATGTGTTCATCTTATCATTCTCTGCAACAGAGTCTGTTTATTCAAGTTCATATTTCCCCAATGGATTTCTTCACCCTGACAGCAAGGTCATATGCTTTTACCGACTTAATGTTGAGGTCTGACGGCGAGGTCAGATGCTTTTACCGACTTGATGTCGAGGCCTGGCGGTGATGTCAGACTGTTTTGAGAAATGACGGCGAAGTCAGACAATATTGAGAATTGACGGCGAAGTCAGATTATTTTGAGTTGACGGCGAGGTCAGATGATTTTGAGAAATGACGGCAAATTCGGATTATTTTGAGGGCTGACGGCGAAGTTAGACTATTATTGAGAGCTGACGGCGAAGTCAGATGGTTTTGAGAATCCGACGGCAAAGTCAGATGACTTTGAGGACTGACGGCGAGGTCAGGTGTTTTACCAATTTTATGAGAGCTGGCGGCGAAGTCAGATAGTTTTGAGAACTTGACGGCGAAGTCAGATGATTTTGAATTCTGACGGCGAGGTCAGATTATTTCGATGACGGACGGTGAAGTTAAGTGTTTTACAGATCTAATATGGAGTTCTGACGGCGAGGTCAGATTATTTTGATGAATGACAGTGAGGTCAGATGTTTATTATTTTGAGGAATGATGGCGAGGTTAGATGTTTACTTGATTGATGACTGATGGCGAAGTCAGATATTCTACTTGATAGAGGCCCTGACAGCGACGTAGGAGGTTTCATTCTGCGGTTGAAAAATTTCCGGGTTCTTTGGTATTCAACCGTCTTTTACCTTGAATGGCTGAAAGCCTTTTTCTTTTCATCCCTTCAGGTCCAAGTCGCTTGAATAGGGGCAACTGTTATACCCCAAAATTTTCCCAACCTTGTCTTTACTTGGTTCATCTTTCATTTCATTGTTCTAGCATATTGCATTGCATAGCATTTTGCATTTTTACAGGGGATCAAGAGATGTGTCTGCAACAAGAGCAATGTGCCAAGGGTTCTAAGCCTAATCAAGAGGTTGTATTCAAGTCAACAGGGGGGTTGTCATCATCAGAGACAAGTCAAAACCCTTTGGATAAGCAGATAAATGTATGAGATTCACCTCCTGTCTTGGAGGCCATTTGAAGACCATCTGAGGATCACAAGCCCATGGTTATGAAAAGATATGGTCATTTAAGCTCATTAGAGGCCTTGAGGGTCAAGTTTTTATACCAAGTGTGAAGAGCTACAGTTGAAGATGGTACAATTAGGGTTTTCATCTGGTCAACCCTGAGTCAACTGTGAAATTGGAGATTAAGACTCAATTCTAAGTCTTTAAGGTCATGGAATGTTATGTTAAGATATATGAGATATAATTTCAAGATCAATTCATCAAGAATCAAGAGTGTGAGGAGTGACTGAATTAGGGTTCTCAGTGTAAAATCCCATGTTCAGTGCCTAACTTCAAGACTACCTACCTCAAGATACAAGTCTCATCTCAACTTTTGACCAACATGAAACTTGTAGAGCATGTTCTTAGATTTCTTTTGAGTACTATAAGTCCTTGATTGGATTTATAGAACTCAAGTTATGATGCATACAAGTTACAGGTCCTCAGATGAATGTGATTTTGGTCAACAAAAGTCAACCAACTTCCAAGCCATTTTCGACCTAGAAGGATATTTCTTCTCAACTTTTGATGAACATGAAAGTTGTTCCTCATGATCTTAGATTTCCAAAGAGTACAATAATTACTTCATCTGATTTGTAGAACTCAAGTTATGATGCTTGCAAGGTAGGGGCATTTTGGGAAAGCAGGATTACAGGTCATTTTCATTATAGGTCATTTTCACCACTTTGCACACTTCAAATAGAAATATTTCCAACATCAAACTTTCTCCAAATGGGGTCATTTGCTCAACCAAACATCAAGGCATCAAAGGTTTGGCTTGGATGGAAGAATCCCTAATTGAATTTCCATGAAAAAGGCTTAAAAAGGGAAAAATCAAAATTAATTCATTTGAAAACATTTTGTACCAACCTTATGCATATTTTGAGTGCAAATGACATTTGAAACACAATGCCATCTTTGGATTTGGAATTTATGTGCATTTTGGTGGCCATTTTCATTGTTTCTTCAAGATTAAGTTACACATCAAAAACATACCATAAGATGAAATCAAGGGATCATTTTCAGCCCTTTGATTCACCAACTTCAGATGCAAGCCAAAGAAGCCATTTTTACAACTAATCAAAGTGAAATTCGTGCACTATTCAAATGACCATGGAGTGAAAAAGTGAAAATCAAATTGGGCCAAAGGGAATAGAATTTGGCCCTTTCTTCATCTGAATCCAACATACATAAACTCAGGATCATTCACAAATCCTCAGAGGTGATTTTGGTGAGAGTTAGAGAGAGAACAGATTGGAAACAAAGAGAGGAAAAGTGAAAATCGTTTTTTGAGTTTCATTGAGTTTCAAACAAAACCAAGCATTGCAAAACGTTTCTTGAACTTCACTGAACGTTTCTGGGTAACTTACTTCAAGCTTTGATAGCACATTAAGCTCTGAGGAAGCTTATTTTCTAGGTTTCTTTCATTCAAAATATCTCTCTGTTCAAGCATTGATATCATGCCATTTTCATATATTTGTAAACCTCTTGATGCATAGATGGATTCTGGGTTGATTTTGTGACTGTTTATGAACTTTTTTATTTGAGCTCATTTTTTATTTTCTTTTGTTTTGTGTTAATAAGGCCTGATCAATTAAAATGGCTAGTGGATTCATGATCCATGTAACATGGAGATCACTTTAGGCTTTTGTTTTACTCATTTTGATGAAGTTTTGGAGGTTCTGGGTTTTTGGCCGTGAAGGGTGAGTGATGGTATGCCGGAGAAGACGACCGGAACAGTGGTTTCGGCGTCTGGTTCTTCCTCCATATTTTTAAACCTCACCTGAGCCACGTGGACACGTCCGAGCCTCATGATGTGCTTACTTTTCAGTTCAATGTCCCAGATTAAGACCCACCGTGTTCTTGCGTTGACCAAACACACTGAATCAGGTTAGAATCTCATTAAATGAGCTGGCACAATGTGGATCCTTGGATGTGTTGACTTCCTGAGCCAACGTGCCTAATTGAGTTCCACCATACGCCTTGTTTGACCACAGCACACTGAATCTCCACGTTTTATTTCATTTTTGTTTTTCTGATGGCCCGGGTTGCTATTGGCACCCCCCCCCTTCTTATGGGACTTTTGATTTGCAACGCTTCTGGGTTGCTGCCTGCACCCCCCCAGCCCTTTTGTTATTTTATTTTATTTTCTTTTTGTTTTATTTTATTTCTGTTTAGATTTTAATTATTTTAAAATACTTCCAAAGGTCATAAAATCCCAAAAAAATATGTTTTAGAATCTTTGAGATGTCCTCTTATTTTTAGAAATTTTTATTTTATTTTATGATTTATTTTTCAATTAAAAATGGGATTTAACTTTGGAGGTGTTTTATATAGCTTGAATCTTGACATGTTATGTTCTTGATTTTATTTCTCTCACTTCATTTTGATCGAATGAATGAAATTCAATCCTCATATCAATGATGAGTTGAATAGTTTTTTAGGACCATTTTGCCCCTGATTGGTTGACTTTTGAGTTGACTTTTGATGCCTTTCAGTTGACCCTAAGCAATCCTCCTTCACAAAGGAGCACCCTTGTGAATCAATTTCTATGGTGATGTTGTGAAGTGGTTTTGATTGCAATCTTTTGGCCCCTGGATGCCAACACATTTATGAGCTTCTTGCATTTTATTTAATGATTTTAGAATCATTTTCCTATTTTTAGAGTAACTTGCAAGTCAAGCTACCCTAAAGGAAGGTTCATACATACATCTTGACCTAGTTTGACTTGGATATGACATTTTTGGATCCTTTGAGCTGTCAATGCTTATTGATTCATGTTGTTAACATGTTAAGGATGGTGCTTGCTCATTTTTAGGTCATAACATTTGGTTTTTCTTGTTCATTTGCTTGGTAACTTTTGAGTTTCCAATTAGGGTTTCATTGTGAAACAAGCTTGCTTTCTTTTGGCAATTTGCTTGCATTACCCTGTGGTTTACTTGCTTTTTTCTCTTGAGAACTTTTACTTCATTCCCCTTGCTGTCTAAGGACTTTGGAACACCATTTAAGCTTATCTAAGCTCCCTCCTTTGGAGGTATTTGAAACATGAATTGAATGGTGAACCATGAGGACACTTTTGTTGTATCTTTTGCACAAATCATGATGATGCTTTGGTTGAATGATGTTTGGGGAATGCCTTGTTGTTTTCTTCTCTTGTTCTATCCCCTCTTTGAGTTAGGGTTCTTTTCCTTGCCCTTTTCATGTTGTTTTGTTTTGTAGCATTGTGGTTGATGTTGTTTGGTTTAGGCCATTTCATCCCACTTTTGATGCTCTTATGTGTTTCTATTGATGTATTTATTGTCCCATTTATCTCTTGCATTTATCATATTGTTGTTTAAGGTTGAGATGAGCTTGCGGTGGTCTTTACCCCACACAATTTCCTCCCTCATTTGCATTCCATGTTTGTATCCTTGCATGTTTATGTTGTTTCCTGTTGTTTCTTTGTCTCTTTTCCCTTAGGACCTCTAATCTCTCAAGGGAGATTATGTTAGACATTAGGATCTTAACCATGTATGATAACATTAGGTAGCATTTCCTTTATCTCAATCTTAGGATCACCATTGCATGACAACTTTAGGTTTGGATTTAGTCCCCCCTTTAGTGTCCTTTCTCTTCTCATCTCCAAACAATCCTAAAACACTTAATAAAGATAATGGATGTTGTGCCATTAGCCTTATACTTGGGAAATGGTGATTGAGGGGCCACCTCTCAATTGCCTAGAGTGTTTAGTATACGTCCTTAGGGCGATATGCGACGCATTTGATCCTAAGTTCTAGACTTTGGTACAACATACATTATAAACACTCCAATTCAAAACACTTCTTCTCTAAAAAACACAAAAATACTTCAAAACTTTTTCATCCTTCGGGATCTTAATCAGGAAAACCTTCTCAGATAAAAAGAGTGTCGTTAACTTTTGGTTCTACCGCAAACGGTAACGCCTAAGTCTTCAATGGTTGAGCTGCATACACCAACTGCTAGAAACTACTTGTTAACCCTACTCGGGCCTAAAAACAGTTGAAGAAACCTATGTTCCTCGTTAGCCCGAACTATGTTTGCTCTTATCTCTCATACCAGATGAAAGTACATAGGTACAAGACGCGATGTCTTGGCGAGCAACCTTCCCCCCCCCCCTTTTTCTCCCGTATTTAGCCGAACTACATTGACTCTGACTTCTCATTCCAGATGAGATACGTAGGCACAAAGCGCCGTTGCTTTGCCGAGTCACTTCTTTTCCTTTTTTCCTCAAGCCTGTAGTTAGATAGTTTCAATCACCCTTTAGGTAGACAACGAGCGTGGATCCTCTCGAGTACGACGGACGTGAGGGGTGCTAATACCTTCCCCTTGCGTAACCGACTCCCGAACCCGAGATTTGGTTGCGATGACTGATCTTATCCCTCTTTTCATTAGGTTTTCTCTGAGTGTTTCCTTTCCCTCTCTTGGGATAAATAACGCACGGTGGCAACTCTTCTGTCATTGTCGGCCTCGATTTTTGCAGTAGCGACAATGTGAAGAAAGGAAAATTAACCTTCGAGGTAGGGGAAGAAAAAATTGAGTTCATCTTAGCCCAGTTCTTGAAAGTCCCTATTTTAGATGATACGTGATGCTCTCTAGACATTATCAACGAATGCGTGAATGAAATGGAGAAGAAACCAACAAGGTACACAGAAGTACTGAAGATTCTAGCCCCTCCAATATTTGAGGACGATAACTGGCGTGAGCCATATGAAGATGATAGTCTAAGAGAATGCCTAGCACTCACACCCGATCCAATGCCATGCCCTAAGAAATAATTTGTGGAACTTAAAACATTACCCAAGGATTTGAGAGATGAATTCCTAGATACTGAAATTGAAAGACCCGTGATAGTTAATGCAAATTTGGGACAATTAGAAACAGAGAGACTATTGGAAGTCTTAAGGAAATATCCCTCAGCTTTTGGATACAACATCTCTGATCTAAAAGGGATAAGTCCCTCTATATGTATGCATTGCATTATGATGGAGGAATATTGTAAGACGCTAGAGAACACCAAAGACGGTTGAACCTTATCTTAGGCGATGTAGTCAAGAAAGAAGTGCAAAAGCTATTGGGAGCAAAAATCATATACCCGATATCTGACAGTAACTGGGTAAGCCCAGTACATGTCATACCAAAGAAGGGTGGTGTTACGGTTGTGACTAACGAAAAGGGTGAGTCTGTAGCAAGACGAACTCAAACTGGATGAAGGATGTGTATAGATTATAGGAAGCTAAATAAGGCTACTAAGAAAGATCATTTTCCTTTACCATTCATTGACCAGATGCTTGAACGACTAGTCGAACATTCACATTTCTGTTACTTAGACGGGTACTCAGGATTCTTTTAAATACCTACCCATCCTGATGACCAAGAAAAGACTACATTTACTTGCCCTTATGGCACATATGCATATCGGTGAATGTCGTTCGGACTGTGTAATGCTCCTACAATATTTCAAAGATGCATGATGTCGATCTTTGCAGATTTTATAGACGACATAATGGAAGTATTCATGGACAATTTCTCTGTGTGGGGCGGAAGTTTCGAACACTGTCTGTCGAACCTTGAAATGGTACTTGAACGATGCGTCAAGGTAAACCTTGTGTTGAATTGGGAGAAATGTCATTTCATGGTACGACAGGGCATAGTCCTTGGACATGTAGTATCCGATAGAGGTATTGAAGTAGATAAAGAAAAGATAGAAGTCATAGAAAATCTGCGAGCTCCCAAAGCAGTTAGAGAAGTACGAAGCTTTTTAGGACACGCAGGTTTTTACCGACGATTTATTAAAGACTTCTCTAATATCACAAAGCCTCTTACTAGACTACTAATGAAAGAAGCTGAATTCATATTTGATGAAGAATGCTTGGAAGCACTTGAACATCTAAAGAATGCTCTTATTACCGCACCCATCATGCAACCACCTGATTGGAGTCTACCGTTTGAAATAATGTGCGATGCTAGCGATTATGTTGTGGGCACTGTCTTAGGACAAAGAAAGGACAAAAAAATTCATGTTATTTACTATGCAAGTAGAACCCTGGACAACACACAGATGAACTACGCAACCACAGAAAAGGAACTCCTAGTCGTTGTTTTCGCCCTAGATAAATTTTGTTCCTATCTAGTAGGAGAAAAAATCATAATCTATACCGATCACATTGTGATTAGGTACCTGTTGACTAAGAAGGATGCCAAACCGAGACTCTTGAGATGGATCTTGCTTTTGCAAGAATTCAATTTGGAAATTAAGGATAAGAAAGGCACATAGAACATGATAGCAGATCATCTCTCTAGGATTGAGAGTCTGGAACCCGAAGAAGTGCCTATAGATGATGCACTCCCTTACAAAAGACTAGTAGCCCAATTGGAAAGCGAAGGCGAAAAATAGAACATTCCTTGTTATTTAACGATGCAGAAACATATGAAGTAGTAGAAGAAATTTGTACTAAAACCACATTGCCATGGTATGCTGACTTTGTTAACTACCTAGCAGCCAAAGTGCTTCCACCATATCTAACATGCCAACAAAGGAAGAAGTTATTCTATGACCTCAAACAATACTATTGGGATGAAACCTGCTATTTAAAAGAGGCGTTGATGGAATATTCATTGATGTGTCCCTGAATCGGAAGTAGAAGATGTCATATCCCACTTCCATGCCACAACATATGGAGGACATGTCAGTACGTCAAAAACATGTGCAAAGAAATTACAATCTGGCCTCTTTTGGCCAATACTTGGGAAGGACGTCCATATTGTTATTATTAACTGCGCACTGGGAACATTTTTAGGCGCGATGAGATGCCGCAAAAGGGAATCTTAGAAGTTGCAGTCTTTGATGTATGGGGAATTAATTTCATGGGACCTTTTCCATCTTCCTTTTGAAACAAATATATACTTGTAGCAGTCGATTACATATCAAAGTGGATCGAGGCGATAGCCTCTCCTACAAATGATGCACGAGTGGTGGTCAAACTTTTCAAAAACATAATCTTTCCTAGATTCGGTGTACCAAGAATTGTCATTAGTGATGGCGGCTCCCATTTCATTTCAAATGTCTTCGGGAAACTATTGCTTAAATACGGAGTAAGACACCAAGTAGCGACACCCTATCACCCTCAAATAAGCGGACAAGTGGAGGTGTCAAATAGGGAGATCAAACAAATTTTAGAAAAAACAGTTACGATATCTAGGAAAGATTGGTCTGCTAAACTTCATGAAGCTTTGTGAGCTTACAGAACAGCTTACAAGACCCCTATAGGAACTACACCATACAAACTGATTTATGGAAAATCATGCCATCTTCCCGTGAAACTTGAGCGCAAAGCTTATTGGGCCATTAAGACCTTGAATATGAATTATAGGGGAGCCGGCGAGAAAAGGATTCTGGATATCCAGGAACTAAAGGAACTAAGACTAGACGCATATGAAAATGCCTGAATATACAAAGAAAGAGCCAAGAAATGGCATGATAAAAGAATAGCGAAGGAGTTTAATGAAGGAGATATAGTTCTTCTATTTAACTCTAGACTTAAACTTTTTCCTAGAAAACTGCGTTCTAGGTGGTCTGGTCCTTTTGAAATTACAAAAGTCCTACAGAGTGGAACAATTGAAATTAAAGGAAATTCGAATGAGACGTTCATCGTGAACAGCTAAAGACTCAAGCAATACCACTTAGTTGAAAACAAGGAATTCTGCACATACTACAAGTTGGAAGAGCCTCCCACTCTTCCTGACTAATGACGCCTTTTTCAGATCTAATGTCGAGCTTCCAGCATTAAACAGATCGCTTTGTGGGAGCTAAACCATGATCTTTAGTTCTTTCTATTTATCTTATTAGTTTTAGGACATTATATGCATTATTAATATAGAATTTATCTCTTATGCATTCCAATGTTATCGTTATTATTATTTTACCATTAGTATCTATATCTTAATCGTGCTAACGCGTAGTAATATTATTTCCCTAATAGTGTATTATTTTCTTTTGATCTCCAAGATAACCCTCTCTAGGATACCTTTAACATGAGACCATGCAGACATTCGAGAACCATACTGTCACCTTCAGGAATGATGTCCAGAGATGTCGATTTGAGGCTTTGTCTCAAAGAGATTTTGATCTCTCCATCTACCCTGACAACTCTGCTATGCAAACCCTTAGTATCCTGGACAACGTTGTTTACCTTATGAGCCAAATAGGTTGGACCCACTTTGCCTTAGAAAAGAAGTTCAGCACCTATCGTAACCTGACTTTGGAGTTCCTCAGTTCTCTTTACTTCGACCCCAACTGTGGTTTCGGTTTTGGTCGTGGACTGGATACTTTCAAGTTGTTTGGAAATAAGTATAGGTTCACACATCACGAATTTGTTGACTTGTTGGGCTTTCCCAATGAGCCCGATGCTGTAACCAAATCCCCTGTTGATGCGTTTACTAGTTTTGATCTTCGATAATTCTGGGGTACCTTATCTGGAAGCAGTAATGCTGAACCCGATGTTATGTTCTCTGTGAGCATCCACAACCCAGGATGGCGATATTTTCATAAGATTATTACTCACACTTTCTTTGGAAAGGAAGAGAACATCACTCTGTGTCTAGGGATGAGTTGTATATCATGTTTTATGCATCCCAAGGAAAACCTGTCAGTACTGGCCCATTCCTGCTTGCAAATTTTAGTCGTCTTGCTCGTGATTCTTTTAAGCCGATCTTAATATGTGGGTTAGTAACGATTATTACTGATGCAATTGGAATATGTATCATCTGAATTGTTCCTTTGCTTTCAGTGGCGTCTGTTTGATGGACATTAACTTTTGTTTCAATCGGCAAAGGATTGCAAATCTTGGTCCTGTTGAATTTGAGTTGCTTATGGACAATGTTGTAGTTCATACTTTTACCCTACCCAACCATGAGAAAACAAGTGTGCACAAAAAGAATAACTTGCTCTATGACTTAGAGGTCTCTGATGAGTTTCTAACTCCACCTGACTCTCCTCAAGCTTACAAGAACCGTGATACTATTATGTCTGCCTCTGCCACTCAAAGTTCCGAGATTAATCTCGCTGATCCAACTATCAATGTAGTTGCCGCTATTAAATACATCCAGTCCGAATTAGATTTCGGTCGGAACGAGATTTCGTCCCTCAGAATCGATTCCATTGGACTTATGGATGTTGTCCATGAGGAGTTGGACCATTTGTTCCAGATGGTCTATTCCATCGCACAGCACCATAGATGACTGCCAGACGCAGCTTTTTCCCTGTTTTTCTTAGGATAGTTTATTTCTCTGTATAGTGTTTCTCATTCCCATATTGTCTGTACTGCTTGTCGCGGTGAAAATCGGATACCAAACTATTTATTAGTTTGAATCTTTAATTCATTTTGCAACTGAACTTTGATTTGTCCAAAGGAAGGGATAAAAATCGAAATTCCCACAATGCAATGCAAGTGCAAGCTTTAGAGAGTTTTAGGTTCGGGGGTTGGTTAAACTTAGGGAAGGTGCTAGCATCCTAAGTTTCTGTAGTACTCTACAAGAACTCTTGTTTTATGTTTGTTTATTGCTAAGGTTTATCTGCTTAAAGGTTTAAAGACCTAGGGTTTTTTTTCTAAGTATACTCGATAAGATGTCGCATCTTATGCCTACATATCCTTACGGAAGTGGAATCATAGTATTTTGTAGTTCTCCTAAAGGGTTAGAGGAGTTCTTTGAGTGTGGTCAAAGTTCCTACGGGTTTAGGGCAGTTGGTTGATTGATTTTAGGAGAAGAGATGAGTTATCATTTTAAGAGAGATTTAACCGCCACAAGTTGTAGGAAAATGGTCTTTGCATCATCTTAAGAGAAGGGCTCAAGTACTCGGATAGGGATCGACGAGGTACGCCTCTATCTCTCTTAAGGCAAAGTCTCTACACGTTGTTTGTATTGATGTGGGGTGGAGATTCTATCTCGCTTAAGATGATTAACATCTATTTCTCTGTTGTGTTTGAATATTGTTGTATTGAGTTGAATTGTTTATTTCTATGTTGTAAAGATGAAGAACGGTCCTTCCTATGGGGTAGGATCTGTCCTAGAGATCAACTTGAATGGGATCAAGGATCATGGGGAATATGATGCAAATGAGATGCACTACAAACGATTGTTGAATCATGTGTAGGTTTTTCCTTTTGATGGAATGCGATGCAATAATATAAATGTGACAATATTAAATTGCGGAAGATAAATTGCGAAAAAATAAAGCCATACACGGACGCATGAAAGCACTAAGTGAGTGCAAGTGAATGTGTCGTGAAGTGAGTATGCACGATTAAGTTGTATTTTACGATGTCGGTTGATTTTAAGGCGAGTTGATTTTAGGAAAATAGTTGAATTATACTTATGATAAAATATATTATTCGGGTGAGATTGATTTTATTTCGAGGAAATGCATTGATTAGATTAACAAATTCGATTTTAAAGGAGATGTTGACTTGATTTTAAGAGAAAAAGTTGTATTGGATTCTTAAATATAAGTCAATTAGTTATTCTTTATAATAAAAGTTGTATTAGTTGATTTGAGTTGATTTATAAGAAAATGCATTTTTTAGTGAAATTGATTTTAGTAAAAAGTTATATTTGATTATATTAGCTTTGCGTTATAATAGAAAGTTAGACGATTAATTGAATTTTAGAGTGTGATTTAGGAAAGATATAAACATCTAAGAGGTTCCATTTTTATCTTATTAGATAAAATTAAATATATAAATGAAAAGGTTTATTTTTAAATAAAAGTCGTTTATTAGATTAATTATGAATATGAGTCTTAATATTTGATAAAAAGGGTTTGCTATAAAGGTTACTATCAGAAATTGGTGTCATGGAATTTCTTATTAAAATTAATATAACAAGATAAGAAAAGAAATTGTTCATTATTAATGGTTTTTTTAGATTACTAATTTTGTTTAGCAAAAATAAATTATAGGATTATTTTATTATTAAATAACCTAACTTTCAAATAGCATAAATTAAAAAAGGGATTGAAATGATTGAGTAAATTATTAAAGGTTAATAGGTTGGGTTATTAAAATAAAAGCTAATTAAAAGGTTAATTAAATTAATAAAGAGAAGATTAATTAAATAAATTGATTAAATAAAATGCTAATAAAAAGGGGTATTAACTTAATTTTATATAAAAGGTTTGATTAATTAATTAAATGGTGGCTAATTAAAGGGTTTGATTAAGATTAATAATTGATTAATTAAAGATTGATTAGTGGAAATAATGGTGGTTAATTAAGGGTTATGAGTTAATTAAAAGGTTAAAGAGAGGATTAACAATTAAACGGAGGGATTAGTGGGTGTGGCACGTGATTAGGTGTGCGCAGGTGCGTGGCTTACCGTGGGTACGCGTAATGTGAGTCGGGAGATCTGATCTATTGGAGATCAAACGGTGGCAAGGGTGGAAGCGTACGGTAACATGGTGTGTGCGTGTGTACAGAGTGTAATACATAGTAAACATTACAACAATACAAACAACAGAAACCCTAGTTCCCCGAAATCCCCTTTCACCGATGGGTTCCCTCATCACAAACGTCTTCCTCCTTCCCCTCTCTTCACGGATGACGCTCCATGGAAATCGAAACAAAACAAGCAACAACAAACAGAGTTAAATCCAATCGTACAACAAGAGGGTGAGTTAGATAGAGAACGGATTTACTAATTCGAAGAGGCAATCGTGTGACGAGCGGCGGAGCTGCGGCGACACGAGCGATGGGCGTTCTCAGAGGTCTCCGGCGGCGGTAGCGATGTCACTGAGAGATAAGTGCAAATCCTTCTGCTTAATTTTCTCTTTAGGGTTTTGAACTCGTCGCTATTTTGTGGATTCGTGATTTTGTGGTTCTTCTGAAAAAGTGTCCTCATCCCCTTCGAATCTCCCTCTTCTTATAGGCTTTTTGAGAATCAATGTTTTGATTGAAGTTTGATTGCTGCTTTGAATGCTAATTTGGGATTTTCCAATTTGGGATATATCAGATTTGAAAACTTCCCCTTTCTGTCTGAGTGTAATAACATGCGTTAAATGAAAATCTCTGTCCTGTGATATTAGTGTATCAATCTGATCAATGCCTTGATTCAATGTTGGATTTGATTTGGTACTTGAATCGAATCTTCTATTTTTTTAGTTAATATTCTCCAATGACTTTGCTAACCCCGAATTTGTGAATTGGTAGGTGTGGGTACCAAAGGTTTTGGGCCGAGGGAGAATTAGCAGCCCAGAAAAACAACCTGCACTCAATACGTTGTAACGAACATGACCTACGCTTGTGGTGAGTTGTAAACCCTTCTGACTTGCAGGGTATGTCATTGATTATACCCTCAGCTTCAACTCCAAAGTGGTGGTCTTTTACATATGTTGTCTTGATTTTTAAACAGGGCTTCCATTTTCTTCTGTTTCAGTTGGGTGTCTTCCATCAGGATGGTGAGTGATAGTAAACTTCAAGATCTTTGAGCTACCACCATTATACTCGTTATCCTACTCGAGTTCTATTGTGCGCTTAGCTTGAGGATGCACTCTAAGAGGTGGTGAAGCATGTCATACAGGGAGTAAGTTGCTTTGAACTGATGGATACGTGACCGTACTAGCTTCAATTGAGAATTTTGTGTTCTTTAATGTCCAGGTGATCAGCGTGAGACAGCCTGCTGCAGAAGTATACAAAACTCTCTTGCCATGAATCAATAACATTACGTCTCAACCTCGCGGTAATAAGGTCAAGAACAACTATTGTCCGGGAGCACGCATCAACGTCTTAAGTTGGAAATTGTGAGAGAACGTCTGTGAGGTACCGTTTACTTTAAACAATCCTGTCGATTTTCTAGCAATACGGACTTGTTTTCCTAGTGGCAACCAACGTTTTCTAACAATAATATTACTTGGGACTGCAGGATTTTAGCATGAGAACTTGGGTAGTGCGACTGTTATGACCTGTTATGGTAGGAGCTTTGAGAAGCCTCACTCAAGTTCACTCGAGTTCTTTGGTTCAGGGAGATAGTCTAATGTAAGTGATTCTTTTATTGTCTTTGATTGTTTGTGACTTAATTCTCATTCATTCTGCAGCTTGGTTAATGACTCCATAATGATAATAATTACGTAATCAGGGCTTGCCGGGTTTGGGACGTAACGACTACATGATTTGATTCGTATTAGTTACGCGTCTATCGTCAACTTGACGGTTCCTTCACAAACAAGTGCGTATAGTTTTCTTGGTAATGTCTAAATCTCTTGACTTGATCGAATGTAACTCGAGACTTGTGATTTTTTCCATCACTTCTAGGCTTCCTGTCCTGGTTTTAGCTCAGGTAAAACAACACTCTCCTCTGTCACTTTGTGTGTCAACTTGGGAGGCTTGATGTTTACAGCTTCAGGAATAGGCGTTGGTAGCAGGTGGCATGGGCTTTACTTTGAACATAACTGGTGAGTGCCCTTTCTCATTTCAATTTGAGAATACTTTGGTTGGAGGGCTATTATTGAATTAAATTCTTGTACAAATGTGTTGCTCTGATATCCTAACTTGTTCTAGCCAAGCTTAACATCTCCTCTATTTGGATTGTATAGCACGTGGATGTCGCAAACCACAACTTTACGAGAATCTGTCAAGTTGGGGTCTATTGTGATTTCTTTCCGTATTTGTTGGATCACTTTCGAATCAATCACTTTCATAACCTAATCGCTTGGCTTGTTTCCGTTGATGATATCAGTCATACACTCTACAAATACTGTAGGAATTCTCAGCAGGTCGACATAAGCCACAACTGCTTCTATAAACGTCTTCGTACTGCCATGTGTTCTGCAGGGTGCTTGGCACTCTCAATGGCGTTAGCAGACCACAACTGCTATGTACTTAGTGACTTCTTAGAACTTAGGTAGACTTAATGTAAACAACTTCAATATTTAATGCAATCCAAATGATGGGTGGTACACGAAACCTTGGAGTTTTGTAACTTCAATTATTCATGTCTTAAACTTGTAGCTTTGAATGAATTTTAATAATATGAAATTACTTTAATATTGTCTTGATCCTGCAACCTTGTATGAATGAATCCAATGAAAGGAAAAGGCCATCGCCTTTACTTGAATTTTTCCTTTGGCTTATTTGGTAGGACTTGTAAAGGTTGTTATGACATTGTCTTTAAACATTGCGGTCTGTAAACATAACAACCTTCAATGTTCTCCTGCCATGTAGTGGTCACGTGCAAAAGGGTCTTGCGGTAGAGTAACTGTTCCTTCTCCATTAATGCCTCACGCGGTCGTAAATCGTTAACCTATACTTCAAACACAATGACAGCAAAGTAGAAATAGCTAGAAAGTGACGTCTTTATCGTAAGTTCCTTATTAACTTCAAATAAAACGACTTGATCATAAGCCACCAATAATAACGTTCCCAACCTCTCCTTGAACATAATGACACCATGTCCTGAGCGATCCTTTGAAAGAGGGATACAACTTAAAATTCTACCTAACCACGTCTTGGGATATTTAAATTGTGAAAATTATCTCCATTTGGAATCACTGCATCTGCACGAGTTTGTTAGTCGCAAAACATAAATATTAAGTTAAGGTCAAATAACAACAGAAAACACGCAAACAGAGGTGGGATCTTGTGGTAAAAAATTAGGGTGTGACAGATGCCCCTATTTAAGTTACTTCTATCCAGAGATATGGAGATTGAAATCTTCGTCTCGACGAGATAGGAGGGACTTAAATACAAACATTGCACGGATTTTTGGCCTTTAAGATGCCACCGAATGCAGATGATATGCAGTGACATGGGAATGCGAGACAGACAGTCCTGTGAGGAAAAGATATTACAAGGGATAAACCAAACATAAAACATGGGAAGAACAGGCTCCATAAACAGGAGACTCCACGGGGGCAGGAAATAACCACCAATGGGAAATCTCCAGAAGTATTATGGCAACTCATATACCAAGGGTATGGTGATTTAAACATCAGGCAGGAAACTTGTAATCGAATGGTAGCTTATGACCATAGCGACTTTTCTGAATAATTCATTTTTGTTTTTCTTCTTCTCTTTTTTCTTTTGAAATCCAACTGGAAATGGTAAAATGTGTAAACCTCCCCACGCCTCATGGTCTGGGTACCATGACCGGGTCTCAGCTCTGAAAAAATGCCTCCCCACGCCTCGTGACTTGGAATCCACGAACGGGTCTTAGCTCTGAAAAACGCCTCCCCACGCCTCGTGATTTGGAATCCACGAACGGGTCTTAGCTCTGAAAAACGCCTCCCCACGCCTCGTGATTTAGAATCCACGAACGGGTCTTAGCTCTAAAAAACGCCTCCCCACGCCTCGTGATTTGGAATCCACGAACGGGTCTTAACTCTGAAAAACGCCTCCCCACGCCTCGTGATTTGGAATCCACGAACGGGTCTTAGCTCTGAAAAATGCCTCCCCACGCCTCGTGATTTGGAATCCACGAACGGGTCTTAACTCTGAAAAACGCCTCCCCACGCCTCGTGATTTGGAATCCACGAACGGGTCTTGGCTGTAGATTGTAGATGTCGTTATAGATGTTGTAGATGTAACTGTCAATGTAGATGTAGAACTTCTTGGCTGTGAGCCATAATGTGTTGTAAATTGTAAAATTTCTTGGCTGTGAGCCATAATGTGTTGTAGACTGTAGCATTTTGTAGATTGTAATCGTAATGTATTGGAGATTGTAGAACTTCACCGGAGATCTTCAGGAGAGATGTGAGCCAGTTGAATTGTGAAGTATGTCTCCTCGAATAAAGGGAGACTAATATGATGAACTTCTTCGACTCCTCTAGGGAGATGCCGTTTGATGAAATAAATTTGTGTGATGAACTCACTGGGGAATGTATTCCTGGGGAGTATCTTTATTGTAGCTGTAAAACATTCCGTGAATTCTCGAATAAAAGAGAAGTATCTGCAAGGTTTTCCATTTACCAAGTTGATAATCATTGAGGATGGACAAACCGTCCTGAGGAGACTGCCATTTTGATGAATTGATGATGTCGAAAAACCCACTGAGGGTGGATAGACTGTCTCGTGGAGATTGTCATTTGCCATTTTGAATAAGATCTTGGTCAAAACGAGTTGCTCGAATAAAGAGATAGCTTGTAGTCCAAATGTAGACGTTTGAGAAAATCTTGTGATATTGTTGTTGGAGAAACATCTGTCTTCGTAGTGATTCTTCGAAAATATTCTTCCTGGGGAATAAAGTGCAAAATAAATGCACACTTAGTCCATGTTCAAACATCAGAGATTATCCACACTGCAACTGCCGAAGGTTCAATTCGGGAAGTAGCCGAAGAGAAAACTATCAAGTAAGACTCGACCATTGAGGTATGAACTCAAATGGAATGTGCTGGAATAACCATCTTCCACGAGGATCGGACTTCATGGGGAACGTACAAACATTGCGCTTTTTCTGCCTAGGGCTGACAACTCTATTTGGGGAAAGGGACACACCTACAAACCTGGGGATAACCGCGGCCAAAGTGACAGAACAAGTGAACAAAAGGATGCAAAAATGCATATGCCATGCTATCTATCTATATGATGCGCGTATGCTGACGGACTGGGAGAGGCAAAAAATAAACGTCTCAGGCGGAAAGGTACTCAAGCAAAATCTCCACAGACCCCGTACCACCTGTAAAGAAATCTTGAACATAAACAGACCCCGTCTCTGGATAAAATAAATCCTTTGCTTGTGGAAACACATGTGATTGACGTTCTTCCATGGGTGAAATAAGCGTCCATGGTCATCCTTTTGTTATTCATATACCGAGTAAAACACGAAGTATTGTAAAAGTTTTAAATCAATTTGGATTTTGCTATCGAGAAAAAGATTTTGATAAATGAGAAACTTTTATTGAATGGCGGTCAGCAGAAAGGCGTGACCCTAATATTACAGTGTTGGAAAATAATGGAGATTACATCAAGGGAACAACAACTTGCTCTCCCTAAGTGAATGAGAGCTTCCTTAAGCGAAATACTTTTTGACAGCATCTGTATTCACAGGGCGAGTGATTTCTTCTCCGTCCATTGTTGCTAACATCAAGGAACCTCCTGACAAAACCTTTCTTACCACGTACGGTCCATCATAGTTCGGGGCCCATTTTCCTATGACGTCTGTGAGGAAAGACTGAATCTTCTTGAGCACGAGGTCACCTTCTTTGAATACGCGGGGTCGAACCTTTTTGTCAAAAGCTTTCTTCATCTTCTGCTGATATAACTGTCCATGGCATAGCGCACCCATCCTCTTCTCTTCGAATAAGTTCAATTGATCATATCTGTTCTGGCACCATTCCGCTTCTAATAACTTTGCATCCATTAAAATCCTCATAGAAGGAAACTCAACTTCTATCGGGAGTACTGCTTCTATACCGTAGACGAGTAAAAATGGAGTTTCCCCGGTCGATGTGCGTACCGTCATACGATACCCATGCAAGGCAAACAGGAGCATTTCGTGCCAATCTTTGTAAGTAACAACCATCTTCTGAATGATCTTCTTGATATTCTTGTTGGCGGCTTCAACATCCCCATTCATCTTTGGTCTGTAAGGGGAAGAATTATGATGCTCTATCTTGAATTCTTCGCATAGTTCTTTCATCATTCTGTTATTCAAATTGGATCCATTATCTGTAATAATCCTGCTTGGCACACCATATCGGCAGATAAGCTGATTTTTGATAAATTTGACGACCACATGTCGAGTTACATTAGCGTAGGAAGCCGCGTCGACCCACTTGGTAAAATAATCAATGGCCACTAAGATGAATCGGTGTCCATTAGATGCTTTCGGCTCTATCATACCAATCATGTCAATTCCCCACATAGAGAAAGGCCACGGGGATGAGATAACGTTCAACAAAGTCGGAGGCACATGGATCTTATTTGCGTAAATCTGACACTTGTGACACTTTCTGGCAAACTTGTAACAATCTGATTCCATCGTGATCCAATAATAGCCAGCTCTTAAAAGTTTCTTAGCCATAGCATATCCATTGGCGTGAGTACCGAAGGATCCTTCGCGAATTTCCGTCATTAGCATATCTGCTTCTTGTTTGTCAACACATCTCAGCAAGACCATGTCAAAATTCCGCTTGTATAACACACTGTTGCTTAGAAGGAAACTCCCAGCCAACCTTCTCAAAGTCTTCTTATCTTTGTTAGAAGCTCCCAAAGGATACTCTTGAGTTCTAAGGAATACTTCAATGTCATGGTACCAGGGTTTTCCATCTTCGACTTCTTCGACGGCAAAGATGTAGGCGGGTCTGTCAAGACGTTTTACTTTAATCCGAGGACACTCATTCCAAAAGTTTACCACAATCATTGAGGCCAAAGTTGCCAACGCATCTGCCATCCTGTTCTCATCACGAGGAATATGGTGAAATTCGACCCTATCAAAGAACGGTAACAGTCTTCTAGCATAATCTCTGTATGGGACCAAATTATCATGTCGAGTTATCCACTCTCCAGTGATTTGGTTGATTACCACTGCAGAATCACCAAACACATCCAAATTCTTAATTCTCAAATTGATTGCTTCCTCAAGACCCATAATGCATGCTTCATACTCAGCCTCATTATTAGTACACTGAAATGTTAATATGGAAGTAAATGGGAAGTGGGTCCCTTGAGGGGTCACAATAACAGCACCTATCCCTTTTCCGTGAGCGTTGACGGCTCCATCAAAAACTAAACCCCATTGAGAACCTGGTTCTGGCCCTTCGCCGTGCATAGGTTCCTCACAATCCTTCATCTTTAAAAACATAAAATCCTCATCGGGAAAGTCATCGTTTGAGGGTTGATAATCCAAAATAGGCTGGTGAGCCAAATGATCAGCCAAAACACTTCCTCTGACCGCCTTTTGAGTATGGTGTTCGATATCATATTCAGACAACAACATCCGCCATCTAGCAATTCTCCCAGTCAAAGCGGGCTTCTCAAAAATATACTTGATAGGATCCATCTTCGAAACTAACCAAATGGTGTGATTCAGCATATACTGGCGCAAACGTTTGGCGGCCCACGCCAAAGCACAACAAGTCTTCTCTAACATAGTGTACCTTGTTTCACAATCAGTAAACTTCTTGCTCAAGTAATAAGTGACATGATCTTGCTTTCCTGTTTCATCTCGCTGACCGAGTACACAACCCATCAAATCTTCTAAAACAGTCAAATACATAATCAAAGGTCGATCTTCAACTGGTGGTATCAGGGTAGGTGGTTCAAGCAAATACTCTTTGATACTATCAAAAGACTTTTGACAATCTTCAGTCCAAACATACCCTTGTTCTTTCCTCAGAAGCTTGAAAATAGGTTTACATGTAGCAGTCATGTTGGATATAAACCTGGAGATGTAGTTCAAACGTCCCAAGAACCCTCTGACTTGCTTCTCGGTGGTGGGAGCTGGCATTTCCCGGATAGCTTTCACTTTGTCGGGGTCCACTTCAATCCCTCTTTGACTGACAATAAAACCCAATAGTTTCCCTGATTGTACTCCAAATGTGCATTTGTTGGGGCTTAGAAGGAGCTTATATTCCCTCAAACGACCAAACAGTTTAGACAAATGTTTGACATGATCATCCTCAGTTTTTGACTTAGCTATCATATCATCCACATAAACCTCGATCTCTTTGTGCATCATATCATGGAACAAAGTGGTCATAGCTCTCTGATATGTTGCCCCTGCATTCTTTAATCCAAACGGCATAACTCTGTAACAAAAGATGCCCCAGGGCGTGATGAATGACGTCTTCTCTCTGTCCTCGGGAGCCATTCTAATCTGATTGTAACCTGCAAAACCATCCATAAAGGAGAAAACCTCATATCTTGCAGTACTGTCAACCAGAATGTCAATGTGAGGTAATGGGAAATCATCTTTCGGACTGGCTTTATTAAAATCCCTGTAATCTACACACATGCGAACCTTAACATCCTTCTTCGGAACGGGCACAATATTGGCCAACCAAAGCGGATATTCGGCAGTAACAAGGAAACCTGCATCAATCTATTTTTGTACCTCTTCCTTAATCTTTAGAGCCATGTCGGGTCGAGTCCTTCTGAGTTTCTGTTTTACCGACGGGCACTCTGGCTTCAAAGGTAGACGATGTTCAACTATACCAGTGTTCAATCTAGGCATATCTTGATATGACCAAGCAAACACATCAACAAACTCTCCAAGCAAATCAATCAGTTGTTTCTTCACATCAGGTTTGAGCAGGGCTCCAATTTTCACTTCCCTACGGATTTCTTCTGTTCCTAAATTGATTACTTCCATCGGCTCTTGATGAGGTTGGATAACTTTCTCTTCTTTCTCAAGCAGTCTGGAAATCTCTTTTGGGATATCATCTTCTTCGTCCTCAGCTTCGTACACAGGAAACTCAAAATTCGGAGAAGGCAGTGGATCATTATTCCCAGGATGTAATTTATGTAGCAATCTGCGCAAGTGATGTGATTTTTAATAAGTTTTTATGAAGTGGAAAGTGTGTGTACGCGAGATGCTACTTATTATTTCCCAACGTCGTGAATAAATATAAAAACACAAATGAAAATGAAAGTAATTTATTGATGATAGCAAAACCAAAAAAGACATGCCCAATAAAGTCAGCTTTGCTTTGGGCAGAGCAAAGGGAATTATTAAAAGTAAGCCCTAATAAATGCAGTTTCGCCTTGGGCAGAGCGAAAATTTTAAAAACAAATGCTTTACTTAGATATATGAACGGCGGCAGGGGCTTCAACCGCACTCCAATTCTTAACCAAAACTCCTGGGGTCACAAATTCTGCGGTATCCCCATCTGAATCTTCCTCGGTGACAGCGTAAACTCCAAAGGTATATTCAAATTCATATGAAACATAGCCTGGAGCTTCCATATAGGGCTCATAGTCTTCGTAAGGAATGGAGGACCTTGTAGAACCATCTGATATGTAGCCTTCCAGCTCATCCTCTGACACAACATTAATCTGAGGATGACGGACGACTCCTCCACTACGGAACACTTCATTAATCAACGGAAACCCTGGGCTTCTGGTAGTTTGTTGAGCAGAACTACTGGGTAAACCGAGACCTTCCTTATTTATGTTTTCTGGCAGAGACAACACCTTTCCCCACATTGTCTGATGACCACTGTTCACTACTCGCTGCGCGTCTTTAAATGATGACATAGATGCCTGAGATTTTCGGACACCTTCGCCCGCAATAGACAAAGCTTGAAATTGCGTGCCAACCTCTTCCTCAGCTTCGACATACGAGAATGATGACAAGTGACTTACCACCAAAGCTCTTTCCCCACAAACTGTAACTGTTTTTCCCTCAAAAACATATTTCAACTTCTGATGCAGAGTGGAAGTAATTGCCCCAGCTTCATGTATCCATGGCCTCCCTAACAAACAGCTATAGGCAACACGAATGTCCATGACCTGAAACGTGATCATAAAAGTCTGCAAACCAATGGTCATCGGCAAATCCACCTCACCAATTACTGTTTTCCTTGACCCATCAAAAGCCTTGACAATAACATGACCTGGCCTCATCGGTGGTCCCTGATAGGATAGCTTAGATAGGGTAGTTCTAGGCATCACATTTAGAGAAGATCCAGTATCGACCAACACACTGGACAGAGAGTCGTTTCCGCAGTT
Organism: Lathyrus sativus; assembly: GCA_963859935.3. NCBI lineage: Eukaryota > Viridiplantae > Streptophyta > Magnoliopsida > Fabales > Fabaceae > Lathyrus > Lathyrus sativus. Next base: position 233,066,634 of record OZ012737.1, read on the forward strand.
CACAGAAATATGTAAAGCCATGTTATGTTTCCTTCCTTCCTCTGGGAGATCATCCTGATTAAAACCCAGATTGTCACATGAGGTAATATTACCAATGATATTGTCAAACTGCTCCATAGTCACATCTTGTTCAACATACGCCTGTTCTAATATTTTCTGGAGTGCTTCTCTATGAGCCTCAAAACTCATCAGCAATTGCAACACAGAAATCTTCGACGGGGTTTGCAGGAGCTGATCTGCAACCTTATATTCACTTCTCTTAATCACCTTTAAACACTCATCTGAATTGGACAAATTAGATCCACCAGACTGCCCCACAATTGGATCTTTTGAGCCTGTTTGTTCCAATGAGACCTCTCTTTCTTTCGGTGGTACAGTCGGGTAGACTTGACCATTCCTTGTTACTCTGTTGACATCCGCAATGTTAACTACTGAAGGTACAGTGGGCAAAGGAACTTCCTTTCCATTATCCAACATTGTAGCGTTATATCTATAGGGGATAGCCTTACTGGAAGTATAAGGGACAGGTCCAGGAACGTTGATTACCAACGGGGTAATAGTCGGTTTTCTGCTATTATACACGATTTCGATACGCTCCACTTCTTTAAAGTGAGGCACTATAACACAAACCTCTTCGGCCCTTTCAACTGAAATTTTCTGATCCTCGTTTGCCAAACAGTCTTGAATCATGTTACTAGAGGGTGAACCATGTGGGGGTAATGGGTTAACTTGCACATTAGGGTCGGAATCTTTGAAGGACAAGATTCTGCACTTAATGAGCCTCTGAACATCTGCTTTCATACCGAAATAGCTCTCAATATCATGCCCTGGAGCACCTTGATGGTAGGGACAAAACTTGTCAGCTCTATAGGAAGGGGGAGGATTTGCAGGAACCATAGGTGGAGCTTTCGTCTGAATATGGCCCTTCTGAACCAAAGTTGGGAACAAATCAGCATACTTCATAGGAATAGGTTCAAAATTTATCCTTCTATACACTCGACCTTGATTGTTGAACGGTCCACTATGCTGAGAATGCTGTGGATTTTGCTGAGGCTGTTGTTGCACCCTAAAATTTGCTCAACCTTATTCACTTGGTTTATGTTTCAATATCATTAGCATTTGCATATAGAGTCAAGTGCATAGACTAATCATCTGCATAGCATAAGCATAGCAAGTCATGCAACAGGGGACCAATCATTATTCTCATCTCTAGAGGCCTATCAAGAGGTTATTATCCTAATTCCATCTCATTCAAGTCATCAGAAAAGAATTTGAGAGCAGAGAGTTCAGCAGATCAAGCCTTGAGTCTATCCCCTATCTGAGGGTATCTGAGGGTCAACAAGGGGGTTGTGAGCTGTGAATGGAAGGCATGGAGAGCATCTAGACATCATGAGAGGCTTAGAAAGTCATTTGGGGAAGAAAACAAGTTGTTGAGGTGACCACAAGAATTGCAGTTGAAGACAGTCAACTAGGGTTTCATCTGGGTCAACCCTGGGTCAACTCTAGGTCAATTGACTGATTGAAAGGCATCAAGGGCTATTGGAGAGATGTGGGGTTCATCGTTTGACATGGAGAATAAGAATATGTTGTCATGCTAAGAAGAAATCAAGAGAAATCAAGGAGAAGAGGAGTTTCTAAATTAGGGTTTCTATGTAAAATCCCCTAGTTTAGGTCAAATTTCCAAGCAAGATAAGTCAAAATGCAAGCTTCAAATGGATCCTTGGCCAACATGAAACTTATAGAGGACCTCAAGACCTTTAATTTGAGTGGTGGAAGACATCAAGGAGATTTATAGAACTCAAGTTATGGTCCTTGCAAGTTACAGGTCATCTGAGGTATCTGAAATTTTGTCTGTGAAAGTGACTTGACTTCCAAGCAATTTTTACCCCTCAAGGAGATTTCAAATGAATTTCTGGTCAACATAAGAATTGTTCCTCATTGTCTTAGCTTTCTATAATGGTATAGTATGCCTTCATATGATGTGTGGAACTCAACTTATGGTCTTGGCAAGCAAAGGGTATTTTGGTCATTTGTGAATTACAGGTCATTTTAACCTATGTCCAAAACTCATACAAGGAGGCCTCAAATGGAAAAACTTACAACATCAAACTTGCTCCAAATGACATTTTGAGTCTAGAAAAGTGACCATGAGAGATTGGAAATGTCCATAGCACAAGGTTTCAAAATTGTTGATTTTAATGAAGGAAAATGGCTTAAAAAATGATATTTTTCATATCTTGGCCAAATGATGCAAAATTATAGGTCATTTTGAATGGAAAAGGCATTTTAAAAACATTGGATAAAGTGGAATTTTGAGCTTAGGTCATAATTTGTGAGTTATCCATGGTTGCTTGAATTGAAAGTAACATAATCCAAATTGAAAGGGAAAAGTGTAAGGGAAATTTCTCCAATGTTCTAGGAGGTTCCTACATCACCTATATATTCATGCAAGCTGATTCATGCAAGGGTTGGTGCTCCCATTTGTCCAAAATCTCCATTTTCATCCATTTTCTCATTCTTGCATAAGCTACTCAAACTTTTACAAATCTCTCAAAACTCTCACATCTTTGGATTGAATCTTCATCATCATCATTCAAACCCTAGGATTCACATCAAGAAGTGGTTGAATTGATCAAGGATTATACCAATTATCTTCTTCACTCCAAGTTGCGTTTTCATCAAAAATCCATTAAAACTTCCTCCATCATTCTGATTTCTGTCACCATCATCATCCACTATCATCATGGAGTAATTGACACAAGAGATTGGAGAGAATTCGTGGCTGTGTGAAGAGATTCAAGTTGAAACTCCAACTTGCATGAAGGATGGAATAGAATGATTCACAAGGATTAAGCACAAATCATTGCAAACAGAAGCATACTCATTCATTGGAGATCATTTTCAGCAAGTATCCTGGGTTGAATTGAAGTCTAACTACCATCACCATCACCAAGTGCAAGGTATGTAAACTTCTTCGAATCTCACTATTCTGGCTGGTAGAGATCATGTGGTTAGGATAGTATTGTTTAGAAACCCTAGGGGAGTGATTCTTGAAGTTTAGGGATAGCTTCGTGGAGATCCATGACAGGTTGCCATTTCTGTTAGCTTCAAGAATAAGCTGTGTACTGGACCATAATTAATATAATGATGCATAGAATAATGAGGGAAGTATGTAGATGATCTGTGGATCATCAGGTTGGAGTTCTGGAAAAATTGACAACAGGCAAGCATGGTGTACCCTGAGTTTTGTGCCCTCTGTTTGGAGTTTACAACGAGAGTTAGTGAAAACTAGGATTAGACATGGATTCCTTGGGTTTTATAGAGTATTTTAGGGCTTGGATTTTTTCATTTTCATCAAGAAAGCATGGAGAAAGATTGGAGGGAATTTTCGTGCATGGAGTTCATGCCTGAAACCCTAAACGGATGAAGGAAGAAGACGACTCACAGGCCCTTGGATCTGGTGGGGAAAATTGACTTGACCAGGGATCGAACGGCCCACGTTTGGTCTGAGTTTTGGTGGGAAGTTTCAAAAATTGAAACGCAGCGTTTCATTAATTGGGGGGATTGGGCTCAGACAGCTATTCGCACCCCCCAATTTAATAAGCCCAACGCGCTGAACTTGGATATCTTGCTATTCTCACCCCCTGGCTATTTCTTTCTATTTTCTTTATTATTTTCTTTTCATTTTTTTGTTCATTTTAAAAAATTCATAACAAATAGAAAAATCATCATTTTTAATTCCTTCTTTTTGCATATTTTTCTTTAAGATGTATAGAAAATTATAAAAAATAAAAATGGCATTTTATTTTTTATTTGATATTTTTCCCATATTTTCTAAATAAATAACATTTTAAATGGTTTCATTTCATACATGATTTTGTTAATTTTTGTTCTATTAGATACTTTCATATTTTTCATCCATTCTTTTTAGGTTGTTTAGGTTAGACATTGAACATGTAGATTCAATTTAGTTCCCATTTTTAGAAATTAAATTTAGGTGCTTAGTGTAAGTGTGAATAACATGAATAAAACTAGGGTTTTAGGTGATGACTTAGGAGATTTGATTCTTTTCCCTTAGGACTTAGGGCTTGACTAGTTTAGTTATGGGACTATAGGGGCTATGGGTAGTTATTAGATCCCTTAGAAGAAGTCAGGATTCCCCTACTGCTATTGATATACTGTATATCTGACTGACTGGTGTGGTGTGCCCTCTGGGGATTATTGCTTGCTTGTATGGGTATTGGGATTGTCTGGGGACTTGGGAGAACTGAAGATTTGGGGAGATGAAGGCCATTGGAGATCCAGAGATTGAAGAGCAACTGCCAGAGTTGGAGAGGAGGTTCTTGCTAGCAGCTGCTGAGGAGACTAGGGTTTAGGAGCTAGGCAGAGCTCTAGATTAGAAAGCTTGCTTCTCAAACATGGAATGCCTTGTCTGCATCCATCCTTTCTCTATGATTCAAAGTCTTTTTCAAATATCCACCTCCTTCCTTTGGAAGGATCAGTGAATGTATTTGAAAGATAGAACTTCTGAGAGAAACTTGTCTGCATAATGTTAACAGTTGATGAGCCACCTTTGGTAGGCAGTTTACTGTTTAACATTCATCTCCTCTTGTTGACTGATGTTCATCCCTGAAGATTGGAGACTTGAAGAAAAGCCATTGCTTATAGGAGGCTGATGATCAAAGCCCTTGCCTGAAGGCCATGAAGATGGAGATTAATGCTTGTTGAAGCCTGTAACTGATTGGAGATGACTTGAAGCCAGATGTTGATTCAGAGTTGCTGATGCTGTTTATTCTTGCTGTATTTCATTTCTGATGTATTGATTGGTTTTCTGGACTGTATGGTTTGCTGTTTACCCTGTTGGGTTGAAAGTGAAGTCTGTTCACTTTTGCCTATTGTTTTCTAGGTTCGAGGTTGAGTGGGACTCCCTTGCCTCGCTTGTACTGTTGCATCCATGCATTTTACTGTTTTACTGTATATATATATGATATTGTTTCTGTTGCTGTCTATTCCCTTAGGATCTCTGTTTCTCTCTGTGCAAGAGAGGAGCATGATAGACACTAGGTCTTAACCCATGCATGATAACATTAGGTTAGTTTGTTTCCCTTCGCAACCATAGGTTAGAGTTCTGTCTCTTCTTCCTCAAAACAAACAGAAAAATACCATAAAGATTTCAAACACAATAAAAGACACTTCTTCCGTAAAAGGATGTGAACTCATCAAGACGTCATTTTTGTCCGCTTGGACTGCTAATCAGAAAAACCTTTTTTCAGAAGGAATAAAATCAATCAAGACAGCCCTGTGTCTTCCGTGGCCCGAACTACGTTTGCTCTGATCTTCCATGCTGTGTGGAAGTACGTAGGCATAGGATGCGATATCCTAGCGAGCAACCTTCCCCTCCTTTCCCGTAGGTAGGCGAACTACGTTGACTCCGATTTCTCGTTCCAGACGGGAATACGTAGGCATAAAGTGCGATACTTTGCCGAGTCATTTTCAATTTCATTTTATTTTCTTTTTAGCCCTTGACCTATAGTTTAGATAGAATAACAATCCATACCCGAAAACAAGCGTGGATCCCGTCGAGTACGACGGACGTGAGGGGTGCTAATACCTTCCCCTTGCGTAACCGACTCCCGAATCCAGGTTTTGGTTGCGACGACCATACCTTTCCCATGTTGTGCGAGGTTTACTCTGAGCGTTTCCTTTCCCTCCCGTGGGATAAATAACGCACTGTGGCGACTCTTCTGTTCAGCCGGCGCCGATTTTCGCAGTAGCGACAGCTGGCGACTCTGCTGGGGATCCAACGTCCCCTGGCTGCTAAGAACTGCGATGGTTCTTATGCATTTGGGATCCAACGTCCCTTTGAGCGAGTCAATCCTAGCGCTTGTTTTCCCGTCGAGGATTTTGTATGGAGTTATTGTATATTTCTGACCTTTATTTTCAGCTTTGTATATATGGATTATTATTGCTGTATTGGGGTGTGACGGGCGTTCTGATATTGAGTGAGAAGCCGAACCTGGGCTTGAGTGCACCTAGAATTAGAGTAGAAAGTAGTGGGCGCGTGTCGGCTTTGCTTGCATTAGTGTCTCATGAAATCTACACTCGGACGAGGTTCTTCTGGTTGGCTTCTTTTTCTACCCTTTGGGTCGAAGGGGTTGTTGGTCAGCTGAATTGTCGACTCCGGGAACCGATCATTTGGAAGTTGGCTAAGTGAGGCCTCTTCAGGATTTGATGATGCCACTCCTTCTGGGAATCGTATCATCAACCCTGAAAGTCTGTGACACCGACGACCGCATAGGATGCCATACCTTTGTCAGTTACTAGGACATCCACCTGTGAGAGGGTTTGGGGGTTATGCAGGTAACTAGACCTTCAGACTACCGGTTATTTCTTGATCAGAGATCCTGGGTATTTATGGAGAGTTAGGAGGTCTGTCAGAGACCATTTGGAGATGTGTTCTGAGGTCTGTCAGAGAACAGTTGGAGTGTTCTGAGGTCTGTCAGAGACCAATTGGAGATGTGATTTGAGGTCTGCCAGAGACCAGTGAGAGTTATGGTTTGAGGTCTGTCAGAGATCAGTATTGGAGCTTTGTTTTAGGTCTATCTGAGACCAGGGTTTGATGACTTCTGGATGGTCTATCTGAGACCTTTCTTGATTGGGTTCAGGCTATTCAGCTACAGCTTTGGTCCCTGTTGCATGTTACTTGCATTGCATTGCCTGCATATCCATTACCACTTGCATTTCACTAACGTGTGTCTGTGCTGCAGGTGCATTTGCATATTCCCCGGTTCTAGTGCCCAGACTTCTGAGTATTGATTATGGCTGGTTTGAGGAAGACAGTTGCGTATAAGCTGCCTTCACCTGATATTACTTCTTTGCTTGGTCTGATATCTCTTGCTGATGAGGAGGTTAGGAGAAGCTTCAGAATGAGTCATGGGAGATTACTGAGATTAGTCTGCAAGCCCACGGCTGATGAGATGAACGGGCTATACACCTTGATGCAATTCTATGACCCCGCATTGAGATGCTTTACTTTTGCTGACTTCATTCTAGGACCTACCATTGAGGAGTATGTGGAGTTTACTGAGCTTCCCGTGCAGAACAAGGTTCCCTTTATTCACTCTGCTGCTGAGCCCAAGCTGGAGGACTCAGCCAAAGCCTTGCATATGAATGCTGCTGAGTTGTTAGTGACTTCTTGGCTCGGGGTTCCCGGTTTCTCTCTGGATTTTCTGGTTGGCAAGGCTCAAGAGTACGCCAAGAACGGTTGTTGGGTGGTTTTCAATGCTATTTTGGCTTTATGCATTTATGGAATTGTGTTGTTTCCTAACTTGCCCAACTTTGTGGACCTGGACGCTTTCTATCTGTTTGCTGCAGGCAACCCAGTGCCAACGTTGATCGGAGACTTCTACCATTCATTGCACTATAAGAACGAAAACCGAAGGGGAAAAGTTGTTTACTGCTGTGCTCCTCTATTAAATATGTGGTTCAAAAGTCATCTCCCCATGAAGGGACCATTTGTAGACAGTGCAACCTCAGCCAGTTGGTCAGAGCGCCTGATGAGGCTATATTCCGAAGACGTTGTGTGGTTTGATCGAGACCTGTTGGGATCTGAGCTCATCTTCAGTTGTTCTGGGTACCCTAATGTGCCGCTGATAGGAAGAAAAGGGTGTATCAATTACAACCCTTCTTTGTTCGTTCGCCAGTTCGGATATGTGTTGAAGAATCCACCTCAGGAGGAAGAAGTACAGGAATCTCTGTACTTCACAGGTGACGTGAAGGGGGAGTTATTAGCCAAGTTGCAACATGCCTGGACGCGTATTAACCGCAGAGGGAAGCCGTTGTTAGGAAAGAATGATTGTCAGGCCTATGCACCTTACAAGGTTTGGATCCAGGAAAGAGCAAGTCAGTTATTAATGCCATTTCCCGCTGCACCCGTCACTGTTCCCGTCCCGGCAGAAGAGCCAACTACTGTTTCTAGGGAGGTTTACGAGCAAGTTGTGAGGGAAAAGGAAGCCTTGATGAAGATCAACGAAGGGTTAGAGCAAGAGCTAGCTCAAGTACGCAGCGAGAAAAACAAGGCCGTATATGCTTTCCAACAACAAATCGAGCTGTTAAACAGGTTAGGGGCTGAGTTGACTGAGGAAAAGAAGAAGCGTGAACGTCTGGGGCAAGAGTTCAGAAGCTCCCATGACATGCTGGAAGCCAAAAAGAAGGCGCTTGACGCAGCACACCGAGAAATCTCCTCTTGCAATAAGACTTGGAATGCTACACTCACCAACAATAAGATGAGAGAAGACAAACTGAGGCAGCAAATCTCCGACCTCGAAGAAAAGTTGAAGTCTAGCATCAAGAAGTGTGAGGAAGAAGTGATGACCCGGTATAGTGTCCAGCATGCACTGAACAAGGCAATCAAATCCAGAGATGAAGCGGTGTCTCAGAAGCGAAAGCTAGAAGATTGCTTCGGAGAAGCAACATGGGAAGAAACTGCTGAAGACGTGCGCCGTGTTCTTAAGAAGAGAAACCAACTTGTTGAAGGGCTGCTTGATCGACCAAGCCATCCAGAGACCAAGAAGTTGATAGAAGAGTACCAAACTTTTGGGAGGATTTGATCATTTCATGTAGTAACTTGTAGTAACTTGTATGCTTTATTTGCATAAGTGCTGACCATCACCAGGATTGTTGGTTGAGGTCATGCCTTCTTATCATACTTTCAGCGACATTGTAGTCGGGTTTTCTCAGCAATATATGAGGCTTTCTATGATTCAGCTCCGATATTCCTATTGTCAACATTGTCACTGCACTGGCACCTTCACACTAGAACTGGGGGAATGAATTTCCCTAATGCACAGACACATTGCATTGCATTCATATTCATATTGCATTACAGGTAATCTTTGAATAAGTGTCTTATGTCCTGCTCTGTAACAGGTACTTTTCAGGATTGCAGATCAGCACCCGCACCGCTATTCTACCTGCACCAACTGTCGAAGAATCATGGATCAAATGCAGAACGAGATGCAAGATGTGCGCGAGAAGCTCGCTCTCTTCATGCAGACCATGGAAGCTATTGCGAAAGGGCAGGAGAATTTGCAGGCCATGGTCCAGCCTCTGTTGGCCCGAAACGCTGGTCATGGTAACGAAGATCATCATTCTGTACGGGTCGATACTGTTCATGGAGACGGCACTCCCACGCCAGTGGCTCCACCTGTAGTCAATATACCCGCTGCTAATGTCAACAACGCTACCGCTGCTGTGAATGGTAACGTCGGAGTTGGGAATGAGACTGCTATCCATAACGTTGGGCTGGGTGATGTCAATTTGGGAGATAATATGGGAGGCCACGGCTTCGTCAATGCTGGATTCGGATTCAATGATCAGGGATTCGATAATGCGGGGAAGTATGGCTTTAATGCTCAAGGCTTTGGGCAGGATGGGTATGGTGTGACCAATCAGGGTTACGGAGGCTTTGGAAACGGAAACGGCGCGGGGTTTATGGCTTTTGGTCCTGCTGGAGGTGTTCAAGGGTGTGGCAACAGAGGCCGAGGTCCGGGGATGAATCAGGTCAGGGCTGGACGTAATAATGGATATGATGGGTACGGAGCTGGAAATGGTATGTGGCAAGAAGATCAGCAGGAGGACGCTTTCTCCGGCGGAGGTTTCGAAGGGGCGATGGACGACTCCCAGAAGATCAGAATGCTGGAAGAGCAGATGAGGGGAGTCCTGAACCAAAGTGCTGTGGGTTTGGACATGGCAACAATGGGCTTGGTACCTGGCTTGAGGGTGCCAATTAAATTCAAAGCTCCTGCGTTTGGCAAGTACAAAGGAGACACATGTCCAAAAGTGCATGTACGAGCTTATTACAGAAAAATGTCTGCATACTCAACTGATGAAAGAATGCTAATGCATTTCTTTCAGGATAGTCTGTCGGGCCCTTCCCTGGAGTGGTACATGGGGTTGGAGCCAACTGATGTCAAGACGTGGAAGCAATTAGCAGAGGCATTTGTAGCTCACTACAAGTATAACAGCGACTTGGCACCCAATCGGGTCCAGTTGGTCGGGCTGTCGCAAAAGAAGGGGGAGAGCTTTAAAGAGTACGCGCAAAGGTGGCGCGATATGGCTGCCCGGGTCCGTCCTCCTGTAGAAGATAAGGAAATGAATGACATGTTTGTTGGCACATTCACAGGTCTGTTTCATGACATGTTGTTTCACACGTCTCTGGCCAGTTTTTCAGACCTGATTCTGATGGGAGAAAAGATTGAACGTAATATTAAGCAAGGAAAGTTCCAAGTCGAGGAATCAACTGCATCTGGCAGTAATAGGAAGGCTTTTGGTGGGCGCCGTCAGGGCGAGGCAAGCGCAGTATTTGGAGGCCGAGGCAGGGGACGAGGTCAATATCGTCAGCCGCAGCAGGTGGCGAGTGTTACTATCCCGTACCAGCAACAACCACTCCAGCAACAACAACCGGTTTAGCAACAGCCAATGCCACAGCAGCAGCAGCCTCAGCAGGGGGCACAGCAGGCTCAACGAAGATTCCAGGGTAGTAAACCGAGAAGAGTGTTTGAGAAGCCTCCCTCAACCTATGCCGATTTGTTGCAGACATTGTTGGGATTGAACCTGGTAGAAAAAAGAACTCTAGCACCGATAACGGGAGTTCCCCCGTTTGGTTACGATGCCAGCAGGCACTGTGAGTTTCATTCTGGAGCCCCGGGCCACGATATAGAAGGTTGCCACGCTTTTAAGCACGTTGTGCAGGATCTTTTGGACAATAAGACTATCAATTTCGGAACGGCAGGTCCGAATATAGTGCAGAAACCCATGCCTAATCATGGGGCCAACGCCGTTCTGACTGAGGAAGGTTTGAATCTGATTATGAATGTCGATGATTTGAAGACGCCGCTGAGCGAGATAAAGAGCCGACTGTTGCAAGGGGGTGTTTACCCAGGATGTAACGAGTATTGCTTAGAATGTTAGACCCTAGCTGGGGGGTGTGATGATTTGAAGAAGGGCATTCAGGCTTTAATTAATGAAGGTATATTGCAGTTTGACCAAGCAGCAACTGAAGAGCCCGCAGGGGCAGTAATAGATGATCAGAATGATGTGGCCACGGTAACGATTCCTCGGAAGATGATCACTATCGCAGCACCAGCTCAGCGCCCACCGATCACCATAACTAAGGCCGAGCCGATCCCGTACGAGAACACGAAAGCAGTCCCATGGTCATATGGGTTGGAGGTGTATTGTGACGGGATAAAAATTGATGTTAATAAACAGCCAGCCGAGACTGTGGATAATGTTGTTGGCTCAGGAGGTATGACGAGGAGTGGCAGGATCTTTATATCCCCTGAAGTGGAGGCCGAAAGACTCGCTAAAGGAAAAGGGAAAGCAGTTGAGAATGGCCCAGTGCAAGCAAGTGACAAAGAATCGGCATCGAAAGACGTAGAAGAGTTCATGCGCTTGATTCGAAAAAGTGATTATAAGATTGTGGAGCATCTGCAGCAGACGCCGTCCAAAATATCTATCCTGTCATTGCTGTTGTGTTCGGAAGCCCACAGAAATGCGTTGCTGAAAGTCCTAGATACTTCTTTTGTACCCCAAGACGTCTCCGTGAATCAGCTGGAAGGGGTGTTGGCACATGTGAATGCAGGCCACAGCTTGGGCTTTACTGATTTCGACTTGACTCCGAAAGGAAGAGATCATAATATGGCGCTGCATGTGTCTGTTGAGTGTAGAGGATCAGTAATGTCACATGTATTAGTTGACACCGGATCGTCTTTGAATGTGCTACCCAAGAAGGCGATGATGAAGCTGGATGTTAGAGGAATCTTGTGTACGCCCAGTGATTTAGTAGTCAGAGCGTTTGACGGCACGAGGAGAACAGTCTTCGGATCGATCACATTGCCTCTACAGGTGGGGCCAGAGGTGTTTGCGACTGAATTTTATATCATGGATATACAGCCTGCGTACACCTGCTTGCTCGGAAGACCCTGGATTCATGGGGCGGGGGCAGTCACGTCCACCCTGCATCAGAAGTTAAAATATATGGTCGGAGACAGCGTAGTCACCGTGTGCGGAGAAGAGGACATCCTGGTCAGCCATCTGACGTCATTTAAATATGTGGAGGTCGACGGAGAGATCCACGAAACACCCTGCCAGGCATTTGAAGGGTTGCGCATCAAGGACAAAGGTCCCGGGCCGAGCAAAGCGTCGGAGATAGCCGTCTCATCGTATAAAGAAGCTCAAGCTCTAGTAGAAGCAGGAGAAGCAAAGGGTTGGGGCAAAGTGCTGGACATTCCTGTGAAGATGGACCGGTTCGGGCTGGGATACCAACCGTCGTCGTCAACTCCTGCCGTGGGAGCGCCCCGTTTCAGAGGGCCAATCACCATCTCTGCCAGTGGAGTGTGCCACGAAACTGTCAATGCTGCTTCGGAGTCTGATGAAGGAGACAGCGACTGTGATATGGATGCCTGGATTCAGCCAAGCACGCCAGGACAAGGACTGTGCAACTGGTCTATTCAGGAGCTTGTTCCTGTGACTTTTAAACAGTAATGCTTTGCTTTATTAATTGTTGAATAATCTGATGTCTTGCCCGGGGCATCAGGATTTGCTTAGGGCTGTGTTGTTATGAACATTGCGTGTTAATCATTAAATAAATGGCGTTTTTTCATGTGCAAATACTGTAATCCCTGTCTTTCTTGTTTTATATTTCTCAATAAAATGGCAACGTGGTTGTTTGCTTTATACGCATTTTGAAGCACTTGACCATTCCTTTTGCAGGATAACATTTTCAGATGACATCTTTGAACCACCTATGACTCGTCCCGACTTCGAGCACCCGGTATTCCAGGCCGAAGAAGAGGTTGTCGAAGATAGCGACGTTCCTGAAGAACTGTCTTGGTTAGTGAAGCAAGAGGAAAGAGCCATTCTGCCTCACGACGAGGTCATCGAAATTATCAACTTGGGATCGGAAGGGGTTGAGAAGAATATTCGTATCGGAGCCGCACTGCAGGGTGATATCAAGCGAAGACTGGTTGAAATGCTCCGAGAGTATAGTGATGTATTCGCTTGGTCATATGAAGATATGCCGGGGCTCGATACAGACATGGTTGTGCATCGCCTGCCACTGAAAGAAGATTGTCCGCCGGTCAAACAAAAGCTTCGCAGAACTCGACCAGATATGGCAATGAAGATCAAAGAGGAAGTTCAAAAACAGTGGGACGCTGGTTTCCTGGCTGTGACAAAATATCCTTCATGGGTTGCCAACATCGTACCAGTGCCAAAGAAAGATGGCAAGGTTTGAATGTGCGTGGATTATCGGGATTTGAATAAAGCAAGCCCAAAAGACGATTTTCCACTTCCTCACATTGACGTGTTAGTTGATAATACTGCTCAATACTCCGTATTCTCCTTCATGGATGGCTTTTCAGGCTATAATCAGATTAAAATGGCGCCAGAGGATATGGAGAAGACCACTTTCATAACGCCTTGGGGAACATTTTGCTACAAAGTGATGCCCTTTGGTTTGAAAAATGCTGGGGCAACATATCAGCGTGCGATGACGACTCTTTTCCATGACATGATGCATAAAGAGATCGAAGTTTATGTTGACGATATGATTGCCAAATCCCAGACGGAGGAAGAGCATCTGGTGAATCTGCTGAAGCTATTTAAAAGGCTTAGGAAGTTCAGGCTGAGGCTGAACCCTAACAAATGCACCTTCGGGGTGAGATCGGGCAAACTGCTGGGGTTTATCGTAAGCGGAAAAGGAATAGAGGTCGACCCTGCTAAAATAAAAGCAATTCAAGAAATGCCGACGCCTAAAACAGAGAAAGAGGTGCGCGGGTTTTTAGGGAGGTTGAACTACATCGCTCGGTTCATATCTCACCTAACGGCCACGTGTGAACCATTATTCAAGCTGTTGAAGAAAGATCAAGCTGTAACGTGGAACGAAAATTGTCAAAAGGCGTTCGATAAAATAAAGCAGTATTTGCAGGAGCCTCCTATTTTGATACCCCCAGTGGCAGGTAGACCCTTGATAATGTATTTGACGGTTCTTGAGGGAAGCATGGGTTGTGTTCTCGGTCAACATGACGAGACAGGGAGAAAAGAGCATGCAATCTATTACCTGAGTAAGAAATTTACAGATTGTGAATCTCGATATTCAATGCTGGAGAAAACTTGTTGCGCGCTAGCTTGGGCCGCCAAGCGTTTGAGGCAATACATGCTGAATCATACAACCATGCTTATCTCGAAGATGGATCCTATCAAATATGTATTCGAAAAGCAGGCGTTGTCAGGCAGAATCGCCCGTTGGCAGATGGTCTTGACTGAATATGATATTCAATACGTCTCGCAGAAGGCTATAAAGGGGAGTGTGCTGTCTGAGTATCTGGCGGAGCAGCCTATTGAAGATTACCAATCGATGAGGTTTGATTTTCCTGACGAGGATATCATGTACCTAAAGATGAAAGATTGTGAAGAGCCGTTGCCAGACGAAGGACCAGAGTTGGGTTCCAAATGGAAAATGATATTTGACGGAGCTGTGAATGCTTACGGTAGCGGAATAGGGGCAATCATCACTACGCCACACGGGTCGCACATCCCGTTTACTGCCCGACTGACCTTTGCTGTTACCAATAATGAGGCCGAATACGAAGCTTGTATAATGGGGCTTGAAGAAGCCATTGATTTGCGAATCAAACATCTGGACGTATACGGAGACTCAGCTCTGGTGGTGAATCAGATCAAAGGGGAATGGGAGACACGGCAGCCCAATTTGATACATTACATGAATTATGCAAGGAGATTGTTGCCTTTCTTCGATAAGGTTGAATTGCATCATATACCGCGGGCAGAAAATCAAATGGCTGACGCTCTGGCCACTTTGTCTTCCATGTACAAGGTCAACTTCTGGAACGAAGCTCCCCGAATCATTATCTCTCGGCTTGATAGGCCAGCTTATGTATTTGCTATTGATGAAGCATCTGACGACAAACCATGGTATTTCGATATCCTTAATTTCCTGAAGAATAAAGAGTATCCGGCTGGGGCATCCAGTCAAGATCAGAAAACTCTCAGGAGATTAGCGGGCAATTTCTATTTGAACCCGGATGGCGTGTTATACAGAAGAAACCACGATTTGGTGCTGTTGCGTTGTGTAGACGAAAAAGAGGCAAAGATGCTCATGGAAGAAATACACGAAGGTACATTTGGTACGCATGCGGGCGGGCATGCTATGACGAGAAAGCTGCTGCGGGCAGGCTATTTTTGGCTGACTATGGAAACTGATTGTTTCAAGTTTGCGAGGAAGTGTCACAAGTGCCAGATCTATGCTGATAAGATCCATGTGCCTCCAAGTCCTCTGAATGTAATGTCATCGCCATGGCCATTCTCGATGTGGGGAATCGATATGATTGGAAAGATCGAGCCGACGGCGTCTAACGGGCATCGGTTCATCTTAGTAGCAATTGATTATTTCACTAAGTGGGTGGAAGCGGCGTCTTATGCAAATGTAACGAAGCAAGTGGTGGCCAGATTCATCAAGAGAGATATCATTTGCCGATATGGGATTCCCGAGCGGATAATCACGAATAATGGTTCAAACCTGAACAACAAAATGATGAAGGAGCTCTATCAGAATTTCAAGATCGAACATCACAACTCCTCCCCTTACCGACCCAAGATGAATGGCGCTGTAGAGGCGGCCAATAAGAATATCAAGAAGATCGTTCAGAAAATGGTGGTGACCTATAAGGATTGGCATGAGATGCTACCCTTCGCATTGCACGGTTATCGTACGACGGTACGCACATCAACCGGGGCAACCCCGTTCTCGTTAGTATACGGAATGGAAGCGGTATTACCATTGGAAGTTGAGATCCCTTCTCTGAGGGTATTGCGAGACGTTCAGCTGGACGAGGCGGAATGGGTGAAAGACAGGTTGAATCAACTGAGTCTGATGGATGAGAAGAGGCTAGCTTCTCTAGCATACGGTCGTTTGTACCAGAGCCGAATGAAGAAAGCGTACGACAAAAAGATACATCCGCGAAGCTTTCAGACGGGCGACCTTGTGCTGAAAAGGATTCTCCCGCCGCAAGCAGATCACAGGGGCAAGTGGACCCCCAACTACGAAGGGCCATACGTTGTCAGGAAAGTCTTCTCAGGAGGAGCGTTGTTGTTGTCCACCATGGACGGAGAAGACTTCACGTCACCTGTGAATTCGGACGCAGTTAAAAAATAATTTGCTTAAAATAGACCCGCTGGACAGAAAAAAGAGAGTCCAGGCAAAAATGGGGCATCCTGGCGAACCAAAAACAGAATGAAAGGTTCGGGCAAAAATTAGGGATAAAATTGAAAAATGTACACCCGCGAAGTTGAAAACCTACACTGGGCGACTTCGGCAAAAAAGGGTATCCCGGTGAACTGAAAACCCGTAAAGGGCGGTTCACGCAAAAGTTAGGGATTTGAAAAGCAAATGACTGCGGTCCGAGGTTGACAATTGCAATAAGCATCAATGCGGGAGAATACATTTGAGGAGTCAGTTATCTGATACAATCTCTTCAGAAGTGGGGGTACCGGGAAAGCATTAGAGTCGGGCGAGTCATGGGAGGATCAGTTCGTGGTGTTCATCTGCATCTCGTTGCCGACACGTGTACAAATTTAAGTTGTCAATATTTATGCTTTTTGTTCATACTGGTATACTTGTATATTTGCTTTGTGTAGCTTCCTCATTTCAGGAGTTACATCCCGTGTACAAAACTCCTCCCATTCAGGGGCCCAATCAATAAAATACGTTATTCAGTACTTGACACTGTTCTTTACTGTTTTGTGCATGATTAACGCCTAGGTTTGATGAAACTAGCGTGTGTATAACGTCACTGGCCCTTGCCAACAGTTACTAAAGCTTCGAATTGACTGAAAATAACGTCACTAACCTGAATTGATTTGGTTGCATAGGCTTGTCTTGCCTTGTTTGGGTTGTTGCAGGTTTCATAACCGTACGAGGAAGATGATCAGAAGATTGCAATAACTAGAGACTCAGCCCTCACGCAGGTCATGCAGGTTCTTCCTGAAGAAGGATAGAACTCTCCAGCTGGTCGTAGCTTATCCGAGGGACATGCTCCAACAAAGTCATTTATTCTCAGCAGAATTGGCGATTTGAAGATTGCAGGCTGTATTCAGACATTGTATCTCAAGCAAAGTTGGTTTAGCCTCAGAAGATTAATATCGGTGAGCTGTATTCAGGCAGGTTCATCTTTCCCCGCAGGGTCATTCACTCTCTCCTAGCGGAGTCAGTTGATTTCCCCCGAGAGAATCGTCCCATCCCCAGTGGAGATCTCTTTTCAGCAAGTTTTCTTTCCTCCCAGTGGAACTCGAAGATCAAGACTCTCCCCAGCAGAGTTGGTGGTGGATCCTGTCATTTATTTTGTCAGGGATACTGTGTAATATCAGTTCACTCTCCAGCAGAAAGTCCGATCATACTGTGCACGTCTTCTATTCCCCAGCAAATTTATATTCCCCAGCAGGGGGTTACCTCAACAGGGTGTTTGGTTTGAGTTCCCAATTTCCCAGCAGGTTTGACTTCACCCTTCCAGCATTTATTTTGCTGAAATAATTCTGTAGCATCTGGCTATCCCCAGCGGAGTCGGAATTATCTTCAGCATTTGTTCTGCTGAAACAGTTTATGTGCTCTAGCAGTTCAGGTGGAGAGAACTCTTGCTCAAATGAACTACCAAATATTCAAGATCTCGGCATGAGACATCCAATGATAATGTCAGTTCGGCAGTATCCCCCACAGAGTTACCAGGATAAGGTTCTCTTTATTTCCTAGCAGAGTTATTTGTCATCAAAGGGGTTTCATGAATCAGAATTTCAGAAGTTGACTCCGGTCATCAGAACAGGCATCCGGTAGTTTGGTTCCCAGATATCCCCAGTGGAGTCTGCCTCAAAGTCGCTGTCATGTCGGTGCTAAGGAGTTTGTGGGTTGGGATCAATGGCGAACTGAGTCCTGACGTGGACAATTTATTCCTATATTGACGGGATTTCTTCAGAAGTGGGCGTCCTAACATGGACAGATTTATTTCCCCGGGTTGATGAGATGTGTTAGTCCTAACGTGGATAGAATCGGGTTCTCGGAATTGGTGGAATGTGGAGTCATAACATTGACAAAACTGATTACTCTTTGTGTTGGTGTCCTGACGTGGACCATTTACTCTCAGCAGTTATCTTTCTTCGTGTTGGCGAAGCATGGGTCCTGACGTGGACAGATCAGACGAAGGTGTGAGTCCTGACGCGGACGAGTTTGGCTTTCTCAACAGAGGAGATGGGAGTCCTGACGTGGACAAGTTTTATTTCCCCAGCGGGTCGAAGATGCCTGAGTCCTGACGTGGACAAGTCAAGACGAAAGATGGGTCCTGACGTGGACAAGTTTATTCCTTACGTGGGAAAAGAGGTTTCAGATTCCTTACGTGGAAAGACGAGTTTATTCCTAACGTGGAAAGATGAGATTCCTTACGTGGAAAAGAATGGGTTTCCTTACGTGGAAAGATTGAGTCCTCACGCGGACATATCAAGATTGATTCCTGACGTGGAAAGAAAGAGATTATTCCTGACGTGGAAGAGTGTAGTCCTGACGCGGACAGATCAAAGAAGTTATTCCTAACGTGGAAGAAGAAGATAGATTCCTTACGTGGAAAATTTAGTCCGGACGTGGACGGATTCAAGAAAAGTTGATTCCTGATGTGGAAGAATGACGTACTCCTTACGTGGAAAGGTGAGTCCTAACGTGGACAGGTTCAGAACCACAGTTGTATTCCTTACGCGGGAAGATTGGAGTCCTGACGCGGACATGTCGAGTGGTATTAGGGTCCTTACGTGGACAGACTGATATAGTTCTCCTTAGGTGGAAAGAAGATTGCTTCCTGACGTGGAAAGATGGAAAGTGTAGTCCTGACGTGGACAGATGCAGAAGAGATGACTCCTTCCGTGGATGATGTTATTCCTAACGTGGGAGAGTCTATTCCTAACGTGGACGATTTATTGGAATATCCCCCCCAGCGGAGTTGCCGAGATTTTTCTGGGTTAATAGCAAGTGGAGTCCTAACGTGGACAGGCTCTAGTTGAGATTTCTTTGTATTAATGACAGACAGAGTCCTAACGTGGACAAGCAAGCAATCTGTTATCCCCAGCGTGGTCGTTACGAGATCAGTGGGTTGCCGTAACAGTTAAATTCAGCTGATGAATGTCGTTCCCCAAACAGTGGCGCAGTTTATTTCTGCGGTTGGCAAATTTCCGGGTTTCTTAGTATTCAACCGTCTCGTACCTCGAATGTTTGAAGGCTGTTCGCTCTTCACCCAATCGGGTCCAAGTCGCTTGAATAGGGGCAGCTGTTGCACCCTAAAATTTGCTCAACCTTATTCACTTGGTTTATGTTTCAATATCATTAGCATTTGCATATAGAGTCAAGTGCATAGACTAATCATCTGCATAGCATAAGCATAGCAAGTCATGCAACAGGGGACCAATCATTATTCTCATCTCTAGAGGCCTATCAAGAGGTTATTATCCTAATTCCATCTCATTCAAGTCATCAGAAAAGAATTTGAGAGCAGAGAGTTCAGCAGATCAAGCCTTGAGTCTATCCCCTATCTGAGGGTATCTGAGGGTCAACAAGGGGGTTATGAGCTGTGAATGGAAGGCATGGAGAGCATCTAGACATCATGAGAGGCTTAGAAAGTCATTTGGGGAAGAAAACAAGTTGTTGAGGTGACCACAAGAATTGCAGTTGAAGACAGTCAACTAGGGTTTCATCTGGGTCAACCCTGGGTCAACTCTAGGTCAATTGACTGATTGAAAGGCATCAAGGGCTATTGGAGAGATGTGGGGTTCATCATTTTACATGGAGAATAAGAATATGTTGTCATGCTAAGAAGAAATCAAGAGAAATCAAGGAGAAGAGGAGTTTCTAAATTAGGGTTTCTATGTAAAATCCCCTAGTTTAGGTCACATTTCCAAGCAAGATAAGTCAAAATGCAAGCTTCAAATGGATCCTTGGCCAACATGAAACTTATAGAGGACCTCAAGACCTTTAATTTGAGTGGTGGAAGACATCAAGGAGATTTATAGAACTCAAGTTATGGTCCTTGCAAGTTACAGGTCATCTGAGGTATCTGAAATTTTGTCTGTGAAAGTGACTTGACTTCCAAGCAATTTTTACCCCTCAAGGAGATTTCAAATGAATTTCTGGTCAACATAAGAATTGTTCCTCATTGTCTTAGCTTTCTATAATGGTATATTATGCCTTCATATGATGTGTGGAACTCAACTTATGGTCTTGGCAAGCAAAGGGTATTTTGGTCATTTGTGAATTACAGGTCATTTTAACCTATGTCCAAAACTCATACAAGGAGGCCTCAAATGGAAAAACTTAAAACATCAAACTTGCTCCAAATGACATTTTGAGTCTAGAAAAGTGACCATGAGAGATTGGAAATGTCCATAGCACAAGGTTTCAAAATTGTTGATTTTAATGAAGGAAAATGGCTTAAAAAATGATATTTTTCATATCTTGGCCAAATGATGCAAAATTATAGGTCATTTTGAATGGAAAAGGCATTTTAAGAACATTGGCTAAAGTGGAATTTTGAGCTTAGGTCATAATTTGTGAGTTATCCATGGTTGCTTGAATTGAAAGTAACATAATCCAAATTGAAAGGGAAAAGTGTAAGGGAAATTTCTCCAATGTTCTAGGAGGTTCCTACATCACCTATATATTCATGCAAGCTGATTCATGCAAGGGTTGGTGCTCCCATTTGTCCAAAATCTCCATTTTCATCCATTTTCTCATTCTTGCATAAGCTACTCAAACTTTTACAAATCTCTCAAAACTCTCACATCTTTGGATTGAATCTTCATCATCATCATCATTCAAACCCTAGGATTCACATCAAGAAGTGGTTGAATTGATCAAGGATTATACCAATTATCTTCTTCACTCCAAGTTGCGTTTTCATCAAAAATCCATTAAAACTTCCTCCATCATTCTGATTTCTGTCACCATCATCATCCACTATCATCATGGAGTAATTGACACAAGAGATTGGAGAGAATTCGTGGCTGTGTGAAGAGATTCAAGTTGAAACTCCAACTTGCATGAAGGATGGAATAGAATGATTCACAAGGATTAAGCACAAATCATTGCAAACAGAAGCATACTCATTCATTGGAGATCATTTTCAGCAAGTATCCAGGGTTGAATTGAAGTCTAACTACCATCACCATCACCAAGTGCAAGGTATGTAAACTTCTTCGAATCTCACTATTCTGGCTGGTAGAGATCATGTGGTTAGGATAGTATTGTTTAGAAACCCTAGGGGAGTGATTCTTGAAGTTTAGGGATAGCTTCGTGGAGATCCATGACAGGTTGCCATTTCTGTTAGCTTCAAGAATAAGCTGTGTACTGGACCATAATTAATATAATGATGCATAGAATAATGAGGGAAGTATGTAGATGATCTGTGGATCATCAGGTTGGAGTTCTGGCAAAATTGACAACAGGCAAGCATGGTGTACCCTGAGTTTCGTGCCCTCTGTTTGGAGTTTACAACGAGAGTTAGTGAAAACTAGGATTAGACATGGATTCCTTGGGTTTTATAGAGTATTTTAGGGCTTGGATTTTTTCATTTTCATCAAGAAAGCATGGAGAAAGATTGGAGGGAATTTTCGTGCATGGAGTTCATGCCTGAAATCCTAAACGGATGAAGGAAGAAGACGACTCACAGGCCCTTGGATCTGGTGGGGAAAATTGACTTGACCAGGGATCGAACGGCCCACGTTTGGTCTGAGTTTTGGTGGGAAGTTTCAAAAATTGAAACGCAACGTTTCATTAATTGGGGGGATTGGGCTCAGACAGCTATTCGCACCCCCCAATTTAATAAGCCCAACGCGCTGAACTTGGATATCTTGCTATTCTCACCCCCTGGCTATTTCTTTCTATTTTCTTTATTATTTTCTTTTCATTTTTTTGTTCATTTTAAAAAATTCATAACAAATAGAAAAATCATCATTTTTAATTCCTTCTTTTTGCATATTTTTCTTTAAGATGTCTAGAAAATTATAAAAAATAAAAATGGCATTTTATTTTTTATTTGATATTTTTCCCATATTTTCTAAATAAATAACATTTTAAATGGTTTCATTTCATACATGATTTTGTTAATTTTTGTTCTATTAGATACTTTCATATTTTTCATCCATTCTTTTTAGGTTGTTTAAGTTAGACATTGAACATGTAGATTCAATTTAGTTCCCATTTTTAGAAATTAAATTTAGGTGCTTAGTGTAAGTGTGAATAACATGAATAAAACTAGGGTTTTAGGTGATGACTTAGGAGATTTGATTCTTTTCCCTTAGGACTTAGGGCTTGACTAGTTTAGTTATGGGACTATAGGGGCTATGGGTAGTTATTAGATCCCTTAGAAGAAGTCAGGATTCCCCTACTGCTATTGATATACTGTATATCTGACTGACTGGTGTGGTGTGCCCTCTGGGGATTATTGCTTGCTTGTATGGGTATTGGGATTGTCTGGGGACTTGGGAGAACTGAAGATTTGGGGAGATGAAGGCCATTGGAGATCCAGAGATTGAAGAGCAACTGCCAGAGTTGGAGAGGAGGTTCTTGCTAGCAGCTGCTGAGGAGACTAGGGTTTAGGAGCTATGCAGAGCTCTAGATTAGAAAGCTTGCTTCTCAAACATGGAATGCCTTGTCTGCATCCATCCTTTCTCTATGATTCAAAGTCTATTTCAAATATCCACCTCCTTCCTTTGGAAGGATCAGTGAATGTATTTGAAAGATAGAACTTCTGAGAGAAACTTGTCTGCATAATGTTAACAGTTGATGAGCCACCTTTGGTAGGCAGTTTACTGTTTAACATTCATCTCCTCTTGTTGACTGATGTTCATCCCTGAAGATTGGAGACTTGAAGAAAAGCCATTGCTTATAGGAGGCTGATGATCAAAGCCCTTGCCTGAAGGCCATGAAGATGGAGATTAATGCTTGTTGAAGCCTGTAACTGATTGGAGATGACTTGAAGCCAGATGTTGATTCAGAGCTGCTGATGCTGTTTATTCTTGCTGTATTTCATTTCTGATGTATTGATTGGTTTTCTGGACTGTATGGTTTGCTGTTTACCCTGTTGGGTTGAAAGTGAAGTCTGTTCACTTTTGCCTATTGTTTTCTAGGTTCGAGGTTGAGTGGGACTCCCTTGCCTCGCTTGTACTGTTGCATCCATGCATTTTACTGTTTTACTGTATATATCTGATATTGTTTCTGTTGCTGTCTATTCCCTTAGGATCTCTGTTTCTCTCTGTGCAAGAGAGGAGCATGATAGACACTAGGTCTTAACCCATGCATGATAACATTAGGTTAGTTTGTTTCCCTTCGCAACCATAGGTTAGAGTTCTGTCTCTTCTTCCTCAAAACAAACAGAAAAATACCATAAAGATTTCAAACACAATAAAAGACACTTCTTCCGTAAAAGGATGTGAACTCATCAAGACGTCATTTTTGTCCGCTTGGACTGCTAATCAGAAAAACCTTTTTTCAGAAGGAATAAAATCAATCAAGACAGCCCTGTGTCTTCCGTGGCCCGAACTACGTTTGCTCTGATCTTCCATGCTGTGTGGAAGTACGTAGGCATAGGATGCGATATCCTAGCGAGCAACCTTCCCCTCCTTTCCCGTAGGTAGGCGAACTACGTTGACTCTGATTTCTCGTTCCAGACGGGAATACGTAGGCATAAAGTGCGATACTTTGCCGAGTCATTTTCAATTTCATTTTATTTTCTTTTTAGCCCTTGACCTATAGTTTAGATAGAATAACAATCCATACCCGAAAACAAGCGTGGATCCCGTCGAGTACGACGGACGTGAGGGGTGCTAATACCTTCCCCTTGCGTAACCGACTCCCGAATCCAGGTTTTGGTTGCGACGACCATACCTTTCCCATGTTGTGCGAGGTTTACTCTGAGCGTTTCCTTTCCCTCCCGTGGGATAAATAACGCACGGTGGCGACTCTTCTGTTCAGCCGGCGCCGATTTTCGCAGTAGCGACAGCTGTGACTGTTGAGCATTTGTGGATTGAGATGGTTGACTCGTTTGTGGAGACTGTTGAGGTTGATAAGCGGGAGCATTAAACACTGGCAATACTGCTGCAACTTGGTATGATGGTGAGTACCTCCTTCTAAGTCTTCCTTCCAGTACGGAGTTCACCCCTTGTTCCTTTTTCTTCACGAAACCACTCCCATATTTCTTAACATTACTAGGAGCACTCTCTTCCTTAGCAAATCTTCCTTCACGAACACCTTCTTCCAAGCGCATTCCCATATTGACCATTTCAGTAAAGTCACTGGGTGCACTGGCTACCATCTTCTCATAAACGAAAGGACCAAGGGTCTTCAGAAAAATCTTGGTCATCTCCTTTTCTTCTAATGGTGGTGTGACTTGCGCGGCCAACTCGTGCCAACGTTGAGCATATTCCTTGAAACTCTCTTTGTCTTTCTGGGCCATAGCCCTCAATTGATCACGGTCAGGTGCCATATCCACATTATACTTGTACTGCTTGACAAAGGCTCCCCCCAGATCATTGAAAGTTCGAATCTTCGCACTATCCAGCCCCATGTACCACTTGAGCGCAGGGCCTGTCAAACTGTCTTGGAAATAGTGAATGAGCAGTTGATCATTATCAGTCTGGGCAGACATCTTCCTGGCGTACATAATAAGATGACTCTGAGGGCAGGTATTCCCCTTGTACTTCTCAAAATCTGGGACCTTGAATTTCGGTGGGACCTTAACATTTGGAACCAAGCACAGCTCATAAGCGCTTTTTCCAAACAAATCCTTCCCACGAAGGGCTCTCAACTCCTTTTGCATTTTAGGAAATTGGTCTTGAAATCCATCCATCCTCTCTTCCAAACCCACAGTTTCGGTCGGCGACCCTTGTAAAATTGGCTCATCCAGAATATACGGAACAGCGTTCACATGTGGAGATGTAGTAGTCATCACAGCAGAAACTACAGGAGCAGCTTGAACAATGGTCACAGCAGGGATCTCGGACACAGACGGGCGGTAACCAGTTGAAAAGAAATTGGGAGACAAACCCCACGGGAAACCTTGAGGCATACTATAGGACAAATCAGCAACAGAAGACACCACTGGGATCGGTGCTGGCGTCACTTCAGAGATCACAGTCCTCAGAACTTCTTGGTTGTTGATCGAGGCTTGATTGGACAAAGCTTCCACTAGACCATTCAACCTTTCCAAACTTTCTTTCAGAACTGCAACTTCATCACGGAGCACTCTGTTCTCTTGCTCTAGTTGATCCATCTTTTGGTGTTGACTAGCTCAAGTGTTGTATCGGTGATTCAGCTTGTTTGCGGAGATGAAGCAAGAGTGAGACCCTGGAATGCAAACAATGCTATGTTTATGAAAAATGCAAATGAGTATGAAACTTCAAGAAACTCAAATTTTCTCTGGTATTGTAACGTTGGAGAAAACTTATTTTATTCGATATTTGAAGCATTACAAAAGCAAAGTACTCTTTTAAGAGTTTATTACATTGAACCAAAAGCAAAAGAGAAACTCGGAGATCTACTCCTTACGCTCCTTCTGTGCGCGGAGCTCTTCTTCCAACTGACTGACGCGTTGTTGCAACTCGGCCTTTTCACTGATGAGTCGATCAACACATTCCTTCCAAGCCATAGCAGCTGAGGGAAGATCATCATTGGTGACAGCTCTTGAAGAGGTGTGAGAGGAAAATAAATCCTCTTGCGCCTTCCTTTTCCTTGCGAGTTCTACTTCTGGAAGCTTTTGCGACTTCTCTTTCTCTACCTTGTGTGTGAAAAACTTGTTCCTCCAAGCGGCTTTCAGTTTTTGAGCCTCATCCAAAGCGGACTTCAATTGATCTACTTCGCTCACATCAAACCAATCTGGATCGTGAAAAGCCAATACCATAGGTTCATGAAAAGGAAACGGCATCTTAAGGTCGAGAGCTCTTTCTCGCACCCAATGTAGATATTCTTCAGAGACAGCATAATTGGGGTATCCTAAAGCAGCTTTTCCTTCCTTATTGATGTATCTCCATGCATAAATTATGACAGTCTTCAGGTTTGGATCTTCTCCTTCCTTGAGAAAGATCCCTTCTAATAGAGCTTGGTCAGGTACTTCGATCATAGGATGCCCAAATTGGAGACGAGCCAAAGCAGGGTTGTAACTTATGCATCCTTCTCTCCCAATGAGCGGTATGTTAGTAAATCCTCCGATGTTAGGAATCATGCATATACCTCCATAGGTAGGGTCGTACCACACAATGTCAGAGTGAGTAAGGGCCATAACTATCTCGGACCAATGAGGTGATTCCTCCTCTTCCCAAATAGACGGGTGTCGAGTTAGGCGAGCAATGAACCATGAATACAACAGAGCGGTACAACAAACGATATGTCCTCCTCCTTCAGCATTCTTCGAGTGAATTGCATAATATGTGTCAGCTAGCAAGGTGGGAACGGGATTCTTGAGTATGAACAATTTAATTGCATCCATATCAACAAAATCATCAACCTTTGGGAACCAGAAAATCCCATAAACCAACAAAGCAGAGGTAGCTTCTATGATAAGGACCTCCTTCCTTATGGTAACGAACTTTTTTAATCAAGAAATCAGCTGGGAATCCAAGGACTCCTTCCTTGGTGGTCAAGTGCGCTTGAACATCAGCTAGGATGAGATGAGTAGCATTTGCAATTTCTTGGTGACTGGGTGCGTCTTCCTGGACGGTGAATATGGGTCGGGCCGTCACGGGCATCCTCAAGAAATCAGAATATTCTTCCAGAGTCGGCATCAACTGGTAATCTGGAAAAGTAAAACAGTGGTACAACGGATCATAAAACTGAACAAGAGTCTCCAACAGTCCTTCTTTCATCTGGAGCTCGAGGAAACGGAAGACTTCTCCATATTCTGTTGTGAAGGCGTGACGGTTCTCGATGAGATCTGCTAGTTCTCTCAAGCTTTCAATGTTAGGGCTCTGAAAAGTGTACTCCAATGCTTCCCTCTTGAAATCCATTGTTACAACACCTGAGAAATAAAATTGAGTTTCTTGAAATGAATAAAGAAAGAATGCAATGCAAGATGAGTAGGACTTCATGGGATCCCAACTATTTATAAGCATTGTGGTAAAAGAAAACATTTTTATTAATTTTGAAACGGAATACAAATAATTGCTTTTAAAAGTCCCAAATAAAAGCTAAATAAAAGCTAGTAAAGACACTAAAGAAGTTTCAAATTCTGCTGCTTGAGCTGCTCTTCTAATTGCGTCTTCTCACGGATAATGTTGTCCACAATCAGCTTCCAAATAGTGCATTGTGGGTCGGAGAAAAATAAATCCTCCATGACTTTCCTCTTCTTGCAGGGGAGTAGCTCTTCATCCTTCAACTGTAGCTGCTTCTGAAGTTCATCTTTCTCTTTTTGAAGTTCAGCCTTCTGCTTCTGACATTCATCGTTTTCTGCAACCACTACTTGGTACTTGTTCTTCCATGACTCTAACTCACGATGCGACTTCCTCAAGGCAACCTATAGCTTCTCAGCTTTAGACATAAAGACGTAAGTGGGCTCCCTCATAGGAGATATAGGATCTTGACGAGAATAAGGCATTTTTAGCTTGACTGCCCTCTCTCTGACCCACCGAAGGTAGGGTTCTAAGGACACACAATTAAGTTTCCCAAGGCTTTCTTTCCCTTTCTTGTGCAAATGGTCCCATGCAACTAAAATCTTGTCTCGGAGTTCTTTGTCATCCCTAAAGAAAATGCTCTCCACTTGAACGCTCTTAGGCGGTTCTTTCAACGGAAATCCCAATTGTCGGCGAGCTAACACTGGATTGTAACTGATCCCTCCATTAAAACTGAGTAACGGCACATTAGCAAAGTCGCCACAACCATCAATAATTAAAGTTCCATCATACACTCGGTTGTACCAAACGATGTCTGAGTGGGTCAACGCCATAACTCTTGGAGACCAAAGCCCTCTATCGAGATTCAAAAAAGAAGTAGACCTCGGCAAGTGCGAAATAAACCACTTGTAGAGTAAGGGCACACAACAGGTGATCATTCCTCCACCATAGAAGTTTCGGAGATGCACAGAATGATAAGCATTACCCAATAGAGTTGGTACTGGATTGTTCTTCAAAAAGATCTTAATTGCGTTGAGGTCGACGAACCCTTCAAAACTTGGGAACAAAAACACTCCATAAATAAGTAAGGCAAAGATCGCCTCGAATGAAGTCTTGTTCGTATAATCGGCATAAAACATAGCTTTACTGATTAAGAAATTCGTAGTCAAACCAAAAATACCACCTTTACTAATCAAATTTCCTTTGACGTCGGATACCTTTAGATAAAGGGCTTTAGCAATATCTCTTTCATCGGGGTCTTTCTCCAAGAAAGGGAAAGGAGACTCTTCTAAGATAGGTAGACCAACCAAAAAGGAGTATTCTTCTAATGTAGGCAGTAGCTGGAAGTCTGAAAACGTAAAACAGTGATATAGCGGATCATAGAACTACAATAAAGTGGAAAGAAGTCGTTCGTCTACTTGGCGACTCAAAAAGGATATCAGCTTCCCATACTTGCTCTTGAACTTCCCTTGGTCTTCAATCAGAGTTACCAACTTCTTTAGGTCGTCCAATTTGGGACTTTTAAAAGTGTATTTCAAAGTGTGTCTTCTATTGGGATTCATAGTGCCCTACAATGTTCATAAACAAAAGTAAATCCCATGAAGTCCAATGCGGTATAATGCTTTATGAATGCAACAAACACAAGTAGGCACATAGAAACATAAGGATAAACAAACAAAGGGACCCTAGGTTTGCAACGAGCATGGAGCCAAAGGTATACCCATTCCCAAAGGATGTGGACTAAAGGTTGATTGTACCTGTAGAACAGGGTTCTAATAAGGTTCCCAAAGTCATTAGCTCATCTTTCGGATATTATCAACTTCCCAAGTACTCGGGGGTTAATAATATTCTCAAGAGAACTTCTTTTGAGTGTAGTATCGCGTAGCACTATTTCGGGGGTACCCCCTCATAGCCCCGTACTACATCCTAATAAAGGTCTAAGTGGGGTTAAGGTAACTACGGTCCTCAATATCATAGGCTCCAACATCGAATATAGTGCATGTTTTCACGATTAAGGACTCGTTCAACAATACAATTTTCGAGAGGGCCTCAATTTAGCATGATTTTCAAGTCATCTTGGTCGGGATTCCACCCCCTATAAGCCTCTTTGAACATATCACTATCCTATCTTAAGTTCACTCAAGTCCGGGTGTAGGACTTTGTCTCACCACTCAAGGGTATCAACCCAAAGGCAATAAACAAACAAGTAAACAATTGTACAAATAACAGATATAAAGCAATAAGCAAGTAGTAAAAAACAAGATAGGGAAACCCACTGAGGATCCCCAGTGAAGTCGCCATTTCTGTCACGGTGAAAATCGGATACCAAACTATTGATTAGTTTGAATCTTTAATTCATTTTGCAACCGAACTTTGATTTGTCCAAAGGAAGGGATAAAGATCGAAATTCCCACAATGCAATGCAAGTGCAAGCTTTAGAGAGTTTTAGGTTCGGGGGTTGGTTAAACTTAGGGAAGGTACTAGCATCCTAAGTTTCTGTAGTACTCTACAGGAACCTCTTGTTTTATGTTTGTTTATTGCTAAGGTTTATCTTCTTAAAGGTTGAAAGACCTAGGGTTTTTTTTCTAAGTATACTCGATAAGATGTCGCATCTTATGCCTACATATCCTTACGGGAGTGGAATCAGAGTATTTTGTAGTTCTCCTAAAGGGTTAGAGGAGTTCTTTGACTGTGGTCAAAGTTCCTACGGGTTTAGGGCAGTTGGTTGATTGATTTTAGGAGAAGAGACGAGTTATCATTTTAAGAGAGATTTAACCGCCACAAGTTGTAGAAAAACGGTCTTTGCATCGTCTTAAGAGAAGGGCTCAAGTACTCGGATAGGGATCGACGAGGTACGCCTCTATCTCTCTTAAGGCAAAGTCTCTACACGTTGTTTGTATTGATGCGGGGTGGAGATTTTATCTCGCTTAAGATGATTAACATCTATTTCTCTGTTGTGTTTGAATATTGTTGTATTGAGTTGAATTGTTTATTTCTATGTTGTAAAGATGAGGAACGGTCCTTCCTATGGGGTAGGATCTGTCCTAGAGATCAACTTGAATGGGATCAAGGATCGTGGGGAATATGATGCAAATGAGATGCACTACACACGATTGTTGAATCATGTGTAGGTTTTTCCTTTGGACGGAATGCGATGCAATAATATAAATATGACAATATTAAATTGCAGAAGATAAATTGCGAAAAAAATAAAGCCATACACGGACGCATGAAAGCGCTAAGTGAGTGCAAGTGAATGTGTCGTGAAGTGAGTATGCACGATTAAGTTGTATTTTACGATGTCGGTTGATTTTAAGGTGAGTTGATTTTAGGAAAATAGTTGAATTATACTTATGAGAAAATATATTATTCGGGTGAGATTGATTTTATTTCGAGGAAATGCATTGATTAGATTAACAAATTCGATTTTAAAGGAGATGGATTTTAAGAGAAAAGTTGTATTGGATTCTTAAATATAAGTCGATTAGTTATTCTTTATAATAAAAGTTGTATTAGTTTATTTGAGTTGATTTATAAGAAAATGCATTTTTTAGTGAAATTGATTTTAGTAAAAAGTTATATTTGATTATATTAGCTTTGCGTTATAATAGAAAGTTAGACAATTAATTGAATTTTAGAGTGTGATTTAGGAAAGATATAAACATCTAAGAGGTTCCATTTTTATCTTATTATATAAAATTAAATATATAAATGAAAAGGTTTATTTTTAAATAAAAGTCGTTTATTAGATTAATTATGAATATGAGTCTTAATATTTGATAAAAAGGGTTTGCTATAAAGGTTACTATCAGAAATTGGTGTCATAGAATTTCTTATTAAAATTAATATAACAAGATAAGAAAAAAAATTGTTCATTATTAATGGTTTTTTTAGATTACTAATTTTGTTTAGCAAAAATAAATTATAGGATTGTTTTATTATTAAATAACCTAACTTTCAAATAGCATAAATTAAAAAAGGGATTGAAATGATTGAGTAAATTATTAAAGGTGAATAGGTTGGGTTATTAAAATAAAAGCTAATTAAAAGGTTAATTAAATTAATAAAGAGAAGATTAATTAAATAAATTGATTAAATAAAATGCTAATAAAAAGGGGTATTAACTTAAATTTATATAAAAGGTTTGATTAATTAATTAAATGGTGGCTAATTAAAGGGTTTGATTAAGATTAATAATTGATTAATTAAAGATTGATTAGTGGAAATAATGGTGGTTAATTAAGGGTTATGAGTTAATTAAAAGGTTAAAGGGAGGATTAACAGTTAAAAGGAAGGATTAGTGGGTGTGGCGCGTGATTAGGTGTGCGCAGGTGCGTGGCTTACTGTGGGTACGCGTAATGTGAGCCGGGAGATCTGATCTATTGGAGATCAAACGGTGGCAAGGGTGGAAGCATACGGTAACGTGGTGTGTGCGTGTGTACGGAGTGTAATACATAGTAAACATTACAACAATACAAACAACATAAACCCTAGTTCCCCGAAATCCCCTTTCACCGATGGTTTCCCTCATCACGAACGTCTTCCTCTTTCCCCTCTCTTCACGGATGACGCTCCATGGAAATGAAACAAAACAAGCAACAGCAAACATAGTTAAATCCAATCGAACAACAAGAGGGTGAGTTAGATAGAGAACGGATTTACCAATTCGAAGAGGCAATCATGTGACAGGCGGCGGAGCTGCGGCAACACGAGCGATGGGCGTTCTCAGAGGTCTCCGGCGGCGGTAGCGATGTCGCTGAGAGATAAGTGCAAATCCTTCTGCTTAATTTTCTCTTTAGGGTTTTGAACTCGTTGCTATTTTGTGGATTCATGATTTTGTGGTTCTTCTGAAAAAGTGTCCTCATCCCCTTCGAATCTCCCTCTTCTTATAGGCTTTTTGAGAATCAATGTTTTGATTGAAGTTTGATTGCTGCTTTGAATGTTGATTTGGGATTTTCCAATTTGGGATATATCTGATTTGAAAACTTCCCCTTTCTGTCTGAGTGTAATAACATGCATTAAATGAAAATATTTGTCCTGTGATATTAGTGTATCAATCTGATCAATGCCTTGATTCAATGTTGGATTTGATTTGGTACTTGAATCGAATCTTCTATTTTTTTAGTGAATATTCTCCAATGACTTTGCTAACCCTGAATTTGTGAATTGGCAGGTGTGGGTAGCAAAGGTTTTGGGCCGAGGGAGAATTAGCAGCCCAGAAAAACAACCTGCACTCAATACGTTGTAACGAACATGACCTACGCTTGTGGTGAGTTGTAAACCCTTCTGACTTGCAGGGTATGTCGTTGATTATACCCTCAGCTTCAACTCCAAAGTGGTGGTCTTTTACATATGTTGTCTTGATTTTTAAACAAGGCTTCCATTTTCTTCTGTTTCAGTCGGGTGTCTTCCATCAGGTTGGTGAGTGATAGTAAACTTCAAGATCTTTGAGCTAACACCATTATACTTGTTATCCTACTCGAGTTCTATTGTGCGCTTAGCTTGAGGATGCACTCTAAGAGGTGGTGAAGCATGTCATACAGGGAGTAAGTTGCTTTGAACTGATGGATACGTGACCGTACTAGCTTCAATTGAGAATTTTGTTTTCTTTAATGTCCAGGTGATCAGCGTGAGACAGTCTGCTGCAGAAGTATACAAAACTCTCTTGCCATGAATCAATAGCATTATGTCTCAACCTCACGGTAATAAGGTCAAGAACAACTATTGTCCGGGAGCACGCAGCAACGTCTTAAGTTGGAAATTGTGAGAGAACGTCCGTGAGGTACCGTTTACTTTAAACAATCCTGTCGATTTTCTAGCAATACGGACTTGTTTGCCTAGTGGCAACCAACGTTTTCTAACAATAATATTACTTGGGGCTGCAGGATTTTAGCATGAGAACTTGGGTAGTGCGACTGTTATGACCTGTTATGGTGGGAGCTTTGAGAAGCCTCACTCAAGTTCACTCGAGTTCTTTGGTTCAGGGAGATAGTCTAATGTAAGTGATTCTTTTATTGTCTTTGATTGTTTGTGACTTAATTCTCATTCATTCTGCAACTTGGTTAACGACTCCATAATGATAATAATTACGTAATCAGGGCTTGCCGGGTTTGAGACGTAACGACTACATGATTTGATTCATATTAGTTACGCGTCTATCGTCAACTTGACGGTTCCTTCACAAACAAGTGCGTATGGTTTTCTTGGTAATGTCTAAATCTCTTGACTTGATCGAATGTAACTCGAGACTTATGGTTTTTTCCATCACTTCTAGGCTTCCTGTCCTGGTTTTAGCTCAGGTAAAACAACACTCTCCTCTGTCGCTTTGTGTGTCAACTTGGGAGGCTTGATGTTTACAGCTTCAGGAATAGGCGTAGGTAGTAGCTGGCATGGGCTTTACTTTGAACATAACCGGTGAGTGCCCTTTCTGTAACAACCCAACTTTAAATGATTAATTATTTGTGTTAAATGATTGATTTATTTGGATTATTCTAATTATTTGAATAATTAGATGATTATTTAAATGGATTGATAGATGTTTTGAGAGAGGAAATTCAATGGAAAGAAATAAAGGGAAAGATATATATATGAGAAAGTGGAAGGAAAAAGGAAAGAAAGAAAGAAAGAGAAAGAAAGAGGAAGAAGAGAAAAGAGGAGAAAAAGAGGAAAACTTGGAGAATCATCAAGAACATCCTCTGGCTTCGATTAATCTAAGGTAAGGGTGTGAAATCTTACTATCTTAATTATTGTGTATGATTGTGTATGTGTGTGGATGAGTTTGGTTGTTTTCCAACCTTGTTTCCATTTAGGTCGAAATGATAGAAATCGATAGAAGCCGATGTTCGGACGGTTAGAATCGAGAATAACTTTCGTAGCTTAGTCGGGATATGTTAGACTAAGATTATTGGAACTAGTTTGACGAAAATCGGGTGATATTGTGAGTTTCACCATTTTCGGTTAGATTGAGGTTAAGATTTTGAGTGGAAATCGAATGTCGTGAAAGTTGAGTTTTATGACCCTAAAATATCCGTATATGATTAGTAAGGATAGATAGGTATTTAATCGGGTGAAAACCATTTCATCGGTCGGGTTTTTGGGGCTTTTAAGCCCGAACCCGTAGCTGTTTTTCTGAGTTTTTCAGGTGTTAATCGGTTAACCATATACGTTAACCGATTAACACAGTGTTGGGGGCCTAAAAACTGAGTTTTTGGTCTAAAAACTGAGTTTTTTGAGGTGTTAACCGGTTAACCATATACGTTAACCGATTAACACTGTAAGTGTGAGAAAATATTATTTTTCAAAACTTCGAAAATTCATAACTTTTTCACCGTTTATCGGATTTTGACGTTCTTTATATCAAACTGAAGCTAATAATATGTTCTACAACTTGGTGAAAAGAAATATTATTTTTAGCCAACTTTTAGCCAATTTTACCAATTAGTCGGGATTAATGATTTTGAGTGAGAAGAGCTTATAGTAGCTAGAGCGTCCGGTTGCGATCGGTCTCGTCTCGTAAGGATAATTTGTGTGTTATTAATTGTTGTGTTGTGGGTAGCCGTAAGGCGTGAATCCAAGTGTATGAATATGATTTTGAATTGTAGCCTTTGGGCAAATTATGCATTGTTTAGAATTGAATAAAAATGCATGGCAATTGTGATGAATATAATACACATTGTGAGTGCATGATGATTGTACGTGTTGATGTGTGAAGAATGCATGATAATATATTTGCGAATATATATGCAGTTTGTGTTGATTGATCCCGTGTAGGATCTGCAGAGACATCGTGTGCCCATGTGGGGTGTGAGCGATGGTTTATAGTTGATTGAGTCATGTTTGCATGTGAAGCATCATGATATGCATTTGTGTTATTTGATCCCGTGTAGGATCTGCAGAACCTCGTGTGCCCATGTGGGGTGTGAGCGATGGTTATATTTGATCCCGTGTAGGATCTATAGAGACATCGTGTGCCCATGTGGGGTGTGAGCGATGGTCTATATTTGATTCCGCGTAGAATCAGCAGAACGATTGTGTGCCCTTGTGGGGTGTGAGCAATCGGATTGTGTGCCCATGTGGGGTGTGAGCAATGGGTGAACATCGTAGGCCCGACGGGGAGTTACTTCGGTAACGAGCGATGGTTCCATTTGGTTCTTCAATTGAACCTGCTGAATTGAGTCGGTACCGCATTTGCATCTGCATAGAGTCGTGAGTCGGTCTCTATGAGTTGCATAATTCATCTTTATATGATGCATTGGTGAAATAAACATGTATGTGAATATTTATGTGAAATGGTGATGATATAAACATATTGTGTATGTCTATGTGAACTAACGCGAATTGCGATAATGGCATGAGTGAGTATGCTTGAAGATAAGTATATATATGTGGGTTTACATGGATTGATGTAAACATTGGTGAATGCATATTGTATATGCTGAATGTTCTATTTATATATAGATACTTATATGGATACATTGCGATGTATGGAATGATTGAGATGTATGAATAAATATAATTATAAATGTTTGTGTGAAAATGATGTGAATTGTAGAAGCATGATTGATGAGTATGCTCAGTTGTGTATATATATATATATATATACATGCAGTGTAATGTATGTGATGAATTGTGAATAATGCCTGAGAATATAATAGTACATGTATATAGGTAATGATTGGTAAATATGAGAGTAATATAGATAATAATGTTTATGTGAAAGATTTGTACTCACTGGGGTAGAATGGCAATGTGTCGTTCCTAGTGGAGTAATTACCGGGATAGAATAACTGAGGTGTTATTCCTGGTAGGGTATAAGTGACGTACCCATAATCCTAAAAAGGGGATTGGTGATATTGGGTGAGTTTTAAGTGAGTCACATGGCATGGTTATGAGTGTTATATGAAATATGCATGTGAGTATGAATTGTTGAATTGTGGGTTGCGATTGAGTAATTGAGAAAGATATTGAATAATGAATTAATGATTAAACATGATGGCGTATGTTATATGATTCGTGATGAATGAAACATAACGTGTATGTTTGTGAGGATTAATTGTAATTGCGAATGTATGCATGATGAAATGCTTGGTTTTATACATATATGATTTGCGATGTATGTTAGTGGGTATGTGAGGTATTGTGGTGAGGTGTATAATATGTGTATTTGATGCTATGGATATATATTATGTGCATGGTTATTGTGTTAATATGCATTGTGGTGAGAAAATGTGAAATGTATGTATTCTGTACTTGCGTATTTATATATGATTATGTGCTTTGATTATTATGGTAATATTTCTTACCCTTCTGCTGGAATGATGTCCTTTATGACATCGTGTAGGTATCTTGGAGTTGTACTGCTAGTAGTTGCGAGGTCTCTGCTGGTGCAGTCGTTTAGTATTTTAATTATGTTGGGTCGAGTCATGCTCTGGTTATGTAACACTGGGATCGTTTGGGTTTTGCTTTAGAAATATTTTATGTATTTTAAGTTGTGTTTTAAATGTATCGAAATATTGTGATGTTGGCCTTAGTGCCCAAGTATTGTTGAATTATGAGATGAACATGAATGCTATGTGAAAAGAATTATGAATATAAATTGAATCCGCTGCTACATGCAAAGTGAACTTTGAAAATCATGATTATTTTATTTGAGTGTTTAAAGCATGACAGGTGGTTTTGATGTTTTGAAATTATGTGTGACGCCCTTTTGTGAAAGCATGTTAATTTACTCTGATTATTTATGTATTTTCATGTGGGGTTAGAAAGGTGTTACATTAATGGTAACAGAGCAGGTCGGTCCATCCGGCCAAGTTGTCTAATGTTAGTTGTTCCCTTGTATGCGACATGTGTGTGAAACACTGTCGGTACGTGTTGGTTGTCTAACCTTTGTCTGCAAGGAGTGAGAATGATTAAAGTGGGGGAGAAACTTGTGCTTCTCCAGGTTGCTGCAAGTGTAGAGTTGTAGCTCAGTGTGGTTGGATGCTCTTATAGTTTGGTAAAGATAGTTTATACCCCATCATGATTTCGGCTGTCTATTGACAAATTGAGGAACTGATCACCCTTAATCTCTTGTTGATAGTAGTTGGGATTGTGTTGGATGGGATAGATGTGTCTTGCAAGTTTAGATGGCGTGGTGCAGTGAATTGTTTTGAGTGAAGCCGAATGCTTAAGAATTGTTTTGATGAGTCGGCGCAGGACAGTGATAAGATGTTTAATTTTGATGGAAATTTTGAGTATTAATGAAAGTGGGAAGTTGGCGGTTTACCGTTTGATTGTGGTTGCCTGAGAGTTATACTGACAAGATAAGTGTTATACAGCCAGGACATGAAGTGGAGTTGTGATCGACTTAGTTGCGGAAACTAGTCAGATATTGAGAGCTCCATATGGTATGTCTGTTTAGATGATCAAAGAATTAAAATTGATTGAGTAGTTTTGAGACTTGTGTCTGGTGTGTATGCTACGGCAACTGATTGTGGAGTAGAGTATAAAGGTGGATAATGACTTTCGGTGATTATTAAGGAAAGTAAGATGTGGAATACCATGGGGGTATGATTGGGAGATATGTTAAGTGCAACATCAGCAAGTTTAATTGCTTAGAGGCAATTTAAAGCATATAAGAGGGATTATTTGACAAGTAACTTAGAGTGGGTTGTTATTGTGTTTGTGCCTGAGTTGGAGGCTCAAATTGGTTAGTGTGAGATTTGTAACAGGGATCTCAAGAGCTTAAGGTATTGGTTTGAATTGGGAGAATTGAATATGAGGCAGAGGAAAACGATTGGAACTTCTGAAGGATTATAGTTTTGGATTGAATTACCATTCGGGTAGAGCAACGCGGTAGCTGATGCATCGATTTAAGATTTGGTATATATTGATGATGATGGTTGAATTTAATGAATTAAGTCGAAGGAATGATTTTCGTATTAATGGGAATGGTATCATGAGATGCCGTGATAGAGTTGTGTTCTAGAGATTATTAAGTGGAATAAGAGTATTGTGGTAGATGGAGTATCCATCCTAGTGCTATAAAGATGTAACCGAATTTGAGAAAATTATTTTGATGGCCATAGATGAAGAGAGAAGTGGTTTAGTTGTATGTGCTGGTTAGACTTATCGGAAGTCGAAGAATGAACGTCTGAGACTGTTGGGTCTGATGTAACCATTGTATATTCCAGAGTTGAAATTGGATAGTATTCCCATGGATTTTGCTTTGAGTTTTCCGGAGAATTTGAGGAGTATGATTTTAATCGAGTGATTTTGGATGGAATGGCTAGATTGGTTTTTTTTCCTACCAATGAGGATTAATCATTCTATGTTGGAGCTGGTTGAGATGGATATCGCTGAGGTGATGAAGTTGTATGAGGTGTCATCAAATATTGTGTCAGATAGGGATCTGAAGTATTGTATGGTATGAGGTGTAGGACTCCTTTGTATTGGTATGATTCAGGCGAGAGTGTTGTGCTCGGACCTGAGGATTGTGTAAGAGACAACTGAGAAGATCAAGAAGATCTAAGAAAGGACGTGTTATGAGAGTTTTAGTGGTGACGGGTGTTGATCGAGCTTTGAAGTCTCGGAAGCACACACCGTGGTTTGTTGCTTAGTATCAGAGGGCGCAGCGGAAGCGTGGGGGAAGTATCATGTTTGATTGTCTTACCGCTGTCGCTTGTGAATTTACATAATATGGTATATGCCTAATCGAGGAAGTGCAAGTGCATTCATCCGGGTGGATGGTGTACAAGTGAGGAAGGATTTGACTGTTGAGACATTGCTAGTTCGGATTGATGAGCAAGAGGTAACATTTTCGAGGACGAAAATTCCTAAAGTGGGGGAGAGTTGTAACAACCCTACTTTCAATGATTAATTATTTGTGTTAAATAATTGATTTATTTTGATTATTCTAATTATTTGAATAATTAGATGATTATTTAAATGGATTGATAGATGTTTTGAGAGAGGAAATTCAATGGAAAGAAATAAAGGGAAAGATATATATATGAGAAAGTGGAAGGAAAAAGGAAAGAAAGAAAGAAAGAGAAAGAAAGAGGAAGAAGAGAAAAGAGGAAAAAAAGAGGAAAACTTGGAGAATCATCAAGAACATCCTCTGGCTTCGATTAATCTAAGGTGAGGGTGTGAAATCTTACTATCTTAATCATTGTGTATGATTGTGTATGTGTGTGGATGAGTTTGGTTGTTTTCCAACCTTGTTTCCATTTAGGTCGAAATGATAGAAATCGATAGAAGCCGATGTTCGGACGGTTAGAATCGAGAATAACTTTCGTAGCTTAGTCGGGATATGTTAGACTAAGATTATTGGAACTAGTTTGACGAAAATCGGGTGATATTGTGAGTTTCACCATTTTCGGTTAGATTGAGGTTAAGATTTTGAGTGGAAATCGAATGTCGTGAAAGTTGAGTTTTATGACCCTAAAATATCCGTATATGATTAGTAAGGATAGATAGGTATTTAATCGGGTGAAAACCATTTCATCGGTCGGGTTTTTGGGGCTTTTAAGCCCGAACCCGTAGCTGTTTTTCTGAGTTTTTCAGGTGTTAATCGGTTAACCATATACGTTAACCGATTAACACAGTGTTGGGGGCCTAAAACTGAGTTTTTGGAGGTGTTAACCGGTTAACCATATACGTTAACCGATTAACACTGTAAGTGTGAGAAAATATTATTTTTCAAAACTTCGAAAATTCATAACTTTTTCACCGTTTATCGGATTTTGACGTTCTTTATATCAAACTGAAGCTAATAATATGTTCTACAACTTGGTGAAAAGAAATATTATTTTTAGCCAACTTTTAGCCGATTTTACCAATTAGTCGGGATTAATGATTTTGAGTGAGAAGAGCTTATAGTAGCTAGAGCGTCCGGTTGCGATCGGTCTCGTCTCGTAAGGATAATTTGTGTGTTATTAATTGTTGTGTTGTGGGTAGCCGTAAGGCGTGAATCCTAGTGTATGAATATGATTTTGAATTGTGGCCTTTGGGCAAATTATGCATTGTTTAGAATTGAATAAAAATGCATGGCAATTGTGATGAATATAATACACATTGTGAGTGCATAATGATTGTACGTGTTGATGTGTGAAGAATGCATGATAATATATTTGCGAATATGTATGTAGTTTGTGTTGATTGATCCCGTGTAGGATCTGCAGAGACATCGTGTGCCCATGTGGGGTGTGAGCGATGGTTTATAGTTGATTGAGTCATGTTTGCATGTGAAGCATCATGATATGCATTTGTGTTATTTGATCCCGTGTAGGATCTGCAGAACCTCGTGTGCCCATGTGGGGTGTGAGCGATGGTTATATTTGATCCCGTGTAGGATCTGCAGAGACATCGTGTGCCCATGTGGGGTGTGAGCGATGGTCTATATTTGATTCCGCGTAGGATCTGCAGAAACCTCGTGTGCCCATGTGGGGTGTGAGCGATGGTTTATAGTTGATTGAGTCATGTTTGCATGTGAAGCATCATGATATGCATTTGTGTTATTTGATCCCGTGTAGGATCTGCAGAACCTCGTGTGCCCATGTGGGGTGTGAGCGATGGTTATATTTGATCCCGTGTAGGATCTGCAGAGACATCGTGTGCCCATGTGGAGTGTGAGCGATGGTCTATATTTGATTCCGCATAGAATCTGCAGAACGATTGTGTGCCCTTGTGGGGTGTGAGCAATCGGATTGTGTGCCCATGTGGGGTGTGAACAATCCATAAACATTGTGTGCCCATGTGGGGTGTGAGCAATGGGTGAACATCGTAGGCCCGACGGGGAGTTACTTCGGTAACGAGCGATGGTTCCATTTGGTTCTTCAATTGAACCTGCTGAATTGAGTCGGTACCGCATTTGCATCTGCATAGAGTCGTGAGTCGGTCTCTATGAGTTGCATAATTCATCTTTATATGATGCATTGGTGAAATAAACATGTATGTGAATGTTTATGTGAAATGGTGATGATATAAACATATTGTGTATGTCTATGTGAACTAACGCGAATTGCGATAATGACATGAGTGAGTATGCTTGAAGATATGTATATATATGTGGGTTTACATGGATTGATGTAAACATTGGTGAATGCATATTGTATATGCTTGATGTTCTATTTATATATAGATACTTATATGGATACATTGCGATGTATGGAATGATTGAGATGTATGAATAAATATAATTATAAATGTTTGTGTGAAAATGATGTGAATTGTAGAAGCATGATTGATGAGTATGCTTAGTTGTGTATATATATATATATACATGCAGTGTAATGTATGTGATG
Organism: Lathyrus sativus; assembly: GCA_963859935.3. Classification (NCBI taxonomy): domain Eukaryota; kingdom Viridiplantae; phylum Streptophyta; class Magnoliopsida; order Fabales; family Fabaceae; genus Lathyrus; species Lathyrus sativus. The sequence continues at coordinate 233,108,123 of OZ012737.1, forward strand.
AATTGTGAATAATGCCTGAGAATATAATAGTACATGTATATAGGTAATGATTGGTAAATATGAGAGTAATATAGATAATAATGTTTATGTGAAAGATTTGTACTCACTGGGGTAGAATGGCAATGTGTCGTTCCTAGTGGAGTAATTACCGGGGTAGAATAACTGAGGTGTTATTCCTGGTAGGGTATAAGTGACGTACCCATAATCCTAAAAAGGGGATTGGTGATATTGGGTGAGTTTTAAGTGAGTCACATGGCATGGTTATGAGTGTTATATGAAATATGCATGTGAGTATGAATTGTTGAATTGTGGGTTGCGATTGAGTAATTGAGAAAGATATTGAATAATGAATTGATGATTAAACATGATGGCGTATGTTATATGATTCGTGATGAATGAAACATAACGTGTATGTTTGTGAGGATTAATTGTAATTGCGAATGTATGCATGATGAAATGCTTGGTTTTATACATATATGATTTGCGATGTATGTTAGTGGGTATGTGAGGTATTGTGGTGAGGAGTATAATATGTGTATTTGATGCTATGGATATATATTATGTGCATGGTTATTGTGTTAATATGCATTGTGGTGAGAAAATGTGAAATGTATGTATTCTGTACTTGCGTATTTATATATGATTATGTGCTTTGATTATTATGTTAATATTTTTTACCTTTCTGCTGGAATGATGTCCTTTATTAGGTAGAGTTAATGTAAACAGCTTCAATATTTAATGCAATCCAAATGATGGGTGGTACACGAAACCTTGGAGTTTTGTAACTTCAATTATTCATGTCTTAAACTTGTAGCTTTGAATGAATTTTAATAATATGAAATTACTTTAATATTGTCTTGATCCTGCAACCTTGTATGAATGAATCCAATGAAAGGAAAAGGCCATCGCCTTTACTTGAATTTTTCCTTTGGCTTATTTGGTAGGACTTGTAAAGGTTGTTATGACATTGTCTTTAAACATTGCGGTCTATAAACGTAACAACCTTCAATGTTCTCCTGCCATGTAGTGGTCACGTGCAAAAGGGTCTTGCGGTAGAGTAACCGTTCCATCTCCATTAATGCCTCACGCGGTCGTAAATCGTTAACCCATACTTCAAACACAATGACAGCAAAGTAGAAATAGCTAGAAAGTGACGTCTTTATCGTAAGTTCCTTATTAACTTCAAATAAAACGACTTGATCATAAGCCACCAATAATAACGTTCCCAATCTCTCCTTGAACATAATGACACCATGTCCTGAGCGATCCTTTGAAAGAGGGATACAGCTTAAAATTCTACCTAACCACGTCTTGGGGTATTTATATTGTGAAAATTATCTCCATTTGGAATCACTGCATCTACACGAGTTTGTTAGTCGCAAAACATAAATATTAAGTTAAGGTCAAATAACAATAGAAAACGGGCAAACAGAGGTGGGATCTTATGGTAAAAAATTAGGGTGTGACACTGCTAATTTCCACTTCACTGTATACCGTCAGAATGCCGACGCGTAGTCGTAATATACTTCAGTTTCGTTTAATGCAAGTTTCCTTTAAGTACTTTTGTTTTTAGTTTTCTAAAGTTTTTTTTAATTCCTTCTAGTGTAGCATTCCATTGTGTGTAAGAGAAAACAAGAAAAACATCAAAAATGTGCCGGCAGAACAGCATTCTGCCAAGCCAGAACCGAAAACTCGTGCCTGAGGGAAATGGCGGTCGCTATGTGCCTAACAGCGCTCGCCGTTTGGTCCTGGGGGCAGAACTATTTTACATTTTAAAAATACGTTTTGCCTCTTCATTTTTCCATTCTTACCACCCTTGCATATTCCCAATACAACATTAATCACCCCACAAACTCCACATTATCCCACATTAACTTCTAACCACCCAACTTCTCTATTCAATCCTTACTTAAAACCATTAACATCACCCTCCTCATCATCCCTCTCAAAACCATTTTCCATTCTTCCGCCCATCTTAGAAACCCAAACAAGCAAACAAAATGGAATCCAACCAAGAGATCGATTATATGGGCATCGAGTTCCCCGAAGGAGTGCTCGGAAACACCATGCGCGCAAACTTTCACAGACTCTCCAGGCGACCCGTCTATGCGATAAGGTACCCTGACCCGGACACTCTTCGCACCTTGGGTCTCTACCAAATCGTCTCTTGGATGCTCAGAAACCTCGGTATGACTCATTTCTATTCCATGTTTAATGCTTCTTCTGTTAGGCTTACATATGAGTTTATTAGTTCACTCTGGTATGTTCATGATCTTTCCCACACCACCGATACCATTCACTTCAAAATGTTTAATGTTGATTATTCGTTAACTCATTTGCAGGTAGCGAAATATTTTGGATTTCCCGCCAACGAAGGATTTGCTACCCTCGCACCTCTAGAAAGTGACTGGGAGGACGGAGCCTTTCAGTTTTGGAACCAAATCACCAACACCACAACCACCAAATGGGAAGGCCTAAAGGCCACTACCATCCATAACCCAGCCATCTGATACTTACACCGTATCCTCGCTTCCACCATCTTTGGACGTGATAACCCAGGAAATGTGAACTCTAAAGATCTATTCTTTATCCATTGTGCTCTCCTCCAAACCCCTGTGAATGCCACACCATTCCTTTTAGCCCATTTTGTCAGTGTTTCAAATAGAACTAGTGGTCCCATATGCATTGGCGGTATCGTCACTGCTATCACCTTCTCTTTAGACATAGAGGCCGATTTAGCAATCGCTGATAGTATACCTTGCCTCTATGCCAATATTGACTTTTGCTGTCATATGCGGCTTGTAAAAAGTTTTCCTAGTGGTAAGTATGATATTATGGTCCGTACCTCTGAGTACCGAGGTTTCTCTTTACCTTGCTCTGAGTGTACCGATGTGCACCAACGCACTAATTGGTTGGTTGATTTAGGTACGCCAGATTTATAGGAGGAAAACACAGAGAGGCAATATCGTGAGGTTGCGGGACAGCCTTCCAAGAGGCCCCCCGTACTCGTAGACGTACTGCTGACATACCTGGGCCTAGCTCCCAGGAACACACTGCACCTTTTTTTGATTTTTCAGGTATTCGTTCATCGTTGGATAACATCTTATCGAAGCTCAGACAACAAAGAGAAAGGGACACCGAGCATGACGCAATGATGCAGGAGATGCAGAGGCATCAATATGAGTTTATGGACAGAACTGAGTTGGACTTGAGAGACGTTGTCTCCGGCATGGCAAGCTTGTGTAGAGAGGTGAGCCGTATTGCAGACTGTGTCCAGCATGTCCCACGGGACAACCCAGCTATCAACTAGGACAGACATCATCGTGGAGGCTGTGTGTGCCACCACTGACTTCTCCAGGTTCCATCGCTCTTTCTTTCACCTTAGACTAGGCCATTGAGGATAATGTCTAGTTTAAGTGTTGGGGAAGAGTCGTTTACTGCTTTTATTTACTTTCTGTCATTTCCAGTTTTCTACTTTTAATTATTTCTTTTTTTAGTCATATGCGCGTTCAAGTCAATTATTGCTTTACATTTTTCGTACTATCTGTTAACTCCCCTATTTTGACCTTAATTTAAAATTTGACTCATGGCACGACATTTTGAAAGTATATAGATTGCTTATGTTGTGATTAGATAGACTTAGGAAAGTTTTGAAAATATCGGTACCGTTCCCACACCTTAGATTCCCTAAGTATGTGATATTGATTTAAATAGAAATTATGCTAAGACCATATGCCTAGTTTCTTAGAAGTAGCCTCTTGACTAGTTTATACTAGCAGACAACACCATCCTTGTATACAAACTAAGTAACGAACCGATACAAATATGTGTTGATCTCAAAAATTTGAATAATGTGATTTTTATAGAAAGCGAATGAAAGGCATGATCCCACTAAGTTAGGTGGTCCTCACCCGACCATTTAGCCTAAAGGTACGGACTCTTGAAAATCGTAAGCAAAAGAAAACATAATGTGCAAAAAAGAAAGAAATGTTTTAATATCGAGATCATATAACACAAATAGGTTCGCTTACCATGTAAGTGCAAGGGATTACGGGCTTAATGTGATTGCACGAGAATGAACAAAGAGGTGAAATAGGATAAAGGATATAGGTATGGTCATAGTTTCATGATTTGAATTAGTATTGCATAGGAAGGGAGTACTTGTCCACAAATGCAGAGATGTGTCGTTATGATGTCCTTGTTTTCACTATTTAGTACCTATCGATCGAACATTAGCCTAGCAGCCGTGTATGATTAGATTTTCATTGTGCCAATGTTTCAGACCATGCTTACTTTCCATTTACCATGTTGTTCAATTGCTTAAGAACAAGCAAAGATCTTAGTGTGGAGGAGTTTGATGACTCAACTTTGTATCGCACGTTTTGATTCATTTTGCGCATTTTATCCGTTGTTTTATTGAGTCATTATCATTTTAGTTGTTGATTACTTATGTTTTCTTCTGTTTTTACTTGACAGATGTTAAATCAGCAACATAGAAGAAAAGGTTTGAAAGGCGAGCTAAACAATGAAGAAAACCCTTCAAAAACTCAAATTTTAGCCTCCTCGTGGAAATGGCGCTCGCCATGGCCTGAGGAAGGCGGTCATCGTGCAAAAAAGGAGGGAATCCCAGTTTGAAGCTAATGGCGGTCGCCATTAGGCACACGGCAGTCGCTGTTCACCGTGAGAACAGTTTTTGGCAGAGCAGTTTGGAAGTTCTGATGGAATTCGAATTCAAAAGTCTTGGAGCCATTTCCCCTCTATATATAGACCCTTGTAGGTCAATTTTAGGAATCCAAGGGAACCCGTACGGAAGCGCTGCAAAAATTTCATCAGACCTTACCTACATACTCACTTACCAAAGCAGTAATTGCTCATACTGAGTGATTATTGCACTGTTGTAAGTTTACATTTTGTTGCTGATTGTACGCTTGGATCGATATTGTAATCTATTTGAAGTTATTTCTATTTCGGTTTATTTCAGGTCATTTAAATATCCTCTTTATTGCATTTCTTTATTTTTTTTTATTACTTGTGATTATATATGTTTTAATTTACAGCATGTTAAGTACTTTAGATTTAAAGACGAACATGTCTGAGTAGTTTCGTTGGAGTTCGTAGTCTGAGTACCGTCGCCCCGACGGGACTCTGTAGGAACCATCGGTGTTTAACTTAGTCGTTCTAAATTCCAGTTTTAGGGTCTATTCTGAATTTAGTCAGTCTTGTCGCGAGAGCGAGAGGCTGGTTAACAGTGTTTTGTCACGAGAGTGAGAAGCACACCAAGGCGTGTCTGATAGAGCGAGAGTTTGAGGTGATCGTCGGATAGTAGGTACCGAGCACTGAGCCTGAACACAATAAAAACGCTTTAGGTTTCAGTTAGGCTTTGCTAGTTTTCAAAGCGTGCCTTTTAACTACCGAGCGAGCGAGAGCAAAATATTAGGGTCATTAGGTGTGGTTGGGTCAATAGCGCGAGAGCGTGAGATCGAATCTTTAAACCATTTTTTCCTACGGAATAACTTTGAGACTTTTGTTAACACCCGGGATCTACGGAGTCCCTTAGGATCACGTGGATCATTCTTCGACCCGTTTCTTTATCTTTTTCAAATCCCATTATAATTGAGTCCTTTTATCGCAAAAACCAAGCCTTAGCTTTACACCGAAACAATTGAACTTTCTAGGTTGATTATTAGTCCTTGCAGGTTCGACAATATTTTAAAACTACGCGATAAACTGTATACTTGCAGTAGTAATCCGACCAATACGCAAAGCCGTGATCAGAGCTCCCCAGTGAAGTCATCATTTCTGTCGCAGTGAGAATCAGATATCAAGCTATCAATTAAATTGAATCTTAAATTTGTAATTCACCACCGATCTTTAATTTATCCAAGGGAAGGGAAAAAGAACGAATAACCCAAAAAATGCAATGCAAAAACAAAGCAAAAGAGAATCTAAGGTTTGGGGGTTAGTTATACCTATGGAAGGTGCTAGCATCCTAAGTATCTATAGTACTCTACAGGAACCTCTTGTTTTATTGTGATATTTGTTATTTTTTCTGCTAAAGGGTGAAAAGAAAAGGGAGACCTAAGGTGTTATTCCTAAGTATGCTCGCTAAGACATCGCATCTCGTGCCTACGTATCCTGACGAGAATGGAATCAGGGCATTCGTAGTTCCCCTCGCTAAGGGTAAACAAAGTTTGTTGGTTGATTTTTTTAGGAGAATAGACAAGTTGTCATCTTAAGAAGAATACTCAACTTGAACCACCACAAACATGTGGAGGATGGATCTTTGCATCACATTAAGAGAAGGGCTCTAACTTGGATATAGAATCAACGAGTATGCCACATACCTCTCTCAAGTGGAAAAGAATCTACATATTTCTCAACTATGTCACGGGGTAGAAGAATGTCATCTCGACTAAGGATGACTCATGTATAATTCTCTTATGGAAGAAAAATAAACCTAATTGTAGGTTGTCTAGTTAACATCCGAAAGGAACTAACTTAATTCTATGAATCTAAAATAAAATTGAAAGGGAAAGATATCTTATTGTTATCATGCAATAATTGATCCTAATGTCTAATATTGATTCGATTTATCAAAAACAAATTTGAATCGAGAACCTAATAGGACTTGGATATCCAAATCATATAGGCATGTCAAACATCCATGAGTAAATTGACAAGTAACTAATCACGATTAATCAAAATTTTAATTAAGATTTACTAAAAAACTAATCAATGAATTAGAATTTTTTTTAAAAATTCAATTAATCCATTAACATTTTAATAAATAAAAATTAGGAATTTTAATTAATAATAAAACTAACAATTAAAAAATAAAATCTAAATAAATCAAAAAGGTGTAAAAAAAAATACCATGGATGTGTAGCTTTTTTTTAAAAATGGAGTGTGGCACCAAGTTAGACATTAACCTAAGGCCCATTAACATAAACCTTAATTTTTATCATATAATAATAATAACTAAATAAAAATTTAAAGTTAAAAAAAAATAAAAAAAAATAATAGAAAATAATAATAATAATAATAATAATAATAATAATAATAATAATAATAATAATAATAATAATAATAATAAAATAGAAAGAAAACGGCACAAAGGGGCACCGTCCCTTTTTTTTCTTTGTTTAATAACAAGATAAAAAAAATTATAGCTTAACCAAACGGTTTTTTTTTTACTTTTTCAAATTTTAATATACTATCCAATGACATCTTGACATGTGTTCCTATAATAAAATAAAATAAAAACACAGTTAAACAGAGGAAGTTCTGTTTCAAGTTTATTTTCTTCAATCTCTCTAACTTGATCTCAATGCTCTCTAACTCTCAAACCAATTATTAAAAAAAACAAATTCACATAGATTAATGGCACATAATTGCAATATAATCATAACAACCAGATAGGTGATAACATAAATTAAAGCAAGCACCCAACGAAAACAGAGAAGAGCACGAGTTACCGAAATTGAAGTGTCGCAACGGCACGAGCTTATTACGTGGAACAGAGTCAGATCTGAACGCAAAAGATCTATCGGTTGGTGCGTGTTGGCGTAGTCTTGATGGAGTGTAGCGTCAAAGCGGTTGCGATCGATTCTCGACGGAAATTTTTTGGATGGCTCTGGAAGCGGTGCGACAATGGAGCTCATGAATCTAACTTCCTTTTACTTTTTCTATTTTCTTTGAATCCAATCTCTTGTTGTTTTGAATTTTGTTTGTGTCTTTTATTTTTTTTCTAATATATATATATATATATATATATATATATATATATATATATATATATATATATATATATATATATATATATATATATATATATATATATATATGATTAGAAAATAGACAAGAATAATAATAACAATTAACACAATGTTTTTTTGCTTTTTATAATAAGACAAGAATTAAAAGAATTAAAAATCATGTTTTGGTATTTTTTATAATAAGACAAGAATAAAAAGAATTAAAAATCATGTTTTTGTATTTTTTATGATAAGACAAGAATAAAAGGAATTAAAAATCATGTTTTTTTGTTTTGTATAATAAGACAAGAATTAAAAGTCATGTTTTTGTGTTTTTTTTATAAAAAAAATATTAATAAACAAATTAAAAATAAAATTAATTAATAAAAATAAAAATTTAAATAAAATATCTAACTAAATCTAAATAAATTAAATGATTATTTAAATAAAAATGATTAAAAAACAAAATAAAAAGTCGGGTAGAAAAGTGCTCAAAAAAATAAAATGAACACACCAAAATAATCAGCGTGAAATAAATATATTGAAAAAATACAGCGTTTGGTCAGATTTTGAAATAAATTTAGACTGGTTTGTCTGTAAATCCAACAAATTTATTCCAGCTGATAAATTGGGTATTATGCATGATAAAATGCGTGATATGTTATGCAGACGATGCGAAACGAAAAACAGAATCTCAGGGTCAAAAAATAGGGTAAGACAATGGGGTTTCCCACGAAGACCTCAGCCAAAGTGAAGGTGACATAAAATACCCAAAGCAACTAGAAATCATAATAGGGGATCAGGGAAAACCTCTTTCCCCCTCCCCAAAGTTAACCATTTAACCCTAGAATGGAAATATAAATATGAAGCTACATTCATCAATAAAGCGGGGAACCCCTCAATATTACAAAAAAAAGGTGAATATTAAAAAAATATCAAAACACGAGAAACTACTAATTGACCACTATTCGACCATCTTGAACCACCTGAAAGGGATCCATTGGACTTAATCCTAAATTAGGGTAAAGGAATGCATCATATCTTCTCGCCTTTTCAAAATGTTGGGAGGAGATGAGCCACGACTTTGTCCTTGAGAAACAAGACTTTTTCCTCTAAACTCTCCTTAGTGCTACAGAACTTCTTAAGCAACTGCTCCAGGTGTGTCACCTCTTCAAACAAGGTAAGAGTTATATCAGTTAGTTCTTTGGTGTGTGCCTTCATAGCATTACATTTTTCTTTCAACACCCTTACCGTCGCCCCACCTTTGTGAGAACTCCTCATGAAAAGGTTCATCTTAGACTGTAATTCTCGAATAGTGTAGGAATGTTTCTCCTTTTGGGCTCTCCCCACTAGGAGACACCTTAAGAGTTGGACTTCTATCAGTTAGATAACCTAGCAAAATATATGCCAAAAAGCAACTAATAATCATCGAGAAAGTTCTCAAAAAAAGAGAAGTAGAGATCAGAGAACTCCACTGCATTAAATGTGGGATTATTCCACAAAGAGGGCTCTTGAGGGACAGGCCCGCCACTTATTCTCTCGCCCTCTTCTGCTATATCGTGACTTCCTTATGGCCCATAAGGACTCTCTTCCCATTGTGGAATTTTAAGGGGGTGAGCCTCGATGGCCCTAGATGTTCCACATTGCATTGCCCCCCTGTCAACACTTACACTCAGGGGGAGATTCTTCTGCTATTGCGCAACCTGCATCTTTACCAAGCGATTTCTTCTCTCATCAAGAGAGGTCCCCACCATGTCTTATACAAAGAAAAAATTATTGTCAACACATATAAATTAATAAGCACATGACCAAACCAAAAGGAAATCATTCATACCTAAATAATTCCCTATCCCATTATCATATTCATGATCCTGGGAGATAAGAGTGAGAGTATATAGAGAATGAAAACACATCAAAATCTGGATCACCTCCATATTAAGACGTGAAAGAACATGTGGATCCACCCCTTTGATATTCACGAGATCGGGCATCCATGATAGGGAAAAATAGCCTTCCATCACCCATGTAGTGATTGGAGAAGTATCGCCTCTTCATCTCACTCGCACAAATTTATCCTTCCAATCCTAGTATGGGCTAGCAAAAAGATTTAGCAAACACTCGCATAGCCAAGGATGTAATGTGACTTGATTGTTATTGGGAAGAACTTCGGCACAAAAGAATGAAAGGAACACCTTCACAGTGGGGGATACACCTAGGATACAAGAGACTATATAAAAATCCCTAAGCACATTCCATATGCTGGGGTGATCTGAGAAGGGGCAATATTGGTAGTCACCAAGAAATCTATTTCAAAAGAAGTGAAGGGAACTAAAACCCCCGATTCGTGAATGATGAGTAGGTAGAAATAAAAACAAGAAGAAGATGGCTCGCTAGAGGAAACCATGTTGACTTCTCCCGCCACAATGTTGGTGGAGGAGAGTGTCTCCTAGATCATTGTTCTATTAAACCATGTTGTTTTAGAACTGGAAAGCTTAGACAAGAGGTCTGCTCTGAAGTTTTACTCACGGGGAACATGTTCTATTTCAAACTATGTAAAGCGTTTGGATAAACTTTGTACCTTGTGTAGATATTTTATCAGTTAGGGATTTTTAGCCTGGTATTGTCCAGAGGCTTAGTTGGCGGCTAATTGAGAATCGCTCTTGGCTTTCAATCAGGAAGGTCTTATTTCCAGGGAGAGGAGCATGTCAGTAATGAGGGCTTCACACTTTACCTTATTGTTTCTAGCTTTGAACTCGAACTTTAATGTTTGCTCGATTAGTATGTTGTCATGCCCTTTTAATACTATTCGCGCACCACTCCATTTCACGTTCGAGGTGCCAATGCTTTATAGTGTCCACTCAGGGGGCGTCTCCTCGTCTACGGGTGCTTGTTTCTTCCATGTACTATTGGATTCTTTGCCAGATTAATAACAGACATGTTATCGATCTTCATGGTAATTTCTCCATGAATCTTCCAGGGAATTTCTTCGACCAAATTCAACATCCACTTTGCTTTACATGCACATAAAGAAACAACTATGTACTCTGCATCACACGATGACAGTGCCACTACTAGTTCTTTTCTTGAGTTCCAAGCAACTTGTGCACCACCTAGCATAAACACATAGCCAAGTGTGGATTTTCTATCCTCAACATCACTACACCAACTTGAGTCGGTCTAACCCACTAGTTTGCATTCTTTTCATTCATTAACTGCAAGAAAATAAATTTCATAGTCGAGAATTCCTTTCAGATACCTTAGTATCCTATTCGCCGTTGCTAGGTGTGATTCCTTTGGCTTCTGTATGAATCTACTCACCATACCTACATTGTATGCTAGAGTAGGCCTTGTGTGACAAAGGTATCTTAACGATCCAATAAGTCTTCTATACTATGTTGGGTTGACATCATCTTCCTTTGAGTCTTTCGACAGTTGCAGTCTTGGTTCAGCAGGTGTCAAAGTCGAATTGTAGTCTTTCATCTAAAATATACTGAGTATCTCACTTGCATATCTTCTTTGATGCATCATCAAGGATCTAATAATCTTGTAGAATTTGATTCCAAGAAAGTATGAAATGTCTCCCAGATCATACATTTCAAATTCCCTGCTACGATCACCTTTGAAGTTTTCAATCTCTTTCTTGCAGCTACTTGTTATCAATAAGTCATCGACATGGAGACATAGTATACGTAATTCACTATTGCTTCTTCTTACATATACTATATGCTCAGTTGTGCACTTCAAAAATTCCTTATCCCTTAGAAAGTTATTTATCTTCTTATTCCAAGCTCTTGGAGCTTACTTAAGTCCATGCAGGTCTTTATGTAGCATGTATACGTTGTTTTCTTATCCTTGTTTCAAAAATCCAACTAATTGTGCAACATAAACTTCTTCGTCTAAGGGGATATTCAGGAATGCACATTTCACATTCATCTGACACATATGCTAATTTTTCATGTTTTCTAGACCAATAAACAACCGGATTGTTTCGATCCTAGCAACATGTGCAAAAACTTTGTCGAAGTCGATTCCTTCTTTCTGAAGAAATCCTTTTGCCACAAGTCTTGCCTTGTGTCGAGATACTTATCTTTTTGGATTCAAATTCACCTTGTATATCCACTTCACATTGATTTCCTTCTTACCTTAAGGCAATTCGACAAGTGACAAAATGTTTTTGACTTCGCTGGACACCAGTTCCTCATTCATCGCTTTCATCCACGTCAAATATTTCAATGCCTCAGCTGCATTGACTGGTTTGATATCTGCATAGAAAGCATAGTGTACCAACTCACCTTCATCATTTACCACATCATGTTATCTAATCACACATTCCTACAACCTTGCAGACATGTGTCTTGTTCTTTAAGGTCTGCTTGTGCTTGCTTGACCTATGACTTTTTCTTATAGAACTTCTCTTTCACTTAACTTCCTGGTTCTTCACATAGGATTCTCACTTAATCCTTCTTGACATTTTCAGTCCAATTTCATTCCTTAAGCTCATTTATGATCATGTCCATGCTAATCACTACTTGCTTGTTCACTGGGTCGAACAACTTGTATCCATCAGTCTAATGATATCCTATTAGGATCATTTGACTTGACTTGTCATCAAGTTTTCTTCTCAACTGATCAGGCGCATGTCTATGTGTTATAAATCTAAATACCTTCATATGAATCAAGCTAGGCTTGACACCAGCCTAACATTCTTCTGGTGTGATTCCTTCTAGCCTTTTCGTCAGTTATATGTTCAAAATGTATGTTGCAGTCGACACAGTTTCTCCCCATAATTTTTTGGGTAGATGCTTACCTTTCAACATACTTCTCACCATATTCATGATGGTTATGTTCTTCCTTTCAGCAGTTCCATTTTGTTTTAGAGTGTAGGGTGGCACCACCTCATACACAATTCCTTCTTTCTCACATAATGTGTCGAAGTCTTTTGACACATATTCTCCACCACCATCAGTCCTCAGAATCTTGAGCTTTCGATCACTTTATCTTTCAACCATAGAGTTAAACTTGGAAAATACCTCAATCACTTCACTTTTCTTCTTGATCATGCAAGTCCATATTTTCGACTAAAATCATCTATGAATGTGAGAACGTATATGTTACCTCCAATCGAATCCACCTGGATAGGACAACACATCAGAGTACATGATTTCAAGAATTTCCTTCGACTTGCTTATTGCATCCTTGTTGAAGTTGTTCTTATACTACTTTGCCTGCACACATTCCTCACACACTTCATTTGGAATGTCAATTTTTGTTAGCCCTAAAATCATATTTCTTCTTTTTAGATCTTTGATGTCTTTACAATTGAGATGGCCAAGTCTATAGTGCCATATCCATTCATCCCTGCTAGCTGCAGTTGCAAGGCACTTGTGCTCCATTACATTAAGTTCAATCTTGAAGGTTTTGTTATATGACATGGGAGCCTTCAGGATTAACCTTCCACCTGAGTCGAGAACTCTCATCATCTTGTATTTAATAGACACTTTGTAATTATTTTCAACCAACTACCATATGCTGAGTAGATTACTTTTCATGTCTGGTACATACAATACATTGGAAATTACTGACCTTTGCCATATTGGTTTTATGTTGACAAACTAATATTTCCTACCAGTCATGTGTGTCGAGCATCCTGAGTCCAAGTATCATTGGTCCTTGAAGCTTTCTTCATTTCTTTTTGTGACCATCAACAACATCTCTTCTTCTTCATGTTTTGTAAACTTTGCATCATTTTCTTGGTTCCTTTGCTTTTTAGGACAATCACTAAAATAATGGTCATACCTTTGATAATTGAAACACTGAATGTGATATTTGTTAGGTTTTCTTCCACCACCTCTTTCTTTACCAGCAGCACCACCTATGTGGTTACTTTGGTTCGAAGCATTTCCTTCTTGTTGGTTTCCTCTACCTTTAAAATTGTTGTAGCCTTCTATACCTTTGTTGAACCATTTCCCTTTGCCTTTCAACCATTATTTGTTCATGAGACTCAATAGTCCCTTGAAGCTTTTCCTTTGTCATTGTTGATAAATCTTTCGACTCTTTTATGGCTACTACCACATGATCGAACTTTGGAGCCAATGAACTCAAGATCTTTGTGACAACTGACCTTGATGTCAACATTTTTCCAGATATCTTGGTTTGATTCACTAGTTTTGTAACCCTGGTGGAGAAATCAATTATGCTTTCACTTTCTTCCATCTGAAGCAATTCATACATCTTTTGTGAGTTTGCAACCTCACTTCTTTTACCTTTTCAGCGCCTCCAAACAATTTCTTCAAGATTTCTCATGCTTCTTTCGCTGATTCTACATCGCTGACCTTTTCGAAATTATTTGGATCAACGCATTGATAAATCATAAAGAGAGCTTTATAATATTTCTTCTTTATTTCTTTTTGTGCAACATTTTTTCATCTATCGCATTTTTTGCAAGCGGTTTCATTCTCTCCTTCATAAGATCCCAAAGATCTTGATAGCAGAAAACAATCTTTATCTACTTGTTCTAATCTTTGTAATTCTGATTCTTCATAATTGAGAGACTAGCCGGAAAATGCCCATTCGAATGATTCATTGCGTTATGCTTCCCAAGAATCACATAGTGAGTGCTCTAGATACCATATGTAGGAATTAAACCAAACTTATGGAAAATTCTGAGTCAATCTTGATGAACAAGAACCAATCTTTCTGATTGATTATTCTTCTTGTTCTTCACTCTTTACTCGAGTGAATCAACCACAACTTGGTTGCAAGATGACTCCACTGCACAACAATAATAAAGGAAGAAAGAAAATATGAATAGGGGAAGAAAATGAAATTAGGGTTTGAGAGAAAAGGGGAAGAATGACGCGTTTCTCTCTGCTTTCAAATTGAAATTTTATTCAACTTTTCTCTATGCAACTACATTATTACAATGATAAGGTACCTCCCTATTTATAGGTTGAGATTGCTTGCATATCAAGCAATCTCTAACTAACCTAACTAACTTAGCTAAAACAAACAAATAAAACTAAGTCAAAACTTTGTCGAAAACACACTTCTTCGATATTTCGACATCTATACAATTTCTATACAGAGCATTTTGACAACAACAGACTCTATCGAAATGATACTTTGACACAAAAAATTAGATTCTCAATAACTTTGACAAAATATATAAGTTACATTATATTAAAAAATTACTTGTCGTCAATTTTCAATGTAAAAAACAAGAGAAAGTTTTCTAAAGATTAACAATTAGATAAGTCCCAATAAAACTTTGTGGAATTTTAAGATAAATAAAAAAAAATTACATGTCATTAAAAACTAAAAATACTATGAATTTTAAGTGCAAAATATGAGAGAAAAAATAAAATTATCTAAATTTAAAATAGAGAGACTATATCTGTAAATAAGATAAAATAGAGTGATCAAAATTATAAATTAATTGTAAATTATATTTTGATCTCGATCTATCAATAAGTATGTAATTGTCTATATAAATATGAGATATTAACTGTTATTATTATTAATTTTGTATGCATTTGCATTAGCCTTAGCCTTAGTTTTATTGTTAAATATAAATATAAAAATGTTGACTAATTAAGCATAAATAAATAAAAATCTTATTATTTATAAATTTGAAAAGTTGATATATTTAATTAAAATATATAATTAATATTTCTCTAAAATGAAATATAAGAAAAACAAGTAATTGAAAAGTTAATGTACTTAGATTTCAATCATATATATCCCTTTTCACATATAATTTAAATCTTTTGTAGTTATTAATCACACCATTCTTTATATTTAGTATATTTTAAAAGTTAATTTTATCATTCTCTCAATTTTATCACTGTCCACAGTTTTTATTGTCAAATTTCACCTAATGCAAATTATACAATAACACATACCTGTACTTTAAAGATTATTTTTGTTATTTGCTCTCTTAATATTATCTCTCTTGTCAATCTTGATTAAATGAATATCCTATAATTACATATGATTTTAAATTAGAGCTGGAAATGAGTCGAGTCGAGTCGAACTCACTTCAGTTCGGCTCGACTTGTTAAGAATTAATTCGAGTTTGATACGAATTTTTCTTAAGCTCAAACTCGATTCGTTATAAGTTCACGAACAGTTCAGTTCTACTCGTTAGGTTCATCTCATTAGGTTCAACTCACATGATTCACAAACTTAAAAACTATATATATATATATATATATATATATATATATATATATATATATATATATATATATATATATATATATATATATATATATATATATATATATATATATATATATATATATATATATATATATATATATATATATATATATATATATATATATATATATATATATATATAAAAGTATATTTGACATTTTAAATAAATATATTTTTTTAAAAATAAAATATTAAATTAAATAAAAGTTATCATATTAAAATTTAACTTTATCTTTGAAATCGACTAATTCAAAATCTACACAACTTTCAACAGATACATTTGTGAGTCTAATTCAAAAACTACTAAATTGAAGATTAAATTTGTCTAAGATTTGGAGTAAATATTTAAACCTAATCTTAAATAGTATAATTCTTCTCATATGTAATTGAGTTAACTCATGAACTTAACGATTCGAACTATGTATAGTTCAAGTTCAACTCATTTAATTAACGAACTTAATTTTTCATTCATATTCAACTCATTTGGTTCATGAACCTAATTCAACGATTTAATTTTCGAATCGAATTCTGAACTATTTTCGAATTAGTTCAGTTCATTGTCAGCCCTACTCCAAATAATCCAAGTATGTGAAATTAGTATTATTTAATAAAAACTATATTTTTATATTTTTATATCTTTCTAAATTAGTTCTTTATTTTCATAGTAAAAATATTTTTTTTAAATATTACTTTTTATTTTTTATTTATGGTAAGCATGGTAATGGTTAATTATAATTTAATAAAATCATTTATTTTATTTTATTTTTTAGTAAATGTGTAAAACAAATTATACTCATTTTTCAATGCAAAATTAATTGCTGACCGATTCCTGAATTTATCAAGAAAGAATAACAATGAATTGGATTCATAATAGTGTCTGCACACACTTCTTGCTATTTTGCTCACTTTACATCCAATTCTCAGTAGCTGAAATCATAATTGTACCTGACGCATTATTTATTCAACCGTTACCATCTTCTAGTATTCAATTAGTCTCTCTATTCTAAATAATAAGTTGTTGTAAAAAGAATGGTCCTAAATTATAAATTATTTTATATTTTTAATATAATATTAATGATATTTTTTAATATATTTTTAAATATTTATTATCATTTATTTTTTCAATTTTTTAATTTATCTCGTAATTATAAAGAGTATTATTATAAAATCATACATAATTTATATTTTCTATAAAATTAAAATTAAAATTTTTAATTCATCTAAAATAATCAAAATGTTTTATATTTTAGGACGGAAATAGTATTGCTCAAAGAGTAGCACCTAATTATAATTAATGAAATATTATTTAAAAATCAATATATAATAAAACATTATTTGAAAGAGTAGCACATAATTACAATTAATAAATCATGTTAGTGGTTTCTACACATTTGTTTTACCATATTTGAATGGTAATTTATTCATAAACAAATTACATGACCACATAAAAATGAGATAAAGACAGGTTTTAATGATTTGGCCCTCTTCTAGATATTATTGTAATAGATAGCATTATGCAACTGAACATAGACAGGAATCTGGTAAGATTCAGTTAGATGCAACATTGATATCTGGCCAAGCAACCACAGCGCACTGCTGATGTTTTTATAGTACATGTTTTAACGTATTGTATAATTTTTGTAAATTTTGGAGACAATTTCGTAAATGAGCTATTTATTATGTAATGTGTTGAATTAATTCATAATTTTTAAATAGATCACTGAATTAAAATAAAATAAAACTGATTCTATAATGTTTTAAAAAAAATATAAAATAGAGTTTTATAGTTGAAGCTCTGAAAACTAATATACTAGTAATCACTAATTTTTATATTTTTTTATTTAAAAAATATTTGTAACCTTGTACTTCAAAAACACAATAGAGGGGACTGCATCAACTAATATATTTGAGAAAAAAAAAGTTGTATTTTTTTATATATATATATATACCTATAAAGTGAATTATCTTTCTCGAATTCTAGAGGTTAGGGTATTTATAATTGTGATTCATGAGCTTTCTCGAATTCTAGGGGTTAGGGTATTTATAATTGTGATTCATGAGCTAGATTGTACATGAAGAATTGACTCAAGCCTAACTATTCAAAGGGGGCAAAAGAATAGAAAAACTTATTTTTCTCACAAGAGGAGTGGTTTCCTCAAGAGTCTTGACCAAAATTGGCTCTTTCAAGGACAACTCTCTAGCCACGTATTGAGACAGTTGACTTATGATGGACATGGGCTTGAGTCATGTGACCCAAGCTCTAGTTGGTAGACCCATGGCAGCCTTATTGTGTCTACCTGTTCCATTTTTTTATCCTTTCATAATACCATTAGACTTATTGAGTTAGTTAAAGGCCCAATCAGGATTTTTCCAATCTACAGTCTATCAAGCACGAGGTTTGAGAAGAGTGAAGTGATAAAACAATATAGATTATGGTCCCTTACGAGAGACTTGTAAAGAAAAGTATATTTAACCCTTGGGCTTTTGATTTTGTAGAGTTTATTTTGTTGCCTCGTTATAAGGTATTTAGATGATAATATTCACATGTTTGGAGATATGTTTATTGATAATTGTATTATCAATGTTCTTTGAGTTTGCAAAGGCACCTCATGAGGCTTAGCCCTAAGGAGCGGCGATAATTTCTAGTCTTAACTCAGACGAGATAGCCCTTTAAGTAGGCATGGCAAAAAAGTCGGGACCCGCCCCAAAATTAGCGGGGAAAACCCGGTTTGAGTGAGTACGGGTGCGGGTGCGGGGAAAACTCGACTTTTAATTACGGGTGCGGGTACGGGTGCGAGGAGACACTAAGACCCGCCCGCACCCGGCCCCGCCCCGCCCCAGAATAATGCATTTTAGTTTAATTCTCTTATTTTACTTATTTTAATATTCATTTATTAATTATATTTTTTGAAAATTCTGGCCAGCCCATGATGGATGTTATTCCCAAGGTTATAACATTCACTGTAACATCTGCTACTTAACAGCTAATACTCAGTAATAATAAAAGCAGTAAATCACACAGCCATTGTTTACCCAGTTCAGTGTCAACAACACTTACATCTGGGGGCTACCAAGCCAGGGAGGAAATTCACTATCAGTAGTATCAATTCAGAGTTAAACCTTCAGTTTACACTCCTCACTTAATCCCTACCCAATGACACTTCAACCTAGAGACACTCTAGACCTGAGTATACCCACTCACTCCCCCTCAATCACCCAACAACGATATTAAACAATTACAGAAAATAATATGAAGAGACACTTCATACACACCTTGATCTTGCTTCGCAGCTTTGATCAAGGAACACACACACTCTTGCTTCAAAGCTTCGAGTGAGACATAGCCTAGAATCTACTTATCCAATACTAATCATCCACCAGACGATTGCTTGGATTACAAGTATTCCTAGACAGAATTCACATGTGAAGACTAGCCTTCTTCACACACAAGGACTCTCTAATTAGTACTCTCTAATCTTCTGTTAAGAGCTGCTCTTCAGACTTGCTCCTTCTGATATTTATAGCCGCTTCAGTCCTTTGGGCCTTGGTGCATAAATTAGGTTTTATCCATAATAAAACCTCTCTTCAGTATTCTGCACGCTTTCCACTTTAATCAGGTACATATTAGTTCCCCTAGGGGTTCTAAAATGTCTCCTGCATTCCAGCTTTAGCTTCTGATTTGTTTCCTGAGTTCTAGCTACCAGAATAACAAACCTGCGCTTGATGTCATACGATCTATGTCATGACATTGAGTATGACATCCAGCTTAACTTATAGTTAGCTGAGTTAACTTACCCTGCACAGTCCATATTATGAATGTATCAACATCAGACATGACATTCATACAAACACTAATGTTTTGCCACAAAATGCAGTCAATCAAGAGCACTTACATTTTTAATTAAATTATTAATAACTTTATTGCAATTAAAATAATTAAATTAATCAAATTAATATTCATTTACTAATTAAATTTTTAATTAAATAAATAATTTATTTATTAAAATAATCAATTTTTAAATTAAATTATTAATTTTTATTGCAATTAAAAAGAAATTAAATTTTTTCGAGTGGGGGCGGGACGGGTGTCGGTGCATCCGTTCTCTAATGGGGGCGGGTCTGGGCGGTAAATTTTTACCCCCGATTGGGTTTGGGGGCGGGGGCGGGTGTGTTACATGGAGGCGGGTGCGGGTGCGGGTATAGTAAAACCCGCCCCCAACCCGCCCCGTTGTCATCCCTACCTTTAAGACAACCTCAACTTCTCATCAAGAAACAAGGAATGGGAAGGGTGAAGTGATTTAAATCCGTGAGATTTTGATCTCTTTCTAGATAAGTGCATTCTTGAGACGATGATCAGGGGTAAGTTTCTCAAGCGTAGTGTAATACCCCAAATTTTGCCCCGAGATTGTTAGGTTCATTTTGCACGTCATCTCTTTTGCATTGCATTTAACTAATCACTAACCCGTTTACGTAGTCTGTTGATTTTGCAGGAAAAATCACGTTGTGTGCAATTCAAGCGGTGAAGGAAAAAATGGTCATTAACTGGCAATCTAGCGACAATTCATGAGTTTGAGTCGTCATCAGGGGTTCCTCAGGCTGTTTTGGGGTTTACTGCTAAGCTAAGTTTCTCTGCGTATCTGGTCAAGACCATGTTCACTTTTAACATCAGATACAAATCGACTTGCAAGAGGTTGGTTGAGTTCAATGGTTGATGGTCAGACATTGTGGCAATCAGACAAGTTTCATTAAGTGGATTTATCTAGTTAAGTTTTAGCAAAGGATTTATCAGGAAGTTCAATCGAAGGGGTTTAATAAGCTAAATTGAATCGGTTGAATTGGTTTGCATGGATTTTGTTGCACCCCAAATTTTGATCCCTTATATCCTCTTCATATCATATGCATTTATTCATCTAACCTTAACAAGTTTCAAAGCGTGTTTTGTCAAGACACAGATGAAACGGGGCTCCGCACTGATAAAATCGAAGGTTCGAGGATTGGGCAACCATTGCTTTGGGATGAATCATTCATGAAATAAGATCAAGAGTATCATATTGGGCCATGTGTGAGTTCAATTTGAAGTAATCACCCACAGATGGGGTGCAGTGCAGTTTAAGGCACCCAATTAGGGTTTTGCGAGTTAAAAAAGTCAACTGTAGTTTGACTTTAAACTCGGGAAATAATTCAAAGATAAAAGAATGGTTTAAAAAGCGCATATGGCTTAGTGAAGTCCCCCAGAGAGTTTCAAAGTCTTGGAAGCTCCGAAGCATGAACAGACAGTTCGGTAATCGCCGATCGATCGTACGGTTGACCGAAAAGTCAACCCCCTCAAGTTTTAAGAATTGGACTTCAAGTGGTGAAGCAAAGTTGTTCCTTATGTCATAAGGGACCTACATATCAATTTTCATGATCATCGGATCAAAGACGTGAGAGTAATTGGAAAAACGGGAAATTAGGGTTTTGAAAGGGGCTAAACCCTAACTCCCTAACCGCACACCCGATCGAGGTGGTTCAAAGCTCGTCGGAAAGCTCTTAACAAGTCCTACAAAAGTCCTATACTAGTCCACTATCAGAAAATGCATGGAATTGGAGTTATCATCAAAATCGATTTTTAGTACAAAACACTTAGTGAAATTTTGAAAATCTGGCTGCACTGAAACTTGTTTTTTGCTGACTTTAAGGGACTTTTCAACCAAGATGCACATAGATTTGGAACTTTTGGCAAACATGAATGTTGTAGAGCTACATAAGGGCTTTCCAAAAAGTACAAGAACTCCCCAAGAGGAGTTATGAGCTGAGAGTTATGAAGTGTGAAAGATGGACCTGTGCACTAATTTGTTAACTTGCCTAAACCCAACATAAACTTGGTTCCCAACCATACACTTCATCTCTAACCATGGATGGACATCTGATATGATGAATTTAGAGGTTGGAATAGACAAATTCAGAAGAGAATCCAAGCAAGTACAAGATCTTGAGCAAAATCCATTACTTTAGTAGAAGAAAGTACAAAAGGTACAACAAGAGAGAGAAGGTTGGGGGGGCTGCAACATGGGGGTTTGTCCTTTCTCACTATAAGGTCACTTCCTACAACTCATATAAGCTGATTTTTCTTGCATTGAGCCTTGCAACTGGTGTGAAGAGGGCTGCCACAAGGATATTGGCAAGATTCACTTCAAAACTTCATGAAACTCCTTTCAAAAATGGAAGTTACCAAGCTGCCCTCACCCTCATTCCTCCTATAAATAGAGGCATTCTCACCATCTTCAAACCACACCAGAGTTGCTTAAAAACACCAAGCATTACAGCTCTCTTTCTCTTTCTCTCTTTGCTAGTAAGTGAAGAAAAGCTTAAAAACGCCAAAAACCGGCATTTTACAACTTTCATGCCGTTTTCATTTCTAGCATTATCAACACTCCCACAACCATCCACACATCTTCTAAATCACATATAGAAGGTGTGTAATCCCTTGAACCACCAAAAAACTCAAAAAATCAAAAAGTCAACTTTCTCCTCACCATACTTTGACCAAAAGCTATAAAAACCACTAAACTTTGTTCCAAACACTTCTTTAAGGTTTTGATCATACATACACCTCAACCTTACCATTTCTCAGCTGTCCAAACTCTTAGAAATCATTGGAAAAGCATATTTTGACATTTGGCATCAAAAGGGAGTTGTTACTTAAAGGTGAAGAAAAAAGCAGGGCAAGAGGTGAAGTGTAAATCTCTGGTTTTCTTAACTGCCCCAACTTGTTTGAAAAGATCTCCAAGAGGTAAGTGATTAGTCTCCATTACTTTTGCATCATTTTAATACTTTAGCATTTTGGTGAAATTTGAAGTTATGGTTTGCTGTTGATTTACTTAACCCTTGTTTGTTTGGAAAAATAAGTTTTAAGTGACTCTTAGACTGTATGTCAATATTTGTCATTGTCAAGGATTGGTTACCATGTGTTCTTTCTGTCAAAGCAAAGTGTTGACTATGCTGGTGAAAAGCTTGTTTGAAATTTAGCAAGGCTGTTGAGTAAATTGGTGGTAATATGTTTGACAAAATGCAGTCAGGCTGCTGCATACTCCATGAGATTAATTCTGATGTTAGTTGACAGGACTTCCCCATGAGATTTATCCATAATCTACTATTAACTTGTAGGATATCTTGCCTTACCACCAGTTTTTGTTTTGAAAATGAGTTTTCTTATTTTAATGTTAGACAGGGGCAACTTACAAAGATTGGCATGAGATGTTACCATTTGCTTTGCACGGCTACCGGACATCAGTACGCACTTCGACAGGGGCAACTCCCTTTTCCTTAGTGTACGGGATGGACGCAGTGTTACCCATTGAAGTCAAAATACCTTCCTTGAAGATCTTGACGGAAGCAGAGTTGGATGAAGACGAGTGGATAAAAGAAAGATTTGATTCGTTGAATCTCATCGACGAAAAAAGAATGACGGCCATGTGTCACAGTCAAATCTATCAACAAAGGATGGCTCGGGCATTCAATAAGAAGGTTCGTCCCAAAGAGTATAGGGAAGGAGAGCTGGTGCTTAGAAAAATCCTACCTACACAAAAAGACATGCGTGGCAAGTGGATACCCAACTACGACGGCCCTTTCGTTGTGAAGACTGTTTTCTCCGGAGGATCTCTGATTCTCGAAACCATGGATGGCGAATCACTCAAGTATCCCATCAACTCGGACGCAGTAAGAAAATACTACGCCTGAAAACGGAATGCGTAGAAAGAGGATTTCAATGCCTCGACAAGAAAAACCCAATGTTTGAAAGATGACGGACGCTGGGGCGGACTCCTGTGCAGAGTATTAGAAGAAAGGTCAAAGCTTGTTGTTCTCGTCAGAAGCAGCAAAGCAAGTGAACTGATAGTCGGAAGGACCAAATTATTATGGGATTCTGTAATCTTTTCTGTTGCCATTTTTCAAAACTTTTAAAATCCCCAAGGCTTTGTCTTTGTAAAGTTCTTGTCCATCAATGAAATCAGTTCTCTTTTTGGCCAAATCATTGTTATGATCTGCTATTTTTGTTATGCAATTTCACTTATTTGTTAATAAGAATTTTTTATGAAAGCAAAGTGTTTTGAAAAACCTAAGTCTTGTTTTAAAAAGAAAGAAGGAGAAAGCACAATTTGACAAAATGATTGAAAAGTTCTAAGGGTAATATGATGATATTACACAGTTCTTGAAGTTGTGGAAATCGCTGTTACCTTTGATCGAGATAAATACGTCCGATAGCAATTCTAGCTATTAAGCTAAGACTTCTTCCTTGCAAGATTATGGGGGACATTACTGAGGAAAAATCGTTATCTGTGTCAAAGAAGGAAGTGTCGCCTGATAAGAGTCATTTTGAAGCTCAGCGTGATAAGTCCCCTCTTTATTGGATTTTCCCTTTGTCCCTCCGGGTCGTTCTGTGTCTTGCATACAGCATCATGCTAGCATACGCATTTGTTTGCATTCCCACCATTGAGGTCCTTTGGTCGTTACCTTTATCTTTGTTTTGTTGTTACAAGTTTGTTTTAGAGTTGACACCCTGGGATTTCCTTATTTTTGTTCTGGGAGAGTAGTGGTGACTAGCAATGTTTAATTTATACAAACAGGGGGTTATTACCAATTTTCACCTTCGATTGGGTTATCACTAACAAACTGTGAAAGACTAGTGGTCACTAGCACGTATTCAGAACTAACTATGTTTGGTATAGTAGTCTGGTCATCACCAGCAATTTTCCAAACCCAGTCGTCACTGATTCGGTTATAAGGCCAACCAATTGTCATTGGAGTCCTTTTGGTTCGGTTTTCACCAATCTGTGCTAAGAAATCTAGTGGTTACTAGTATAGCTTTCTAAAACCAATGATCATTGGTATTTGAGTTGGTCGTCACCAAAATTCCCTAAAAAGTCCAATAATTATTGGCATCGCCTGGAATCCAATAGTCATTGGTACCTGTTTGATTTGGTTATTACCAGTCTTTTTGAATCTAGTAGTTACTAGTGTTACCTTCAGACCCAATTGTTATTGGTGGCTTTTGATTTGGTTATTACCAATCTTTCTAAGTCTAGTGGTCACTAGCATTGCTTGGAAAATCTAGTTTTCACTAGCCGTATCCAGTACCAGTTGTTATTGGTATACCCCTGGACTTGGTCGTCACCGGTTACCATAAGTCCAATGATTATTGGCATCGTTTAAATCAGATTGTTATCACCACTTTGGTCTGGTTGTTACCAAACTCAGTGAAAATCCAATGGTCATTGGTCTCCTGGGACTCGATCGTTACCAATTTCTCCATTTAAGTCTAGTGGTTACTGGCGTTATCCAGAATTAGTTGTTATTGGTATATCCTGATTTGGCTACCACCAGTCTCCTCTAAGTTCAGTAGTTACTGGCATTGCTTGAAAGCTAATTGTTACAAGTTGATCGTTACCAACTTCTCCAACTGAAGTCATGTGTTTTATCAATATCGTTTAGAAATTCTCAATTGAATTAGAACTTTGATTTGGTCGTCACCATATCCCCATGAAGTTTAAGTGGTATTTAGCACTTCTTGGAAGCCATTGTTGATTCGGTCGTCACCATCACCCCCAGTGAGTCTAGTGGAAACTAACACTGTTTGAAGCTGTTTGTTGTTCTGGTCATCGCCAGTCTCCCCAGTTGAAGCTTTTGATTTTCCAGTCGAGTCTCGGAGAACTAGTGGATATTAGTTTCCCCGGCGCGTCCGGTCTTGTTTCTAACCTTTCCCTGAAGATCCCGTTTGAACTCTTCGTTATAGGAATTTTCTCATCTGGTTATTCCCAGTGAGATTCGTGTCTTTGTTCCGTCTTTTCCCCGGTGAAGCTTCGCTTCCCCAGTGGATTTTGTTCCCCAGCAAAGTTTTCCCCAGTGGGTTCCTTCCCCAGTGAATTTTGCGCTTCTTTTCTTCCGTATCCCCAGTGAAGAATTGTGATCTTCCCCGGTGAACTTCCTCATCTGGTTATCCCTGGTGAGGTTCGCATCTCCTCTCCTCGATGAAGATGTGTATTCCCGGGTGAAATTTGTGTCCCCTGCGTGAAAGATTCCCTTGAACAAACATCCTTAGTCATGTTTGAACTATCTTGCTTACTTCGCTCGGAATCTTTCCCCAGTGTGTTGGATCCTCGTGAGTGGTTACTCGTCGTTTCGTCGTTTTTTATTTTACTCATGTGTCCGTATCTGTCTTACATTCAAGCATCATATGACATCATTTAGATTCATGGCATGATCGCATTTGTCCTTTTGCATATCATCAGATCTAAGGGACAAAATTTCTGGTTTGCTATATTTAAATACCTTTCACACGATTTCTATGAGGATTGTCATCTCTCATTACCATCTAGTGAAGATATTTAAATAGGGGCATCTGTTGCACCCCAAATTTTGATCCCTTATATCCTCTTCATATCATATGCATTTATTCATCTAACCTTAACAAGTTTCAAAGCGTGTTTTGTCAAGACACAGATGAAACGGGGCTCCGCACTGATAAAATCGAAGGTTCGAGGATTGGGCAACCATTGCTTTGGGATGAATCATTCATGAAATAAGATCAAGAGTATCATATTGGGCCATGTGTGAGTTCAATTTGAAGTAATCACCCACAGATGGGGTGCAGTGCAGTTTAAGGCACCCAATTAGGGTTTTGCGAGTTAAAAAAGTCAACTGTAGTTTGACTTTAAACTCGGGAAATAATTCAAAGATAAAAGAATGGTTTAAAAAGCGCATATGGCTTAGTGAAGTCCCCCAGAGAGTTTCAAAGTCTTGGAAGCTCCGAAGCATGAACAGACAGTTCGGTAATCGCCGATCGATCGTACGGTTGACCGAAAAGTCAACCCCCTCAAGTTTTAAGAATTGGACTTCAAGTGGTGAAGCAAAGTTGTTCCTTATGTCATAAGGGACCTACATATCAATTTTCATGATCATCGGATCAAAGACGTGAGAGTAATTGGAAAAACGGGAAATTAGGGTTTTGAAAGGGGCTAAACCCTAACTCCCTAACCGCACACCCGATCGAGGTGGTTCAAAGCTCGTCGGAAAGCTCTTAACAAGTCCTACAAAAGTCCTATACTAGTCCACTCTCAGAAAATGCATGGAATTGGAGTTATCATCAAAATCGATTTTTAGTACAAAACACTTAGTGAAATTTTGAAAATCTGGCTGCACTGAAACTTGTTTTTTGCTGACTTTAAGGGACTTTTCAACCAAGATGCACATAGATTTGGAACTTTTGGCAAACATGAATGTTGTAGAGCTACATAAGGGCTTTCCAAAAAGTACAAGAACTCCCCAAGAGGAGTTATGAGCTGAGAGTTATGAAGTGTGAAAGATGGACCTGTGCACTAATTTGTTAACTTGCCTAAACCCAACATAAACTTGGTTCCCAACCATACACTTCATCTCTAACCATGGATGGACATCTGATATGATGAATTTAGAGGTTGGAATAGACAAATTCAGAAGAGAATCCAAGCAAGTACAAGATCTTGAGCAAAATCCATTACTTTAGTAGAAGAAAGTACAAAAGGTACAACAAGAGAGAGAAGGTTGGGGGGGGCTGCAACATGGGGGTTTGTCCTTTCTCACTATAAGGTCACTTCCTACAACTCATATAAGCTGATTTTTCTTGCATTGAGCCTTGCAACTGGTGTGAAGAGGGCTGCCACAAGGATATTGGCAAGATTCACTTCAAAACTTCATGAAACTCCTTTCAAAAATGGAAGTTACCAAGCTGCCCTCACCCTCATTCCTCCTATAAATAGAGGCATTCTCACCATCTTCAAACCACACCAGAGTTGCTTAAAAACACCAAGCATTACAGCTCTCTTTCTCTTTCTCTCTTTGCTAGTAAGTGAAGAAAAGCTTAAAAACGCCAAAAACCGGCATTTTACAACTTTCATGCCGTTTTCATTTCTAGCATTATCAACACTCCCACAACCATCCACACATCTTCTAAATCACATATAGAAGGTGTGTAATCCCTTGAACCACCAAAAAACTCAAAAAATCAAAAAGTCAACTTTCTCCTCACCATACTTTGACCAAAAGCTATAAAAACCACTAAACTTTGTTCCAAACACTTCTTTAAGGTTTTGATCATACATACACCTCAACCTTACCATTTCTCAGCTGTCCAAACTCTTAGAAATCATTGGAAAAGCATATTTTGACATTTGGCATCAAAAGGGAGTTGTTACTTAAAGGTGAAGAAAAAAGCAGGGCAAGAGGTGAAGTGTAAATCTCTGGTTTTCTTAACTGCCCCAACTTGTTTGAAAAGATCTCCAAGAGGTAAGTGATTAGTCTCCATTACTTTTGCATAATTTTAATACTTTAGCATTTTGGTGAAATTTGAAGTTATGGTTTGCTGTTGATTTACTTAACCCTTGTTTGTTTGGAAAAATAAGTTTTAAGTGACTCTTAGACTGTATGTCAATATTTGTCATTGTCAAGGATTGGTTACCATGTGTTCTTTCTGTCAAAGCAAAGTGTTGACTATGCTGGTGAAAAGCTTGTTTGAAATTTAGCAAGGCTGTTGAGTAAATTGGTGGTAATATGTTTGACAAAATGCAGTCAGGCTGCTGCATACTCCATGAGATTAATTCTGATGTTAGTTGACAGGACTTCCCCATGAGATTTATCCATAATCTACTATTAACTTGTAGGATATCTTGCCTTACCACCAGTTTTTGTTTTGAAAATGAGTTTTCTTATTTTAATGTTAGAATCCTCAGTCTGCTTGCTTCAATTTGTGCATCCTGAGATTGTTAAGTGTGGAAACTTTATTCTGTGATGAGAGGACTTAATCAGTGTTGGCTACCTTAGGGGTGTTGAGGCATAGAGACTATATCTTGATCTTATGAAGTTGACTCATTGTTAGAACCCTGCTAAGTAACAGACACCATCATGATAAGGGTCCCCCATGAAAAGCAAGTACCCCTTAGGGCCTGATGTGGACAGCATAGCATGTTTTGACAAGTTAGAGATTGTTGCTGACCTTACTGTTATCTTAGCTAGAGTTTAGAATAGCTTTGACTTAGTGCTCTTGCATTATACTTTGTTCTTTGTTTGTTCTTGCATTTCTGTTTCAACTAGACTGTTGGCATATGAAGGGGGCAGTCACCAATATGGAGGGATAAGCAAGAGATGCTAGGAGCCTTTGTTGCAGCAGTAGGATAAATACAAAGTAGAATAGATTTTTTTTAACTAATGTTAGGCACTAGCTTTGTGATGACAAGTTGAGATTTGTAAATATTGGTGCTATGCTGCTAAAGTTGGTTTTCACTAACTTGAGTTTTCCATTGGATGCCTAACTTCTAGTGCCATCTTCCCCCTTTTGTTTGAATCTTCATTTGGAGTTATCAGATTTTGGTCTCACAACAGTTGTGAAAGAAGTAAGCATTTTATCCTGGAACTGTGACCTCACAAGTATGGATCAGGACCCAATGATGATCAGTTTTCAAACCCTCAAACCAGCATCCTAGTATCAGTCAGCTGTGTGTTTAGCAGTTCAAATTTGCTTCTTTTTCAGTTCTGATAGCTCTAGGACTTAGACTAAAAGGATCACCTTGATTATCCCAACTGTTGTGGACTGTTGATACAGATTAGTGTCCAAGCACCAAGGCATCAGTTTTTGAAGATGTCTAGCATTTGGGTTGGAAACTATTTTCCAAATTTGTCTTGACCCTAGTTCATTTTGAAAGGACCTATCAGTTGAGTTTTTGTTGAGGGAAGAATTTCAGTGGATACCAAGGACTGTTCCTGAACCTGTTGCTACTGGCTCAAGCTAATTCAAGGGAATAAAGGACTTTTGATGAAGGGACTTGCTGGCTGCTTGCCACCATATCACTTGAACCAATCTTGTGCTGATGATTGTGTTGAAGTCATTAGGGTAAGATTTTTGAAGCATCATACAACTGTTGTTGGTTTACTTTGATTAGAGGCTGCTATGCTTGAGTGCTTTGTCAGATTCATACTACTGCTAGAACTGATCAGAAGAATATAGGTGATGGCAATGCAAAGTGTTTGGTATAGGCTAATGAGGAAGGATCAAGTCTGTTAGTTTGTTTTGTTTAACTTTAGGTTGTTTTCTTGCATTAAGCTTATTTGATTGAAGTTGTGGACTAATCTGGCTGGTCATGAGGTTTGAGTGTTGATCTTCTGTTGTCAAATCTTTAGTTTGGTCAAGTCTTCATTTGGTATGTGGTTCTGTTATGTTTGCTTTAAGTCATTATGTTTGGATTGCATTTGAACCATTGCTCATGATCACATGACCACACAAGGTTACACAAATGTATTTTCTTCTGCACCAACTGTTTTGGTTTAAGTGACAGCAATCTGTGTTGGCCTGCATTAAGGTAGTAGCTGCCATGAAAAAGCAGGTCATTAAAACTGATGTTTAATGTTGGCTTTGTGATGCCAAGTGGTTGTTTGTGTCTTATTGAAAAAATACCACTGTTTGAGGCCATCATGAATGTTTGCTGAGTCAATGTTCATGTTATGACCTGATGCATTTCTGTGATGGCATTATGGTTTAGCCTGTTTTGATTTTGTTTCATCCAACATGCTAGGCCCTGTTGATTTAAATTGTACTTGTTGCCCTCCTGTCAGATCAGCATGTTCATAAGATTGCCAATAGACATAGAATCTATGAGTGTAGGTGTTAACTTCATATTTTGATTTCTGTTGGAATGATGGAATCTTATTTTGAAATATGTGAGTTATGTTAAGTTTGTCTTGGTTGAATTGACAGCATGAGGCATTTTAGTGATTTACCAAACTGATATCCTTCTCTTAATCATGACAAACCTTTGGTTTTAATGCTTAGAAGTATAGTACATGTTTTTTTTCTTTCTTGAAATTCTGTCATGAAATTTTGAAGTGGAAATTCATCAGCTCATTGTTAAATACCAACTTGACTATTTGCTTTTGAAACTTGAATTCTAGATGCCATCAATGATTCTATCCTTGTATATTAACAATAGAGTCATGAATCAGCACTTTTTCTTAAAAGCTAGTTGATATGTTTTGATGTGTGAAACTGTGAGATTAAAACTTGCACAGATTTGTCATCCTGCTCCAAGGCTGTGTCTGTCCCTTGGCTTACCTTGAACTTCAACTTGTGTGTGAGCATTATATTTCAATGGCTGATGTCTTGGTAAAGCATAATGTTGCATTGTTGTTATTAAACTGTTGGTTGGATACAAGGCTGTCTTGATGTATTTTCTTTAAGTTGCAATTGGTTGGTCACGTTCTAATCCGTGTCAGCATTGAGTTTTTTCCTTGAGGCGTAATCCATGAATATTTGATCTAAGGCATGTGCATGTTCTTAAATTGGCGAAAACTTGGCTGAGTTGGGTTTTAACTTTTCAAACGCATTTCAAAACTCATATGCATTTGCGATTGAATTTTAAAATGAAGACTCAATTTCTCAAAAATGACACCACCACTGAATTCCTCAGTGAAGAATACTCAAGATTGATTAAAGATTCACTAAATTCCATGGAGTTTTGGTTTGGTTTCAATCATTCACGCCCTTGCTTTTGGTTATGTTTGTTGCCCAGAAATCAACATATTTTCGCTATGTATGTTTTTGTTTCCATCCAATTAATGGATGTAACAGCCACCCCAGTGGCAGACCATTGCGCGCCTTATGACCTTTCTACCAGCATGACCAGGGTTCGATCCGGGTGGAGGTCGAACCCTTTTGTTTTTTATTTTCCAATTCCCATTGATGAACTATTTTATTCATTCCTTTCACTTCCCTATCACACGCGCGTGCGCGCCCCAGTGGTAAGTTTGTGTGTTTGTAAACACCAGGGCGTGGGTTCAATCCCCACCCATGCCCTTTCCTTTTTATTAGTTTACTTAGTTATTTTATTTCATGAATTAAAGGAAAGCTTCACATGACCATAACTTATTCATTTTTCATCTGTTTTAACTCTTTCTTTTTGCAAACTCTTCCTTATAACATCTAGTTTTGTTTAATAAATTGAAATCTCATGATTATTTATCTCAACAATACTTGGGTATATTTGTTAATAAATTCACTCTCAAGTCGTTACCTCATGTCTCGATTTAATTTACCCTTTATACCATGTTTATCTTGTAAGATTTATGGGTATGTGTTTATGTTTGTTAGCATATTGAGATTTCATCCTTTTGTTGGTTGTTACCATGAATGATTATTCCTCCTTAATTATGAGGTTAAACCAATTTATTTATTTGTGCGCGATTGTTACACATTGTGGTCATACTTGCATGATTTTGTCTTCAAATTGACATTTGTTTATATGGTTGTTACCTTCAATATACTTTCATCTTTGTTAAGATATACCTTCATCTTTGATATGCCATTAGTAACATTGCTTGTATACCTTGGTTGAAACCATTCATCTAACTTGAATTACTTGCTCATTATAATGTGCTTACCCATCTTTGATTGTAATCTTTGTCTCCTATATTCCTCATACTTGAATAGCTCATTACCTCCTCCTTTGACTTTGAAAAGTCATTTTGAGCCTTAGTTAAGATCAAAAAACCATAAGCCATTTGACTTTGCTTAAAGTCTAAAAAACCCACCTCTACTAGGAGCGCTCCTCAACTAGAACCCTAGGATAGAGTTGTTAACTCTATGTAAGGATCATGGATATGATCACTTACTTCCCCCTTTGAGTGTTACAACATAGACATAGAGAGTTTTGTGAAACTCTACACAAACATTATTATGTTTGTTCCCCTTTGAACCTTGATCACAATCAAGCGTTCTTCAACCCTAGTGAGGTGAACTACGATTGCTCTGATTCTATCCTAGTTAGGATACGTAGGCAGAGGACGCGATGTCTTTGCGAGCAAACTTAGAAACAATCTTAGGTCTTCATCTATCATAACCTTCACCTTTTTACCCAATACCCAAACCTTAGCAAACATTTAGCAAACTTAGCATACAAATAAACAAAAGGTTCCTGTAGAGTACTACAGATGTTTAGGATGTGAAATACCTACCTTATGCATAACCAACCCCCGATCCCCGAATCTCTTAGCGTTGTTGTAACATCGCGCAAAAGGTTCTTTCTTTCTTTAGACCTTTCCTTTGGATAAATTAAAGTCCGGTTGTAAAAGAATTAAGGTTCAAGTTAATTCAATAGCTTGATATCCGATTTTCACCGCAACAGAAATGGCGACTTCACTGGGGATTTTAAACTAAAACTTGAGGGTTTAGCCTATTTTGTTTGATTGTATGCTATATTTGTAAATATTTGCTTAACATGTATATTTGTCAATATATTTGTTTAATTGTTGGATATTGGGTGTTTGAGTGGTGAGACAGTACTATACCCGTACTTGAGTGCACTTATGATAGGATGGTGGTATATTCAAGAAGGCTTATAGGGAGTTGATTCCCGACCAAGCTAACTTGAGAAACCACCGCTCAGTGTAGGCCCTCTTGAAAGTTTTAGTATTGTTGATCGAGTATTCGTGAAAACAATGCTACTTTCGACGAAGGAGCCCATGACACTGTGGACTTTAGTTACCTTTTTACCCCACTTTGGCCTTATTAGGACGTAGTGCAATGACTATAAGGAAGTATTTCCGAAGTAGTTGATACGCGATACTACACTCAGGCGAGACTCTCTTGAGAATATTATCAATTACCAAGTAAATTGGGAAGTCGATAATATCCGAAAGATGGGTCGATGACTCTGGGAACTTTGTAGAACCCGTTCGGCAGGCACAATCAATCCGTAGCACAATCTTTGGGGATGGGTAGACCTTTGAACTCATGCTTGTCCTTAACCCTAAACCTGTGTTGTGTGCATATGCATCTTGTTTATGTTTTCATATCATCATATCATCATATCATCATATGGTTTCATGGAACTCAGACTTTGTTGTTTGTAAATATCAGAGGTCGTCATGAACATTGAAAGAAAGAAAACTTTGAAATACACTTACAAGGGTTTTAACCTAGATTATTTGAAAAGATTGAGCACCTTGGTGACAGATTCAGAAGGATTTCAAAGCCGATACGGGAAGCTGTTGCTACTCTTGAAGATAAAAATGGATAGTGGACTTCTCTCTACCCTCCTCCAGTTTTATGACCCGCTCTACCATTGCTTCACATTCCCTGATTATCAGCTAGTACCCACACTAGAAGAGTATTCGCAGTTAATTGGGTTGCCTATTCTTGAAAAATCTCCTTTTCCGATTGTGGAGAAGGACCCCAAAGAGCAGGATATCGCCAAAGCTACACGTTTGGGAGTGGATGATATAAAAAATAATCTGATTACAAAAGGGGGAGTCTTTGGATTAAAAGCAGAATTCTTGGTTGAGAAAGCTCAATATTACGCAGATCATTTAAGCATGGATGCATTCGAAGCTATCCTTGCCTTACTCATCTATGGTATATTCTTGTTTCCAAGCTTTGAGAATTTTGTGGACCTCAATGCCATCAAAATTTTCTTGAAGAAGAACCCTGTACCTACCTTGTTAGCAGACACGTACCATTCTGTTCATCTGAGGAACTTCCATAATGGAGGAATGATCACTTGTTGCGCTCCTTTATTGTACAAATGGTTCACTTCACATTTACCCAAAGCCAACGCTTTTTGGGATCCAAAGAAAGGATGGTGGTCACAAAAGATCATGGCTCTTACCCATTCTGATATTGATTGGTATAATCGTGATTATGATGGGATAATGATTATTGACAGTTGTGGGGAATTTAGCAACGTACCTCTTCTCAGCATTAATGGAGTGATCAGCTACAATCCGATACTTGCCCGCCGACAATTGGGATACCCTCTAAAAGACAAACCCAAAAGTGTTCAAGTAGAAAGCATCTTCTTCAAAGAAGGGGAAGATAGTCAAGGATTAAAAGAGAAAATTCTAGAAGCTTGGAAGCATCTGCATAAAAAAGGAAAGAAAGATCTTGGAAAACTCAACTGTGTTTCTTTAGAACCTTACCTCCAATGGGTTCGGAAAAGAGCCGTCACACTAAAGATGTCGTATCCTAAACAAGAGCCTATGGCCTTAAAGGAAGAACGCCCGTTGGTCTTCATGTCTGAAGAAGAAAAGTTGAAGATTGCTTTGGTCAAAGCACAGCAAACTGAAGAAGCTTGGAAGCACAAGTATCAGATAGTCATTGAAGAAAATGCAGAGCTCCGGAGACAACTCCAGTCAAAAGATGAAGAAATCCTCTCTTGTAAGAAGAGGAAAGCACTAGAGGAGCCTTATGAGCCTCAGTCTAATCCATGGAAGATAATTGTGGACAGACTCATCATTGAGAAGACTCAATTGGAAAGAAAGATCGAGAAACTCAACCTCAGGCTGCTAGGAGAACCTTGATAGATTGCGCCAAATTGTTTAGTTAAAACTCTTGTAAGAGGAAATGATGTTTTGTAATCTGTTTTGTTTATTAATGAAATGACGATTTCCGATGTTCAAAAATATCTGAGTTCCATGACAATCATGTGCATTTGCATTCACATTTCTTCTAACCATTCAAGGAAATTCAACTTTTTCTTTGCAGGCAACAACATGGTAAGAAGAGACATGCTTCGAGTCCCGGATCTGAGATTGGGCCGTCTAAGAATGTTAACCAGACTTGTCCGAAATCCTGCTGCTTTCATAGCCAAATATGGGGACCTATTGCCATTAATAAGCGCTCCAATCAATGAGCCCATGTTGCAAGCTTTGTTGGAGTTCTATCATACAACTTACCACTGCTTTGTGTTTCCAGATTTTCAGTTACTCCCGACCCTCGAAGAGTATAATGCTTACTTGAAGATCCCATGGACTCTTACACTCCCTTATGGAAAACCAAAGAAGAAGGACTTAGCTAAAGCCCTGCATATCAAACTGGAAGACTTACCACCAATGAGGGCGAAAGCAGGGTGGTATGGAATGGATGCCGGGCCTCTAATGGAAATGGCCGAGTATCACTATGAAAGTCGAAACCTGGGCATTTTTGAGGCAATTTTGGCACTACTAATATATGGACTGTATCTGTTCCCAAGCAATTACGACTTCATCAGCGAGGAAGCAATACGTCTCTTCATCCTCAAAAGTCCGGTCAACACAATACTGGCTGATACTTATGTGGTCATCCACCGTTTTGCCTTGTATGATTGTGGGCGATTCTCATGCTGTCTTGCACTACTCGACCGATGGTTTACTTCTCATCTGCCAAGGACCCATATCCTTTGGAGGCTTCCTACCAAAAACGCTTGGGTTTCTAAACTTGTCACTCTCAGACACCATGATATCACCTGGTACGACACTAGCATCGGCGACCAAATCATGATTTCCAGTTACGGAGATTTTCCCAATGTGCCTCTCATTGGGATAGAAGGGGTGATCACTTATAATCCTATCCTTGCTAGGCGTCAACACGGGTATCCTACTGGGCCAGAGCCTGAACCAGAACTGTTGAGGCCCCGCTTCTGTGAGACAGGTCGCAACCAAGAACTAGAAGCTAATGCCCAATACGCTCAAAGAGATCCACACCTCATGGGCCCAACTCCAATGGAGAATCCAAGTTGCCTAACCACCAGGGGGTACCTGCTATGGTCAAAGGAAATTGCTTTAATCATGTTCTACACTCACGACTACGAGATAACTATGGAACCTGAGGTCCCCGCGACTAGGGAAGAGCTGAAATACGCTTTGGTTAAAGCGCAAAGAGAAAACGAAGACCTGTGGGAGATTATCCGCCAGGATCAAGTTCATGTCGGGGTCCAAGAAGGAGAAGGGTCGTCTTGTTAGATTGGTTTTTGTTTCGCCATTTCCCTGCTTTCCCTAAAAAAAAAAAAAAAAAAAAAAAAAAAAAAAAAGGGATTGAAATCCTGTTTGTTGCATTTACTTTCATTGTAAGAAAAGTCTTGCTTTTTAGCAAAGACCACTCTTTTGTAATAGATTTCCGGCTATCAAATGAAAAACGCTTTTTAAAGCATGTCATTGCATGTTGGTCTAACTTTTTGTTTGTAAACGAAAATTTTGAGTTTCCTTGAATGGTTTATGCATCCGCATTCGCATGTCATCCTACATCAATCTTGCATTTGGGGTTCCGCAGCTCATCTTTTGTTCTTGTCCAGAGAGAGGAGAAAAGGAGTCACGCTGAGTACCCACCGATACAACACACGGTCCCAAGCTCAAAAGAAGATGGCAGATAACGATCAAAGGTTCGACCAAATGGATAATGACATTGAAGGGATCAAAGGGGACGTCAACCATATCTTAGAAGCCCTCAACATGATCAAAGCAAAAATGGATACACAACCTACAGTGATCTCCGAAGTTGCCACAGCAGCAGCCAATGTCACGATGGCTCCTGTTACTTCAGCAGAGTTTCCCTATGGCATGTCCCGGGATTTTGTACCACCTTTCAACGGCATGCAGTCTTCAGGTCTCAATCCGTTGTTCGACTCAACAATCAGAAACCCCATTTTTACTATTGCAGGTGGACCCACCACAGTACGACCAATCTTCGCCAATCAACAGCCAATCTTTGATATACCCGATGGATCCGAAGGTGAGGACGAAAAACACGAAAAATTAAGGGTAGAAATGGACATCATGGCCAAGAGGATGAGGGCCATTGAGGGAAATCACGTCTTTGGATCTGATGCCAAGGATCTATGTTTGGTATCTGGATTAGTGTTCCCTCAGAAGTTCAAAATACCGATCTTCGACAAAT
Source organism: Lathyrus sativus (assembly GCA_963859935.3). Classification (NCBI taxonomy): domain Eukaryota; kingdom Viridiplantae; phylum Streptophyta; class Magnoliopsida; order Fabales; family Fabaceae; genus Lathyrus; species Lathyrus sativus. The sequence goes on from OZ012737.1 coordinate 233,145,800, forward strand.
ATGAAGGGACCACTTGTCCTAAAGAGCACTTAATCATGTACTGTAGGCGGATGGCTCCGCATATTGAAAATGATAAACTGTTAGTACACTGTTTCCAAGATAGTCTAAAAGGAGCTTCGGCCAAGTGGTATCTCGGTTTAGATCAAGCTAAGATTCACAGTTTCCAAGACCTCTCAGATGCTTTTATTCAACAGTACAAGTACAACATGGACCTAGCTCCAGACCGCCGTCAGCTTCTTAATATGACGCAGAAAAATACCGAAACCTTCAAAGAGTATGCGCAAAGGTGGCGCGGAACTGCAGCACAAGTAGAGCCTCCTCTTACTGAGAAGGAGTTGGCAGATTGGTTTGTGGATACAGTTCGACCCGAATTCTATGAACGTTTGATCAGCAGCGTTGCAACGAATTTCTCTGATATTGTGGCAGTAGGGGTTAAGGTAGAAGCGGGTTTGAAGAGCGGAAAAGTGACTACTTCAAATGTTACTTCAAGCGCCAACACGGCAAAGAAGCCAGTCAGCTCGTTCCACAAAAAGAAAGAGGGAGAAGTGAGCGCAATCACATATGGAAAGAAAGTACAAAGCTCTCGAAGCCTCCACCAACAGTACCAACCATCATATGTAGCGGCAGTGACCCCGGTTTTTCAGCCTTCTTCGCAGCATGGTCCCCAACCTGGGGCATTCAACAATCAACACCAGTATCAGCCTGGCGGTCAGCAACAGTATCGCACCAGTAATCAACAACAAAGCCAGCAGCCGCAGGGTCAACAACCTCAGAACAGGGCCCCGAGGGCAAATTATCCAGCAAATAGGCCAAAGATACATCCTATTCCAATGAGTTACACCGACCTGTTTCCCATGCTAGTAGAAAGAGGGTTGGTTAAAACAAGAAAATTGGGTGCTCCACCTAATCCACTCCCGTTCTATCATGATGCGAATGCACGTTGCCCATTTCATGAGAATGCTCCAGGCCACAGTCTCGAAGGTTGCTTCGCCCTTCAGCACCTAGTTCGTGAGCTTATTGAAAAGGGAACTCTATCCTTCGAAGATAATCCGCCCAATGTTAAAAGCAACCCTCTTCCCAATCATGGTGGAGTCAATGCCATTACTGAAGAAGGGGAGGGGTCAGAAGATAAGAAGGTTACCACTGTTGGTGAGATCAAAGTGCCATTAGCAGACCTGCACAAACGCCTCGCTCAGGCGTGGTCACTCAAGACATCTCACGAAGATTGCAAAGAATGTATGCTGAATCCTGAGGGTTGTGACGCTGTGAAAAAGGATATTCGAGCTATGATTGAATAGGGAATGATAGAAATTGCCCACCGAAAAAAGGAAGAAGATGTGGCAGTCATCGAGCCTGTGTTTAACATACCAGGAGAATCCAACAAGGGAGCTGGGTCCAGAGATGATAACGGTAACAAAAACTACAAGAATATTCGGCCAGTATTTCGTGATGACACACCCCCGAAATTCGGGAGAGGACAGATTAGATTCGAGCCAAGGGGAGGATTCCAGCCTCGCCCAAGAGCCGTGACACCAAAACAAGATTATTCATGGTGTGAAGGGATTTTCAAAGAAAAGAAACCAGCAAGTGTGGCCAACATCGCCGGTGGAAGCAAAATGACCCGGAGTGGTCGTATCTATCAACCTCGAACATACAACGAGGCTCCTCCACCAGCAGTTTCCGTTCAAAAGACGCATGTTCCTCAGAAGCCTGTTCCGGAGACAACCACCGACAAAGAGCCTTTAGTTAAAAGAAAAGAAAGTCTCAAGAACGATGAAGAAGAATTCTTGAGAATCATTCGACGAAGCGATTATAGGGTGGTGGACCAATTGAATCAGACACCCTCCAAAATCTCGGTCATGGCTTTGCTTTTAAGTTCCCCAGCACATCGCCAGGCATTACTCAAAATCCTGACACAGGCCCACGTCACTAAAGATATTACAGTGGGGCAGTTCGACTCCGTTATAGCAAATATCACTGCCTGCAACACTTTGAGCTTTGATGATAATGACCTAACGACTGAGAAGCGCAAGCACAATCGTGCCTTGCATGTATCAGTCAAGTGTGAAGCGGACACAATGTCCCGAGTTCTTGTGGATACTGGGTCAGCACTCAATGTAATGCCTAAAAGAACTTTGGCCAAGCTGGCGTATCAAGGCGCTACCATGAGACCAACCTCTCTTATAGTCAAGGCATTCGACGGATCCAGAAGAACCGTGATAGGAGAAGTTGATCTCCCTATTCTAATTGGACCACAAATCTTTGAAATCACCTTCCAGGTGATGGACATAAATCCGGTTTATAGCTGCTTATTGGGAAGACCCTGGATTCATACAGCTGGCGCTGTCACTTCCACGCTCCACCAAAAAATGAAGTTTGTTGTAAATGACCAGCTAGTCATTGTCCATGGAGAAGAGGACTTGATGGTAAGCAACTTGTCATCCTTCCGGTATATTGAGGCTGATGAAGACTCTCTCGAAACAGCTTTCCAAGCACTAGAAATAGCTCACGCTGTTCTAGTAGATGAATCAGACATAACCCAAAGGCCATTATTTACCTCTGCTCAAAGTATTAAGGCAGCACTGAAAGCCGGAGTCCCACTGGGTTGGGGAGAGGTCATCGAAGTCAATGCTCGGGCCAAGAATGATCGACAGGGGTTGGGTTACAAACCAACTCCGGAAGGCGAGCCAGAAGAAAGCACCATGAGGAAGAAGTCCTTAAAAGAGATATTCACCAGCGGCGGTGTGCAAGTTAATGCCATTATTTCTGAAAATGAGGACGGTGATCTGGATCATCTAATAACTAGAGGAGGAGGAGCATTGCGCAATTGGGAGGCTGTGGAAGTTCCCATCTTTTTACCTTTAGAGTAATTCATTCTGCCTGTTAGCTTTGTGTCCTTCTTTAAAAATTTCCTGGTCTTGCCCAAGACCTGTGAATTATTTTGTACTGGGCCACTTTGCAAAAAAAAATTGAAAATCATTAATGAAAAAGTGTTTTTGTTAAAACTCTTGTTATTTGTTTGCACATCACTTTCACTCTTTTTTGGAAAAATGGCAATCTCTTTTGGAAAATAATAAAAACCACCCTTCATCTGCATGTCTGTGTGTGAGTGCCTGATTGTTCCTAAATGAAACATGCAGAATACCCCCATCAACCACAGAATCCTATGATCATTCGGTTCCTTCTACTAGCGGTTCATTCGTCTTTCAAGCTGAAGAAGAGAACGAAGAAGAGTTAGAGGTCCCAGAAGAGTTAAAGAGAATAGCTGAGTACGAAGATGATTATATCCAGCCCCATAAAGAGCAGACGGAAGTCATCAACTTGGGGTCAGAAGAGGACAAAAGAGAAGTCAAGATTGGGGCGTCATTAAGGCCAGAAATCAAAGATAAGTTGATAACAATCCTCAGAGATTTTGTCGACATATTTGCTTGGTCCTACCAAGATATGCCAGGGTTGGATACTGACATTGTCATGCACAAACTCCCCCTGAAACCAGAATGTCCTCCGATCAAACAAAAGCTTCGCAGGTCGAGACCAGACATGGCACTTAAAATCCGAGATGAGGTCAAAAAGCAAATAGAGGCTGGCTTTCTAGCAGTATCCAAGTATCCCGAATGGGTGGCCAACATTGTACCAGTACCGAAGAAGGATGGCAAGGTCAGGATGTGTGTCGACTATAGAGATCTAAATAAAGCAAGTCCGAAGGATGATTTCCCGTTACCACATATTGACACTTTGGTAGATAACACGGCAAGCTTTGCAGTGTTCTCATTCATGGATGGATTTTCGGGTTATAACCAGATAAAAATGAATCCAGAAGACATGGAAAAAACAACTTTCATCACACCATGGGGCACCTATTGTTATAAGGTAATGCCTTTTGGTTTGAAGAACGCAGGGGCAACGTATCAGAGAGCTATGGTCACACTATTTCATGATATGATGCACAGAGAAATCGAAGTGTACGTGGATGATATGATTGCAAAATCCCAAAGTGAAGAAGACCACTTGGATCATCTACTGAAGCTATTTGAAAGACTCCGAAAATATCAATTGAGACTAAATCCAGCCAAATGCACCTTCGGAGTTCGCTCAGGCAAGCTACTTGGCTTCATCGTTAGTCAGCGGGGAATTGAGGTAGACCCTGACAAGGTTAAAGCAATCCAGGAGATGCCTGCTCCTAAAACTGAGAAACAAGTTAGAGGCTTCCTTGGACGTTTGAATTACATCTCCAGGTTCATCTCCAATCTGACTCCTACCTGCACACCGATCTTTAAGTTGTTACGAAAAGATCAGACAGTGGTATGGAATGAAAACTGCCAGGCGGCGTTCGACAAAATCAAGCAGTATTTGCAAGAACCTCCAGTGCTGATTCCCCCAGTACCTGGAAGGCCTTTGTTCATGTATATGACCGTATTAGAAAGTTCGATGGGCTGTGTCTTGGGCCAGACTGATGAGTCAGGGAAGAAAGAACATGCAATCTATTATCTAAGCAAGAAGTTCACTGATTGTGAGAGTCGTTACTCTCCCCTGGAAAAAGCTTGTTGTGCACTGGCATGGGCTGCTAAACGTCTGAGGCAGTACATGATTTGCCACACTACGATGCTGATTTCTAAGATGGACCCCATCAAGTACATCTTTGAGAAACCAGCTCAGACAGGAAGATTAGCCCGATGGCATATGCTCCTATCAGAATATGATATCCAGTACGTTGCTCAGAAATCCATCAAAGGGAGCATTTTGTCAGAACACCTTGCAGAGCATCCTATGGAGGATTATCGACCGCTCAAGTTCGACTTTCCCGATGAAGATGTGATGTATATTCAGCGCACGAAACCAGAGCCTGGTCCAGAGGAAGGTCCCGAGCCGGGGTCCCGTTGGGAGATGATGTTCGACGGAGCGTCAAACAAAAATGGACATGGCATCGGAGCTGTTCTAAAAAATCCAACTGGAGGGTACACTGCGGTCACAGCCCGACTCTGTTTCTCTTGTACAAACAACATAGCGGAATACGAAGCCTGCATCCTAGGATTGGAGGCTGCCATTGATCTCCGTATCAAAATTTTGGAAGTAATTGGTGATTCTGCTTTGGTGATATACCAACTCAAAGAGGAATGGGAAACCAGGGATGAAAAATTGATTCCTTATAAGACCCACATCCTAGAGATGGCTGAGTATTTTGATGAAATTACCTTCAAACACGTACCAAGGGCGGAAAATCACATTGCCGATGCATTGGCCATGATGGCATCCATGTGGAAAGTCCAGTTTGTCAACGAGGCACCTCTGATTCGCATCGAAAGAAGGACAGTACCCGCATACGTCATGGCAATGGACGAAGAATTTGGGGAGAAGCCGTGGTTTCATGATATCAAGAATTTCCTTCAAAATCAAGAGTACCCCGCTGACGCATCCACAATTGACAAAAGAGCGATACGGAGGTTGTCATCTAAATTCTTCATCAGCAATGGCATCTTGTACAAAAGAAACCATGATATGGTCTTACTCCGATGTGTCGATGAAAGTGAGGCGAACCTCATAATGGCCGAAGTACACGAAGGGACCTTCGGCACCCATGCAAATGGCCACACCATGGCTAAGAAAATTTTAAGAGCGGGTTACTTCTGGTTAACTTTGGAGACGGATTGCATACTCTTCGCTCGAAAGTGTCACAAATGTCAAGTTTATGCTGATAAAGTGCATGTCCCTCCACATCCTCTCAATGTGATAACGTCACCTTGGCCTTTTGCAATGTGGGGCATAGATATGATCGGGGCAATAGAGCCTAAAGCTTCTAACGGCCATCGCTTCATCCTTGTCGCAATTGATTATTTCACCAAATGGGTGGAAGCAGCGTCATATGCAACTGTGACAAAGCAAGTGGTCGCACGCTTCATTAAAAAGGAAATTGTCTGCCGATATGGTATCCCTAACCAGATCATCACTGACAACGGGTCGAATCTGAACAACAAAACAATGAAGGAACTCTGTGACGATTTTAAGATCAAACATCATAACTCGTCCCCTTACAGACCTAAGATGAATGGCGCAGTTGAAGCTGCAAACAAAATCATCAAAAAGATAATACAAAAAATGGTCGTAACTTACAAAGATTGGCATGAGATGTTACCATTTGCTTTGCACGGCTACCGGACATCAGTACGCACTTCGACAGGGGCAACTCCCTTTTCCTTAGTGTACGGGATGGACGCAGTGTTACCCATTGAAGTCAAAATACCTTCCTTGAAGATCTTGACGGAAGCAGAGTTGGATGAAGACGAGTGGATAAAAGAAAGATTTGATTCGTTGAATCTCATCGACGAAAAAAGAATGACGGCCATGTGTCACAGTCAAATCTATCAACAAAGGATGGCTCGGGCATTCAATAAGAAGGTTCGTCCCAAAGAGTATAGGGAAGGAGAGCTGGTGCTTAGAAAAATCCTACCTACACAAAAAGACATGCGTGGCAAGTGGATACCCAACTACGACGGCCCTTTCGTTGTGAAGACTGTTTTCTCCGGAGGATCTCTGATTCTCGAAACCATGGATGGCGAATCACTCAAGTATCCCATCAACTCGGACGCAGTAAGAAAATACTACGCCTGAAAACGGAATGCGTAGAAAGAGGATTTCAATGCCTCGACAAGAAAAACCCAATGTTTGAAAGATGACGGACGCTGGGGCGGACTCCTGTGCAGAGTATTAGAAGAAAGGTCAAAGCTTGTTGTTCTCGTCAGAAGCAGCAAAGCAAGTGAACTGATAGTCGGAAGGACCAAATTATTATGGGATTCTGTAATCTTTTCTGTTGCCATTTTTCAAAACTTTTAAAATCCCCAAGGCTTTGTCTTTGTAAAGTTCTTGTCCATCAATGAAATCAGTTCTCTTTTTGGCCAAATCATTGTTATGATCTGCTATTTTTGTTATGCAATTTCACTTATTTGTTAATAAGAATTTTTTATGAAAGCAAAGTGTTTTGAAAAACCTAAGTCTTGTTTTAAAAAGAAAGAAGGAGAAAGCACAATTTGACAAAATGATTGAAAAGTTCTAAGGGTAATATGATGATATTACACAGTTCTTGAAGTTGTGGAAATCGCTGTTACCTTTGATCGAGATAAATACGTCCGATAGCAATTCTAGCTATTAAGCTAAGACTTCTTCCTTGCAAGATTATGGGGGACATTACTGAGGAAAAATCGTTATCTGTGTCAAAGAAGGAAGTGTCGCCTGATAAGAGTCATTTTGAAGCTCAGCGTGATAAGTCCCCTCTTTATTGGATTTTCCCTTTGTCCCTCCGGGTCGTTCTGTGTCTTGCATACAGCATCATGCTAGCATACGCATTTGTTTGCATTCCCACCATTGAGGTCCTTTGGTCGTTACCTTTATCTTTGTTTTGTTGTTACAAGTTTGTTTTAGAGTTGACACCCTGGGATTTCCTTATTTTTGTTCTGGGAGAGTAGTGGTGACTAGCAATGTTTAATTTATACAAACAGGGGGTTATTACCAATTTTCACCTTCGATTGGGTTATCACTAACAAACTGTGAAAGACTAGTGGTCACTAGCACGTATTCAGAACTAACTATGTTTGGTATAGTAGTCTGGTCATCACCAGCAATTTTCCAAACCCAGTCGTCACTGATTCGGTTATAAGGCCAACCAATTGTCATTGGAGTCCTTTTGGTTCGGTTTTCACCAATCTGTGCTAAGAAATCTAGTGGTTACTAGTATAGCTTTCTAAAACCAATGATCATTGGTATTTGAGTTGGTCGTCACCAAAATTCCCTAAAAAGTCCAATAATTATTGGCATCGCCTGGAATCCAATAGTCATTGGTACCTGTTTGATTTGGTTATTACCAGTCTTTTTGAATCTAGTAGTTACTAGTGTTACCTTCAGACCCAATTGTTATTGGTGGCTTTTGATTTGGTTATTACCAATCTTTCTAAGTCTAGTGGTCACTAGCATTGCTTGGAAAATCTAGTTTTCACTAGCCGTATCCAGTACCAGTTGTTATTGGTATACCCCTGGACTTGGTCGTCACCGGTTACCATAAGTCCAATGATTATTGGCATCGTTTAAATCAGATTGTTATCACCACTTTGGTCTGGTTGTTACCAAACTCAGTGAAAATCCAATGGTCATTGGTCTCCTGGGACTCGATCGTTACCAATTTCTCCATTTAAGTCTAGTGGTTACTGGCGTTATCCAGAATTAGTTGTTATTGGTATATCCTGATTTGGCTACCACCAGTCTCCTCTAAGTTCAGTAGTTACTGGCATTGCTTGAAAGCTAATTGTTACAAGTTGATCGTTACCAACTTCTCCAACTGAAGTCATGTGTTTTATCAATATCGTTTAGAAATTCTCAATTGAATTAGAACTTTGATTTGGTCGTCACCATATCCCCATGAAGTTTAAGTGGTATTTAGCACTTCTTGGAAGCCATTGTTGATTCGGTCGTCACCATCACCCCCAGTGAGTCTAGTGGAAACTAACACTGTTTGAAGCTGTTTGTTGTTCTGGTCATCGCCAGTCTCCCCAGTTGAAGCTTTTGATTTTCCAGTCGAGTCTCGGAGAACTAGTGGATATTAGTTTCCCCGGCGCGTCCGGTCTTGTTTCTAACCTTTCCCTGAAGATCCCGTTTGAACTCTTCGTTATAGGAATTTTCTCATCTGGTTATTCCCAGTGAGATTCGTGTCTTTGTTCCGTCTTTTCCCCGGTGAAGCTTCGCTTCCCCAGTGGATTTTGTTCCCCAGCAAAGTTTTCCCCAGTGGGTTCCTTCCCCAGTGAATTTTGCGCTTCTTTTCTTCCGTATCCCCAGTGAAGAATTGTGATCTTCCCCGGTGAACTTCCTCATCTGGTTATCCCTGGTGAGGTTCGTATCTCCTCTCCTCGATGAAGATGTGTATTCCCGGGTGAAATTTGTGTCCCCTGCGTGAAAGATTCCCTTGAACAAACATCCTTAGTCATGTTTGAACTATCTTGCTTACTTCGCTCGGAATCTTTCCCCAGTGTGTTGGATCCTCGTGAGTGGTTACTCGTCGTTTCGTCGTTTTTTATTTTACTCATGTGTCCGTATCTGTCTTACATTCAAGCATCATATGACATCATTTAGATTCATGGCATGATCGCATTTGTCCTTTTGCATATCATCAGATCTAAGGGACAAAATTTCTGGTTTGCTATATTTAAATACCTTTCACACGATTTCTATGAGGATTGTCATCTCTCATTACCATCTAGTGAAGATATTTAAATAGGGGCATCTGTTGCACCCCAAATTTTGATCCCTTATATCCTCTTCATATCATATGCATTTATTCATCTAACCTTAACAAGTTTCAAAGCGTGTTTTGTCAAGACACAGATGAAACGGGGCTCCGCACTGATAAAATCGAAGGTTCGAGGATTGGGCAACCATTGCTTTGGGATGAATCATTCATGAAATAAGATCAAGAGTATCATATTGGGCCATGTGTGAGTTCAATTTGAAGTAATCACCCACAGATGGGGTGCAGTGCAGTTTAAGGCACCCAATTAGGGTTTTGCGAGTTAAAAAAGTCAACTGTAGTTTGACTTTAAACTCGGGAAATAATTCAAAGATAAAAGAATGGTTTAAAAAGCGCATATGGCTTAGTGAAGTCCCCCAGAGAGTTTCAAAGTCTTGGAAGCTCCGAAGCATGAACAGACAGTTCGGTAATCGCCGATCGATCGTACGGTTGACCGAAAAGTCAACCCCCTCAAGTTTTAAGAATTGGACTTCAAGTGGTGAAGCAAAGTTGTTCCTTATGTCATAAGGGACCTACATATCAATTTTCATGATCATCGGATCAAAGACGTGAGAGTAATTGGAAAAACGGGAAATTAGGGTTTTGAAAGGGGCTAAACCCTAACTCCCTAACCGCACACCCGATCGAGGTGGTTCAAAGCTCGTCGGAAAGCTCTTAACAAGTCCTACAAAAGTCCTATACTAGTCCACTCTCAGAAAATGCATGGAATTGGAGTTATCATCAAAATCGATTTTTAGTACAAAACACTTAGTGAAATTTTGAAAATCTGGCTGCACTGAAACTTGTTTTTTGCTGACTTTAAGGGACTTTTCAACCAAGATGCACATAGATTTGGAACTTTTGGCAAACATGAATGTTGTAGAGCTACATAAGGGCTTTCCAAAAAGTACAAGAACTCCCCAAGAGGAGTTATGAGCTGAGAGTTATGAAGTGTGAAAGATGGACCTGTGCACTAATTTGTTAACTTGCCTAAACCCAACATAAACTTGGTTCCCAACCATACACTTCATCTCTAACCATGGATGGACATCTGATATGATGAATTTAGAGGTTGGAATAGACAAATTCAGAAGAGAATCCAAGCAAGTACAAGATCTTGAGCAAAATCCATTACTTTAGTAGAAGAAAGTACAAAAGGTACAACAAGAGAGAGAAGGTTGGGGGGGGCTGCAACATGGGGGTTTGTCCTTTCTCACTATAAGGTCACTTCCTACAACTCATATAAGCTGATTTTTCTTGCATTGAGCCTTGCAACTGGTGTGAAGAGGGCTGCCACAAGGATATTGGCAAGATTCACTTCAAAACTTCATGAAACTCCTTTCAAAAATGGAAGTTACCAAGCTGCCCTCACCCTCATTCCTCCTATAAATAGAGGCATTCTCACCATCTTCAAACCACACCAGAGTTGCTTAAAAACACCAAGCATTACAGCTCTCTTTCTCTTTCTCTCTTTGCTAGTAAGTGAAGAAAAGCTTAAAAACGCCAAAAACCGGCATTTTACAACTTTCATGCCGTTTTCATTTCTAGCATTATCAACACTCCCACAACCATCCACACATCTTCTAAATCACATATAGAAGGTGTGTAATCCCTTGAACCACCAAAAAACTCAAAAAATCAAAAAGTCAACTTTCTCCTCACCATACTTTGACCAAAAGCTATAAAAACCACTAAACTTTGTTCCAAACACTTCTTTAAGGTTTTGATCATACATACACCTCAACCTTACCATTTCTCAGCTGTCCAAACTCTTAGAAATCATTGGAAAAGCATATTTTGACATTTGGCATCAAAAGGGAGTTGTTACTTAAAGGTGAAGAAAAAAGCAGGGCAAGAGGTGAAGTGTAAATCTCTGGTTTTCTTAACTGCCCCAACTTGTTTGAAAAGATCTCCAAGAGGTAAGTGATTAGTCTCCATTATATTTGCATCATTTTAATACTTTAGCATTTTGGTGAAATTTGAAGTTATGGTTTGCTGTTGATTTACTTAACCCTTGTTTGTTTGGAAAAATAAGTTTTAAGTGACTCTTAGACTGTATGTCAATATTTGTCATTGTCAAGGATTGGTTACCATGTGTTCTTTCTGTCAAAGCAAAGTGTTGACTATGCTGGTGAAAAGCTTGTTTGAAATTTAGCAAGGCTGTTGAGTAAATTGGTGGTAATATGTTTGACAAAATGCAGTCAGGCTGCTGCATACTCCATGAGATTAATTCTGATGTTAGTTGACAGGACTTCCCCATGAGATTAATTCTGATGTTAGTTGGCAGGACTTCCCCATGAGATTTATCCATAATCTACTATTAACTTGTAGGATATCTTGCCTTACCACCAGTTTTTGTTTTGAAAATGAGTTTTCTTATTTTAATGTTAGAATCCTCAGTCTGCTTGCTTCAATTTGTGCATCCTGAGATTGTTAAGTGTGGAAACTTTATTCTGTGATGAGAGGACTTAATCAGTGTTGGCTACCTTGGGGGTGTTGAGGCATAGAGACTATATCTTTATCTTATGAAGTTGACTCATTGTTAGAACCCTGCTAAGTAACAGACACCATCATGATAAGGGTCCCCCATGAAAAGCAAGTACCCCTTAGGGCCTGATGTGGACAGCATAGCATGTTTTGACAAGTTAGAGATTGTTGCTGACCTTACTGTTATCTTAGCTAGAGTTTAGAATAGCTTTGACTTAGTGCTCTTGCATTATACTTTGTTCTTTGTTTGTTCTTGCATTTCTGTTTCAACTAGACTGTTGGCATATGAAGGGGGCAGTCACCAATATGGAGGGATAAGCAAGAGATGCTAGGAGCCTTTGTTGCAGCAGTAGGATAAATACAAAGTAGAATAGATTTTTTTTAACTAATGTTAGGCACTAGCTTTGTGATGACAAGTTGAGATTTGTAAATATTGGTGCTATGCTGCTAAAGTTGGTTTTCACTAACTTGAGTTTTCCATTGGATGCCTAACTTCTAGTGCCATCTTCCCCCTTTTGTTTGAATCTTCATTTGGAGTTATCAGATTTTGGTCTCACAACAGTTGTGAAAGAAGTAAGCATTTTATCCTGGAACTGTGACCTCACAAGTATGGATCAGGACCCAATGATGATCAGTTTTCAAACCCTCAAACCAGCATCCTAGTATCAGTCAGCTGTGTGTTTAGCAGTTCAAATTTGCTTCTTTTTCAGTTCTGATAGCTCTAGGACTTAGACTAAAAGGATCACCTTGATTATCCCAACTGTTGTGGACTGTTGATACAGATTAGTGTCCAAGCACCAAGGCATCAGTTTTTGAAGATGTCTAGCATTTGGGTTGGAAACTATTTTCCAAATTTGTCTTGACCCTAGTTCATTTTGAAAGGACCTATCAGTTGAGTTTTTGTTGAGGGAAGAATTTCAGTGGATACCAAGGACTGTTCCTGAACCTGTTGCTACTGGCTCAAGCTAATTCAAGGGAATAAAGGACTTTTGATGAAGGGACTTGCTGGCTGCTTGCCACCATATCACTTGAACCAATCTTGTGCTGATGATTGTGTTGAAGTCATTAGGGTAAGATTTTTGAAGCATCATACAACTGTTGTTGGTTTACTTTGATTAGAGGCTGCTATGCTTGAGTGCTTTGTCAGATTCATACTACTGCTAGAACTGATCAGAAGAATATAGGTGATGGCAATGCAAAGTGTTTGGTATAGGCTAATGAGGAAGGATCAAGTCTGTTAGTTTGTTTTGTTTAACTTTAGGTTGTTTTCTTGCATTAAGCTTATTTGATTGAAGTTGTGGACTAATCTGGCTGGTCATGAGGTTTGAGTGTTGATCTTCTGTTTTCAAATCTTTAGTTTGGTCAAGTCTTCATTTGGTATGTGGTTCTGTTATGTTTGCTTTAAGTCATTATGTTTGGATTGCATTTGAACCATTGCTCATGATCACATGACCACACAAGGTTACACAAATGTATTTTCTTCTGCACCAACTGTTTTGGTTTAAGTGACAGCAATCTGTGTTGGCCTGCATTAAGGTAGTAGCTTCCATGAAAAAGCAGGTCATTAAAACTGATGTTTAATGTTGGCTTTGTGATGCCAAGTGGTTGTTTGTGTCTTATTGAAAAAATACCACTGTTTGAGGCCATCATGAATGTTTGCTGAGTCAATGTTCATGTTATGACCTGATGCATTTCTGTGATGGCATTATGGTTTAGCCTGTTTTGATTTTGTTTCATCCAACATGCTAGACCCTGTTGATTTAAATTGTACTTGTTGCCCTCCTGTCAGATCAGCATGTTCATAAGATTGCCAATAGACATAGAATCTATGAGTGTAGGTGTTAACTTCATATTTTGATTTCTGTTGGAATGATGGAATCTTATTTTGAAATATGTGAGTTATGTTAAGTTTGTCTTGGTTGAATTGACAGCATGAGGCATTTTAGTGATTTACCAAACTGATATCCTTCTCTTAATCATGACAAACCTTTGGTTTTAATGCTTAGAAGTATAGTACATGTTTTTTTTCTTTCTTGAAATTCTGTCATGAAATTTTGAAGTGGAAATTCATCAGCTCATTGTTAAATACCAACTTGACTATTTGCTTTTGAAACTTGAATTCTAGATGCCATCAATGATTCTATCCTTGTATATTAACAATAGAGTCATGAATCAGCACTTTTTCTTAAAAGCTAGTTGATATGTTTTGATGTGTGAAACTGTGAGATTAAAACTTGCACAGATTTGTCATCCTGCTCCAAGGCTGTGTCTGTCCCTTGGCTTACCTTGAACTTCAACTTGTGTGTGAGCATTATATTTCAATGGCTGATGTCTTGGTAAAGCATAATGTTGCATTGTTGTTATTAAACTGTTGGTTGGATACAAGGCTGTCTTGATGTATTTTCTTTAAGTTGCAATTGGTTGGTCACGTTCTAATCCGTGTCAGCATTGAGTTTTTTCCTTGAGGCGTAATCCATGAATATTTGATCTAAGGCATGTGCATGTTCTTAAATTGGCGAAAACTTGGCTGAGTTGGGTTTTAACTTTTCAAACGCATTTCAAAACTCATATGCATTTGCGATTGAATTTTAAAATGAAGACTCAATTTCTCAAAAATGACACCACCACTGAATTCCTCAGTGAAGAATACTCAAGATTGATTAAAGATTCACTAAATTCCATGGAGTTTTGGTTTGGTTTCAATCATTCACGCCCTTGCTTTTGGTTATGTTTGTTGCCCAGAAATCAACATATTTTCGCTATGTATGTTTTTGTTTCCATCCAATTAATGGATGTAACAGCCACCCCAGTGGCAGACCATTGCGCGCCTTATGACCTTTCTACCAGCATGACCAGGGTTCGATCCGGGTGGAGGTCGAACCCTTTTGTTTTTTATTTTCCAATTCCCATTGATGAACTATTTTATTCATTCCTTTCACTTCCCTATCACACGCGCGTGCGCGCCCCAGTGGTAAGTTTGTGTGTTTGTAAACACCAGGGCGTGGGTTCAATCCCCACCCATGCCCTTTCCTTTTTATTAGTTTACTTAGTTATTTTATTTCATGAATTAAAGGAAAGCTTCACATGACCATAACTTATTCATTTTTCATCTGTTTTAACTCTTTCTTTTTGCAAACTCTTCCTTATAACATCTAGTTTTGTTTAATAAATTGAAATCTCATGATTATTTATCTCAACAATACTTGGGTATATTTGTTAATAAATTCACTCTCAAGTCGTTACCTCGTGTCTCGATTTAATTTACCCTTTATACCATGTTTATCTTGTAAGATTTATGGGTATGTGTTTATGTTTGTTAGCATATTGAGATTTCATCCTTTTGTTGGTTGTTACCATGAATGATTATTCCTCCTAAATTATGAGGTTAAACCAATTTATTTATTTGTGCGCGATTGTTACACATTGTGGTCATACTTGCATGATTTTGTTTTCAAATTGACATTTGTTTATATGGTTGTTACCTTCAATATACTTTCATCTTTATTAAGATATACCTTCATCTTTGATATGCCATTAGTAACATTGCTTGTATACCTTGGTTGAAACCATTCATCTAACTTGAATTACTTGCTCATTATAATGTGCTTACCCATCTTTGATTGTAATCTTTGTCTCCTATATTCCTCATACTTGAATAGCTCATTACCCCCTCCTTTGACTTTGAAAAGTCATTTTGAGCCTTAGTTAAGATCAAAAAACCATAAGCCATTTGACTTTGCTTAAAGTCTAAAAAACCCACCTCTACTAGGAGCGCTCCTCAACTAGAACCCTAGGATAGAGTTGTTAACTCTATGTAAGGATCATGGATATGATCACTTACTTCCCCCTTTGAGTGTTACAACATAGACATAGAGAGTTTTGTGAAACTCTACACAAACATTATTATGTTTGTTCCCCTTTGAACCTTGATCACAATCAAGCGTTCTTCAACCCTAGTGAGGTGAACTACGATTGCTCTGATTCTATCCTAGTTAGGATACGTAGGCAGAGGACGTGATGTCTTTGCGAGCAAACTTAGAAACAATCTTAGGTCTTCATCTATCATAACCTTCACCTTTTTACCCAATACCCAAACCTTAGCAAACATTTAGCAAACTTAGCATACAAATAAACAAAAGGTTCCTGTAGAGTACTACAGATGTTTAGGATGTGAAATACCTACCTTATGCATAACCAACCCCCGATCCCCGAATCTCTTAGCGTTGTTGTAACATCGCGCAAAAGGTTCTTTCTTTCTTTAGACCTTTCCTTTGGATAAATTAAAGTCCGGTTGTAAAAGAATTAAGGTTCAAGTTAATTCAATAGCTTGATATCCGATTTTCACCGCAACAGATTTAAGTGGAGAATTGGAGTCAGACGAATTAAATTGGAAAACTAATCAAGAAAAAATTTAATAAGAAATAGAAGTTTTATTTTATTTTTTGTTGCAATATTCAAATAATAAGGTTAACCTTTTGTTGCAATATTAATAAAATTAAATTTCTATTTATTATTATTTTGGTGCAATATCCATAAAAGTAAAACTTTATTTATAATATTTTTTATTACAAATATCCAAAAAAAAATAATAAATACATCTTAAAATGAAAAGTAAATAAGTTTACAATTTCTAAATTACATTTTTCTAAAGAATTCCTAAATATTCTCAATTGGTCCTAAAAAGTTCTCCGACTCCCGATTCTTCGAGTTCCGACTTTCCTTCTTCAAACCTGCAAGTCAATAGCAAAACAGATAATTTTTTAAATGGTTAGAATTTTCGTTCGATACCCTCAGAAACATGTTCATCATCGGGTATGTCGGGAGGACAACGACAAAGTCGAAGCCAGCTCTCGACTCTCAATTTCGACATCGGGCTAAAACCGGCAGCTTTTGTTCTTATTTTCGAGGCATCCAGAGAAAAAAAGTGATTTTGAAAAAGTGCTTTTGAAAAAATCACTTTTTCTTCTAAAAAATAGTTTGCCCAAACGCGGCCTTAACACATTTTCCAGAATTTCCAAAACCCAACGGATCAAACAGCCACAACTACTACAATTTCGCAACATGCAACCAAGTTCCTGAAAAATTGCCAGCTAACAATAAGCAAATCCAGCAACAAATCCGAAGTCCACCTGGAAAAACTCCAAAAATCAGCAAAGTAAGCTACTAATTCTCCATGAAGTTCGGTCAAAAATCAAATAATATGATGGAACTCGCAAATCCAATGCCAAATCCAGGCATAAGAGCAACCAACGAAAGACATAAAGAGTTTCAGCATCATTAAAACGAAGAGGCTAGAAGGGGACGACGACGGCGTGATTTGGGACGGAGATTCAGAAGATCCAAAGAAGGATCATCATCATCTCCATCAAAAAGAAGAAAGAAGAAGAGGAATTTTTTTAGAAACCCAGGAACGGCATGCAAGAACGAAATCACCACAACCAATAACCGACCGTGGCCGAAAAAGTCCGCCAGCAACCGGATCGGCGGTGGCGGAGACCCTAAGGTCTCTATGCCGGCCAAGCACCACCGGCGGGCAAACCCATAAGCCTCAGCAAGAAACATCACCGGGCAGACCACCACAAAACCACCATCCGCGAAAACCGCTCCAAACCCCTCAAGGTAAGCAATTTCTCTTATCAATGACGGTTTTTCTCTGCTTTTTTAGGTGGAACAAACTGAAATAGAAGAAAGAAGTCACGAGAAATGACATGCAAGCGGAAGGGAGGAAAACGAAAAGCTCCAAAACGGCACCATGGTCGCCGCTGCTCTCCAGAAAGAAGAAGGGGGTTTTCATGAACCCTAAATGGATCGTGAAGCATAATGCCCTTTTGATGGCTGATTTGGCTTGTTTTATGTTATTTATTTTACGTATTATATTATTATTGTTTATTATAACATTTTAATTGTTATTAGTTAGTTATCCCATTTTTTATAAATAAAAAAAAAACAAACTCAAAAATATTAAATATAAACTTAAAAAAATCATTTTAATTAGATCATTTTTTAATCATTACATCCTCTTGATTAAACCATGCTATAAGATTTAAACTCTTTCTAATTGGGAATTTTTTTGAAATTAAAACCACTTTTTAAAATATTTAATTTTTCTTTATTAAAACATCAACATTAAAAGCAAATTTTTTTTATTAAGACCTTAAAATAAAAAGCAATTTTTAACAAAAACAAAAATTAAAACTCTTTTTAAAATTTAAAACTCTTTTTTAAAAAAAAACTAAAGACTCTTTTTTATAATTAAAACTTAAAATTTCTTTTTCTTAAAACTTAAAATTTCTTTTTATAATTAAAAGTTAAGATTTCCTTTTATAATTAAAGCTTAAAATTTCTTTCTCAAATTCTATCTTTCTTAAATTTCTAGCATGAAAAGGGGTAGAATCCCCGATTAAATTTCCGCTTCGGTTTTTATGTCATTCCTAGTACTAATCTTCACTTGTACAATTATTAATTCCCCGTACTTTTCGTTTATTTATTTTTGGTTGTAATTATGCGAGGCTATCGTCGCGGTTATTATTCTCGTTTTTATTTCCGGTTTGTAATTTATGCGGGGCTATCGTCGCAATTTGTTCCGACCCTTTTTACACTTTCTTGTATTTTAATTAGGCCATCTAATTCGTCATTTGCATTATTCACTGTTAACGTCTTTCCGAAGGATTAGGTCTAGCAATTTGACCGCCGAGTCAATAGTTTCCTCCTTTGGCATATTTCCAACCCTAATTTGCCTAGGCGTCCCGCCGCGTACTGAAATACCCTTTACCCTAGCGTTAGGTTAAGGAGTCGCCGCACTCCATCTTAGGTTTCCCGCCGTGGAATACCTAGTTTAACCCTAATTTCAATTCAACTTTTTAACGTAGAAATAGGAGTCGTCGCACTCCACGTAAGCGGTTCCTTAAGAACGCTTACTCCCCATTGAAACCTTGGCCATATTCAAGAAGTTTCTAACCTCCCTTTTGAGGGGAACTATGATTACTCTGATTCCATCCCCTACCTCGGATACGTAGGCACAAGATGCGAATCTTGGCGAGTAAACTTCGGACTAACTCTTAGGTCTTTCTGTCACTTTCTAACCCTTATCTCAGTATATACCCTCAAGCAAATAATAAAGCAAAAATAGAAAACTATAAACAAAAGGTTCTTGTAGAGTACTACAGAAGTTTAAGGTGTTAATACATTCCCTAAGCTTAACCAACCCCTTACCTAGATCTATCCCCGCATTGTTTACAATGCAAAATGTAGGTTTTTCCTTTCTTTGACCTTTCCTTCGGATAAATCAAAGACCAGTTGTGAATTAAAGATTTGCGATTCAAATTAATTAATAATTTGATATCCTATTCTCACCGCAACACGTAGCTTAGAGGGTGAGTCCTTCAACTCTTGCTCGAGGAGATCCCTTCAAGCATTGATAAGGGCGAGTCCCTCAGGCGTTGATTGGAGCGAGTTCCTCGGGCGTTGCTTATGGCGAGTCTCTCAGGCGGTTTTTGGGGCGAGTCTCCCAAGCGTTGTTTTTGGCTAGTTCCTCAAGCGTTGCTTGGGTAAGCACTTGTAGCATTTCATGCTTTAGATATGTGTACTTTTTCACTATTCGTATTTACTCCCTTTGTAGGCCCTTTTATAACAACACCCTTTGGGGGTTTTAATTCTTTAATGAGGATGTTCACACCTTTTGGCGGTTTGTTTATGAAATTCTTAGTGTCTTAGCTTTTCTATTATTCATAATATTGTGGCCTAATCTTCGAGGCTTAGGTTGGGTCGTCTTCTAAGGTTAAGATGATTCCTTGCTTGGAATTAAACGAGTAGCCTTATGAGGCGGCAAGGAACTTTGATAAAGGCCAGTGGTATTACCTAATAAGGAAGAAAAGATCCTTGATAAGGGACCAACAATGTTTTCTAATAAGGCGGCATAGATACTTCAGTAAAGGTTTAACAAAGTATTACCTGATAAGACGACAACGTTCCTTGATAAGTGTAACACCCCAAACTTATTGGAATATTTATTTAATGTATTTAAATATGAATATTCGTACTTTTGGTGATTTTCGGTGGTTGGTATGAAATATTGAGAATTATGGATTTTGGGTTATTTATTTAAATAATAGTATATAATATGAATATATTGATATTATTATTAATTTAAATAAATATAAGTGAATTAAGGGGAAAATGGACATTTAAGGAGGAGTTAGTGAGGGTGAAGTTGGAAAGCTCAATTTTAAGGCCCAAAGTTAGGTTTAACAAAAAAGAATTTTGAGAGAATTAGGATTCATTCTTGTTAGATTGTGAAAAGAGAAGAAATAGATGTCAGAGCTCTGAGGAAGAGGATTGTGGAAAAAACTTCGCAAGGTTTCCAAGAATCAAGGAGAAAGGCTTAGAGTCGGCAATTAAGGTATGGGGAGTATTGCCTTCATTGTTTTCAATATGTGATTCAATGTATTTAAATTTGATTTAAGGGTTTAAGGGGTTTGAGACTGATTTGCAAGTAAAGGAAATTAGGCCTTCGTGGCCAAAATTTATTGTTGAGGTTTTAACCGTATATGGATTTGAACGGATGGTCTGATAGGTTTGAGGCTGATTTGAGAGTAAAGGAAATTAAGCCTTTATGGTCAAATCTGTTGTTGAGGTTTCAACCCTGTAGGGTAATTGGATAGTGAGAACTCTAATGATTATGGTGTAGTTATAAGAAATTATGGAAATTGGAGGCGTAAATATGATACGGGATTGAACATATATCCATTAATTATAAAGGTTTTAAGCATAATCTTAAAACAATGATTAGATGGTTTAATTGTGTTAAAATTGTAAATTTACTTAAGATAATTATAGTGTTGGATGGGTTGTAATTTTCTGAGATTATGGGCGTTTACAGAGTCGAAATCGGAGGTCCGGAAGGCCTCCAACGCTGAAAAACACAGAAAATTCGGCATGCTGTTCGTCACGACTGTTCATGTTTTCGGTCGAAATCGTTTTAAACGTAACTTTTGATTTGTAAGTCTGTTTTGGTCCCCGTTTGAAGTGTTGGAAAGCTAGTAAACATGGTTATAACATAGTATAGATAAGAGAATTGGTTGCCCAATATTCTTATATGTCATATGTTTGGGAAGTCCATTGTGTATATGTTCTATTAATGAATTGTTGCACTATTTGCTGTCGGTTGTGAAATTATTTGTGGATAATTTATTGAATATATGTGTGTATGCTTGTGCAGTGCTATTTTGATGTTTTGATGCTTTGATTTTCTTGATGAATTACCAGGAGTATGACTGTGATTTCTAGGTGATTAATACATGATTGTATGATGATTCCTATGAATAATTGTGATGATTTATGATGGTGATTTCATGAGTTTTGATGAATTTATGATGATATGATTATTATGATGACTTTGATGAATGATGATGCACCTAATGAGATTATTCTGAGTATGATATTGACGTGTGCATCATACATTCATATGCATCCGGACTTCGGTTCAGGACCTTGATTTTTGTGGCTTCAGTCCCATTGTGCGGATGTGAGGTATTTTGTTGTGCTCCAGTTCTCATGTAGAATCGATCCTACTGTTGTGGATCTATGGAGGGTTGATGGCCAGTGTCCATCGAATTTTATTGATTGGTACCACATGCATGAGTCTTGTTCCATTTGCATTTATATGACAATCTGGTGTAATTTATAATGTTGTGGTCTTTGATGTTCCTTGATGATTATGATGATGTTGAAAATGAAAATGAGGCCATATTATATATTGATTCCTATATTGATTATTATGAACTGTTTTACTCACCCTGCCTATTTGAATGTTGCCTCCACGTAGGTAACGCGCAGATGACCAGGCTTAGCTGTGGATGCCATCGAGGACTTTTTGAAGGTTTTGGGTCGTTGGTCATTGTGGTTGACTTAGAGGGTCTTGCTCTGATAGTGTAACATAGGGTTGGGGTCTTTTGAGTCAAACTATATTTTGCTGAGTTTTTGTTATGTCGATTGCCTTGCGGCGTAAGGAAAACTTTGGATTATTACCTTTTTGAGTTCTGCTGCCTTTTGAGTAATTTTGGGAAAAACCCGTTGTTTACGGAGCATTGACTATATTTGAATTACTGAGATATGTGCACCCTTTTGAGATGATTTTATTTCGTTCAATATTTTACTATGATAAATATGATTAATTTGCCATTATATTTGTGGGTTAGAAAAGGGTGTTACATTAGTGGTATCAGAGCAGGTTGGTCCGTCCGTCCAAGTTGTCTAATGTTATTTATTCTGTAGTATGCGACATGTGTGTGTGAAAACACTGTTAGTACACGTTTGTTTTCTAACCTTTGTCTGCAGAAGTGGGAATGAAACAAGTGGGGGAGAAGCTTGTGCTTCTCCAGGATGCTTCAAGTGTGAAGTGGTGGCTCAATGTGTCGATGAACGCTATTATAGTTTGGTAAAGATGGTTTATGCCCCATCATGATTTTCGGCTGTCTATTGACAAATTGAGGAACTGATCACTCTTAATCTCTTGTTGATAAGTAGACGGAGTCATGTTGGATGGGATAGGCGTGTCTTGTAAGCTTAGATGGTGTGTGCAGTAAATTGTTTTGAGTTAAGCTAAGTGCTTACGGATTGTTTTGATGAGTCGGTGCAGGATGGTGCTGAGATGTTTATTTTTATGGAAACTTTGAGTGTTAATGAACGTGGGGAAGTTGGTGGTTTTCCAATTAATTGTAATTGTCCGGAAGTTTTTTCTGATAAGATAAGTGATTTACCGCCGGAACGTGAAGTGGAGTTTACGATCGACCTAGTTCCTTGAACTAGTTTGGTAGTGATGACTCCATATCGTATATCCACACCGGAATCGAAGAAGTTGAAGAATCAACTAGAAGATCTGCTTGAGGATAGGTTCTTTTGTCCGAGTGTGTCACCATGGGGTGCACCAATTTTGGTAGCTAAGAAGAAAGAAGGTTTTGTGAGGCTCTGTGTGGATTATAGACAATTAAATAAGGTGACTATCAAGAATAAATGTCCACTTCCAAGGATTGATGATTTGATGGATCAGTTGGTTGTTGCAAGTGTGTTCAGTAAGATAGATTTTAGATCTGGGTACCATCAGATTCGTGTGAAGGCTGAAGATATTCAGAAGACTGCTTTTAAGATAAGGTATGGACATTATGAGTATTCTGTGATGCCATTGGGTGTGATTAATGCACCATGTGTATTTATGGAGTACACAAACAAGATTTTCCATCCTTAGTTGGACAAGTTTATGGTTGTGTTCATTGATGATATTTTAATATATTTGAAGAGTGAAGAGGATCATGTTGAGCATCTGAAAATTGTGTTATCAGCGTTGAAAGAGAATCAGTTGTATGCAAAATTGTCAAAGTGTGAGTTTTTGTTGAAGGAAGTGAGTTTCCTTGGTCATGTGATCTCGAGTAGTGTTATTGTGGTTGGTATGTTGAAGGTTGAAGCTGTATCGCAATGGGAAGCTCCAAGACATGTTTTTGAGATTAGAAGTTTTCTTGGGTTGGCAGGTTATTATCGAAAATTCATTGTAGGATTTTTCCAAGTTATATTTGCCATTGACGCAATGGACTAGGAAGGTTCAAGCTTTTGTTTAGATGCAAAGTGTGAAGAAAGTTTTAAGAGCTTTTGAGAAGGCTGACAGCAGCTCATGTTTTGATTTTTCCGAATCCGACAGAACCATTTGTTGTATATTGTGATGCTTCGTTGATGGGATGGTGAGGTGTGTTAATGCAACATTAGCAAGTTTTAGCTTATTCTTCAAGGAAACTTAAAGTGCATGAGAGGAATTATCTTAAGCATGATTTAGAGTTGGTTGTTGTTGTGTTTGTGTCGAAGCTTTGGAGGCATTATTTATTTGGTTCGAGATTTGAGATGTTTAGTGATCATAAGAGTTTGAAGTATTTCTTTGATCAGAAAGAATCGAATGCGAGGTAGAGGAGATGATTGGGACTTCTGAAGGATTATGGTTTTGGTTTGAATTACCATTTGGATAAAGCAAACGTGGTAGCTGATGCATTGATTTGAAAATCTTTACATATATTGATGATGATGGTAAAGGAGTTAGATCTGATTGAGCAATTTCATGATATGAGTATGGTTTGTGAAGAGACTTCTTATGGAGTTAAGCTTGGTATGTTGCAGCTTACTAATGGTATTCTCGATGAGATTCGATAGGGTCAGAACTCTGGTTTGAGTTGGTAGATTGATTGAATTTGATAAATTAAAGTTGAAGGGCTGATTTTCAGATTAATGGAAATGGTATCATGAGATGTCGTGATAGAGTTTATGTTCTATATATTATTGAGTGGAATAAGAGTATTGAGGTAGATGGAGTATCCATCCCGGTGCTATGAAGATGTAACCGGATTAATGAGCTGACTTTCGGATTAATGAAAATGGTATCATGAGATATCGTGATAGAGTTTGTGTTCCAGATATTGTTAAGTTGAAAAAGAGTATTCTTGAGGAAGGACATCGAAGTAGATTGAGTATCCATCACGGTGCTACGAAGAGGTACCAAGATTTGAGGTTTTAGTGGCCAGGGATGAAGAAAGAAGTGGTTGAGTTTATGTATGCTGGTTAGACTTTCCAGAAGTCGAAGATTGAACATCAAAGACCGTTGGGTCTGATGCAACCGTTGAATATTCCAGAGTGGAAATGGGATAGCATTTCTATGGATTTTGTGACAGATCTACTGAAGACTTTGAAGGGATATGATTCAATTTGGGTGATTGTAGATAGATTGAATAGATCAGCTCATTTCTTACAAATGAGGATTAATCGTTCTATGCTGAAGCTAGTTGAGATGCATATTGAGGAAATTGTGAAGTTGCATGAGATACCGTCGAGTATTGTGTCAGATGGAGATTTGAGATTTACATCGAGATTTTGAAAGAGTTGCAAGACGCTTTAGGTACCATGTTGAGATTGAGTTCTGCCTATCATCCGCAGACGGATGGACAAACAGAGAGAACTATACAGTCTTTAGAGGATTTGTTGAGAACTTGTGTGTTGGATCAAGGTGGATCGTGGGATAGTCATTTGTCGTTGATTGAGTTTACCTACAACAACAGTTATCATTCTAGTATTGGAATGACACCGTATGAGGCTTTGTATGGAAGGAAATGCAGGACTCCTTTGTGTTGGTATGAATCAGGCGAGAGTGTTGTACTCGGACCTGGGATTGTGCAAGAGACGACTAGAAAGATCAAGATGATCCAAGAAAAGATGAGAGCGTCGCAGAGTCGTCAGAAGAGTTACCATGATAAAAGAAAGAAAGCACTTGAGTTCCATGAAGGAGATTACGTGTTTTTGAGAGTTACGCTGGTAACTGGTGTTGACCGAGCTTTGAAGTCCAGAAAGCTCACACCGTGTTTTGTTGGTCTGTATCAGAATGGCGTAGCAGAAGCGTGGGAGAAGTAGCATGTCAGATTGCTTTACCACCGTCACTTGCGAATTTGCATGAAGTGTTTCATGTGTCTCAATTGGGTAAGTACATACTACATCTGTCACATGTGATTCAGATGGATGATGTACAAGTGAGAGATAATTTGACTGCTGAGGTATTGCAAGTTCGGATTGATGAATGAGAAGTGAAGCAACTGTGAGGTAAAGAGATTTCCTTGGTAAAGGTAGTTTTGGGAGGACTAGCTGGAGAGAGTTGGACTTGGGAGCGTGAGGATCAGATGAGGGAGTCGTATCCGTCTATGTTTCCTTGAGTTAATTTTCGAGGGCAAAAATTCTTTTAAGTGGGGAAGAGTTGTAACACCCCAAATTTATTGGAATATTTATTTAATTTATTTAAATATGAATATTCGTATTTTTGGTGATTTTCGGTGGTTGGTATGAAATATTGAGAATTATGGATTTTGGGTTATTTATTTAAATAATAGTATATAATATGAATATATTGGTATTATTATTAATTTAAATAAATATAAGTGAATTAAGAGCAAAATGGACATTTGAGGAGGAGTTAGTGAGGGTGAAGTTGGAAAGCCTAATTTTAAGGCACAAAGTTAGGTTTAACAAAAAGGAATTTTGAGGGAATTAAGATTCATTCTTGTTAGACCGTGAAAAGAGAAGAAATAGAGGTCAGAACTCTGAGGAAGAGGATTGAGGCAAAAACTTCGTAAGGTTTCCAAAAATCAAGGAGAAAGGCTTAGAGTCGGCAGTTAAGGTATGGGGAGTATTGTCTTCATTGTTTTCAATATGTGATTCAATGTATTTAAAACTGATTTAAGGGTTTAAGAGGTTTCAGGCTGATTTGCAAGTAAAGGAAATTAGGTCTTCATGGCCAAAATCTATTGTTGAGGTTTTAACCGTATAGGGATTTGAACTGATTGTCTGATAGGTTTGAGTCTGATTTGAGAGTAAAGGAAATTAGGCCTTTGTGGCCAAATCTGTTGTTGAGGTTTCAACTCTGTAGGGTAATTGGATAGTGAGAACTCTAATGATTATGGTGTAGTTATAAGAAATTATGGGAATTGGAGGCGTAAACATAATATGATACGGGATTGAACCTATATCCATTAATTTTAAAGGTTTTAGGCATAATCTTAAAACAATAATGAGATGGTTTAATTGTGTTAACATTGTAAATTTACTTGAGATAATTACAGTGTTGGATGGGTTATAAATTTATAAGAGTTTGGGCATTTACGGAATCGAAATCGGAGGTCTCGAAGGCCTCCAACGGTGAAAAACACAGAAAATTCTGCATGTTATCCGTCACGACTGTTCATGTTTTCGGTCGAAATCGTTTTGGACGTAACTTTTGATCTATAAGTCTATTCTGGTCTCCGTTTGAAGTGTTGGAAAGCTAGTGAACATGGCTATAATATAGTATAGGGAAGAAAATTGGCTGCCCAATATTTTTATATCTAATATGTTTGGGAAGTCCATTGTGTATTGAAGGTGTGAAAAATACACAAGAAAGGGGGGGTTTGAATTGGGTATTTGGTTACTTAAAACTTTTGACATCTTCTTCTGTGTTATTTCTAGATGTAGCAATGCGGAAGCATAAATGATAAACTAAACAATTAAAGAACACAAGATATATCCTGGTTCACTTGAGCAACTCTCAAGTTAATCCAGTCCACCCATCCAAGGTGATTTCGCCTTTCTCACTGCAAGGACTTAATCCACTATAACCAAACAGATTACAGTTGCACAAGCTAACTGCAAGTGACTAACAACTTGACAATGACACGTTCAGGGATCCCCAAGGATATAACGTTCATTGACACCTTAATAGAATCCGATCACTAAAGATCTCCTATTAGGATTTCCACAAATGACTACTGTCACTTGTCATCTCAAGTATACAGATCTTCACAAGATCACTTGAGGAACCACTAATTCTAAAATAGAATATTGTGTTGCCGGAGATTACATAAGTGCTTCTCAAATAAGCAGATTACTCCTAATTAAGTTCCTAGCAAGTAATGAGCAACAACTCCTTGCTTTCTAATATAAAAACTAAATCTAATAATAACTCTCTAAGAGATTATTAAAACAACTTTTATATTACTTAAGAGCTTTTCTTCATGGCAACAGTAGCACAACAGCGCAAGTAGCAAATACGAGCAACAGCTCTAGCCACTTAGTAACCACTTCAGCTCACCAAGCAACATTTGAATAATCAAATGATTCTGCCTTTATAGTGCTTCCAAGAATGACGTTGTGAGGATAGAAAAGTCCTTTTTATTTCCAACGGTCATATTTCAACGGATAGATAAGCACGTGTTGGATGACATCACTTTCTTGTCCTTTTCTTGCAACGGTAATATATCATTTAACAGCTTGAACAAATTTGCTTCTGGCTTGGTTCTTCTGATGATGTTACAGATGAGTAGTTCATAAACTACTTTGGAATTGATAGCGCAGTAAACATCAGATTCTGACTTCAGAACTTTGTTCATCAGAGTTGATAGCAACAGCTCATCTGATTGAACACGCCTTGTCAGGTGAAGCTTCATAATCTTTCTTCTTCAGAGTCTTTTGCACTTGGTCTTCAGAGCCTTCAGCCTTCAGAACTTCAAGTCATTAGAGTCTTCAGCACAAACTTCTTCAGATGATTATATCTTCAGAGTCTTGACCTTCAGAACATGTCTTCAGAGTCTTGACACACTTGGTCTTCAAAGCCTTCAGCCTTCAGAACTTCAAGTTATCAGATTCTTCAGCACTTCAGTTCTTCAGAGGGCTCACTCTTCAGAGACGCTCGTTAGCTTCCAGATCAGATGCACAACTCAGATCAGAATCCACAGATACATTGCAACTGCAATATCCAGCATCCTTGATTCTTTACTAAACATGATCAGATGCAGAAACAAACTTGCTTCTTTACTGAGCTTCATTTGCTTTTAGATCAGATGCACTTCTTCAGATCATAAACCACAGGAGCATTGCAACTTCAATATACAGCATCCTTGGTTCTTTACTGATGGTGATCAGACACATAAGCAAACTAGCTTCTCCCAGGCGCTTCATGATGTCACACATAGTAATTCCATATATTACTAGTTGTACACGTTGCTTTTGATTGTTTGATCTAATATATTTAATTTAATATGATCTGCACATAGCAAACATTAAACCATAAAATGGTTCTTTCACAAATACTCAATTGTTATCATCAAAACATAGAGATAATCCTGTAGAGACAAATCTTGCTCTTACATGTATATGTTCTATTAATGAATTGTTGCACTGTTTGCTGCCGGTTGTGAAATTATTTGTGGATAATTTATCGAATACTTGTGTGTATGCTTGTGCAGTGCTATTTTGATGCTTTGATGCTGTGATTTTCTTGATGAATTACCAGGAGTATGACTGTGATTCCTAGGTGATTAATACATAATTGTATGAGGATTCCTATGAGTAATTTTGATGATTTATGATGGTGATTTCATGAGTTTTGATGAATTTATGATGACATGATTATTATAATAACTTTGATGAATGATGATGCACCTAGTGAGATTATTATGAGAATGATATTGACGTGTGCATCATGCATTCTTATGCATCCGGACTTTGGTTCAGGACCTTAATTTTTGTGGCTTCAGTCCCATTGTGCGGATGTGAGGTATTTTTTTGTGCTCCGATTCTCGTGTATAATCGATCCTACAGTTGTGGATCTATGGATGGTTGATGGCCAGTGTCCATCAAATTTTGTTGATTAGTACCACATGCATGAGTCTTGTTGCATTTGCATTTATGTGACAATCTTGTGTAATTTATAATGTTGTGGTCTTTGATGTTCCTTGATGATTATGATGATGTTGAATATGAAAATGACGCCATTTTATATATTGATTCCTATATTTATTATTATGAATCGTTTTACTCACCCCGCCTGTTTGAATGTTGCCTCCACGTAGGTAACGCGCAGATGACCAAGTTTAGCCGTGGATGCCATCGAGGACTTTTTGAATTTTTTGGGTCGTTGGCCATTGTGGTTGACTTAGAGGGTCTTGCTCTAATAGTGTAACATCGGGTTGGTGTCTTTTGAGTCAAACTATATTTTATTGAGTTTTTGTTATGTTGATTGCCTTGTGGTGAAAGGAAAACTTTGGATTATTACCTTTTTGAATTCCACTTCCTTTTGAGTAATTTTGGAAAAAACCTGTTGTTTACGGAGCATTTACTATATTTGAATTACTGAGAAATGTGTGCCCTTTTGAGATGATTTTATTTCGTTCAATATTTTACTCTGATAAATATGATAAATTTGCCATTATATTTTTGGGGTAGAAAAGGATGTTACAATAAGGGTCAAGCAGTATTGTCTAATAAGGCAGTAAATATCCTTCAATGAAGGTCCAACAAAGTATTTCCTGATAAGGCAACAAGATCTTCTATGAAGGTCCAACAAAGTATTGCTAGATAAGGTGGCAAGGATCCTTTAGTAAAGTTCCAAACAAAATATTGTCTGATAAAGCAGCAAGGATCCTTATGTGAAGGTCCAACAAAGTATTTTATAATAGGCCCTCAAGAATCCTTAAGTGAAGGTCCATCAAAATATTGCCTCATAAGACGAGAATGGTCCTTCTGTGAAGTTGTAGCAAAGAATTGCTTGATAAGGTGACAAGGATCCTTTAGTAAATGTCCAGAAAAATATTGTCTGATAAGGCAACAAAGTTCCTTGTGTTCAGATCCAGGAAAGTATTTCTTGATAATGTGAAAGGATCCTTCAATGAAGGTCCAGCAAAATATTTTTTTATAAGGCGACAAGGATCTTTATGTGAAGGTCCAAGAAAGTATTGCCTAATATGGCATCAAGAATCCCTGATAAATGTTCAATAATATTGCCAAACAAGGAGACAGTTGTCCTTGATAAGGGTCGGGTAGAAATACCCGTAAGGCGCAATAATTATCAACGACTTGTGCTTTTATTTTTTGTGTTTTCATGATTGGTTAAATTGGCTCAATTCTTGATACTCATGAGGTATTTTAGACACATTTCACCTCTTTGTGGGTGACTTGTTGCATTTTAACTTTGTGTGTGACATCTTGGTATTTTTTTTATCTTTATGATTCACCAAATAAATTAATAAACTGATCATGAGATCAACCTTGTCAGTCATATTATAATAAACCCTCAAGGATCCTTAAGGCAGCAAATATCCTTCAATGAAGGACCAACAAAGTATTTCCTGATAAGGCAACAAGATCTTCTATGAAGGTCCAACAAAGTATTGCTAGATAAGGTGGCAAGGATCCTTTAGTAAAGTTCCAAACAAAATATTGTCTGATAAAGCAGCAAGGATCCTTATGTGAAGGTCCAACAAAGTATTTTATAATAAGCCCTCAAGGATCCTTAAGTGAAGGTCCATCAAAATATTACCTCATAAGACGAGAATGGTCCTTCTGTGAAGTTGCAGCAAAGAATTGCTTGATAAGGTGACAAGGATCCTTTAGTAAATGTCCAGAAAAATATTGTCTGATAAGGCAGCAAAGTTCCTTGTGTTAAGATCCAGGAAAGTATTTCTTGATAATGTGGAAAGGATCCTTCAATGAAGGTCCAGCAAAATATTTGTTTATAAGGCGACAAGGATCTTTATGTGAAGGTCCAAGAAAGTGTTGCCTAATATGGCATCAAGGATCCCTGATAAATGTCCAATAATATTGCCAAATAAGGAGACAGTTGTCCTTGATAAGGGTCGGGTAGAAATACCCGTAAGGCGCAATAATTATCAACGACTTGTGCTTTTGTTTTTTGTGTTTTCATGATTGGTTAAATTGCCTCAATTCTTGATACTCATGAGGTATTTTAGACACATTTCACCTCTTTGTGGGTGACTTGTTGCATTTTAACTTTGTGTGTGACATCTTGGTATTTTTTTATCTTTATGATTCACTAAATAAATTAATAAACTGATCATGTGATCAACCTTGTCAGTCATATTAACTCGCCGAGTATGCTTGTTGGTTAGCTTTCTAAGTCACCTCCCATATTAGCTCGTCGAGTCTCTTTGTTGGTTAGATCGTTGAGTCATGATAAATAATAAATTAATATATAAATTTAGTTATACAATATATCATTGATGCTTAATGATAATGTAATAAGCAAGTATCATGCACAATATAGATGAATGCATAGCAAATGAAGGAGTAGGTTTTAAATTCTCAAAAACATTAGAGATTTTGATTTCACTAAGAAAAAACACTTGTTATTCACAACATCAATCAAACACACTCTCATACTTCCATTCCTTTTCCACTTATGGTTCCAACCATGTAAGGTCTTATTTAACCCTTAGCGAGCATATGTTCTTTATGTCAAACAAGATAGTTATCATATCTAGCTAGAGCCAAAGCTACTATAGAAATAATGATTGCTAAATATGCATATTGCGTGGTGCTAATGTATTGAATGCATAAGCCCACCGTAAGGCTCAATCAGGATTTTCCCAGTCCAAAACTAATATTTCTGTTATAGAGTCGTTAACTACTCTAAACAAAAATTGAATTTTTTGTGAGATATTAAACTAATGAAAACATAAAGAAATGTAAAGTATGAAGATAAATGATAAATTCAGAGAAAATGAGAAGTTTGACTGTGTGTGTTATGAATGAAATGTACAATGAGTATCTATAGGCAAAGAAAATTCATCGGCTAAGACATCATGACTACAAAATCTAGCTTTGTCTGACCTGAATCAATAATCCTCACATGAAATATGTATTTACGTTTGTTACTCAGGGTATATGGAATCTCGAATTTGTATTTATTTCCCATATCTCGGAAAAATAATCATTTCATTTTATGAAGCTAAAATATGGAACGTAGGTCATATTGTTGAATTGTCAAACTCGACGTGCCTTTGACTCATTGTAACACTCACGTGATCATTGCGAGTCTTAGTTACCATAATGTTAATTTTGGTTTTATTCAACTAATTACAATGCTTAGTTAGTCTTATCATAAGCTAATTTATTCTATAAATAGTTTTTGCATAACTTCTCCCTTTTGTTATTTTCTTGCATTTTCTGTTGTCGACTTTTTGTTATTACTATATATTCATGTGCTTACATGTATAAAGTTGATGATCTTTTTGAGAACTTTCTTAAATTTTTGATGATAACAACACCAATAACTACTGCTGTCAATGGTGATAACTTTCCAACTCTCTGATAATGGTAACCAAAATTGGAGATATCTCAGGTCTCATCTAGTAGGAGGCTCAAGATTTTATTGAAGTGATTATATGGTCGATGTATCTAGAAAAGGATCTTGAAAGCCTCATAGTTGTAAAAGACAAGAATTATGAAAGCTCGTTTGATTGTGTCTGTCAGAGTATCTAGAAGTTTGTGAAAGAAGGGGACAAACTCCTAAGATACTAAGCATACTCACACACACACACACACACTTCAAAGATCTTTTAAACCTCTTTTTAACTATCAAATATTTTAAAAATATTTTCAATCCCGAGCCAGATAACCAACAAACTGTCAGCTTCTTTTTGAAGCATTTTTTGAACTACACGGTCTATTGGGATCTTAAGACAATCGATTATGACAGTGTCTTGAGGATTGGTAACAGATCTCTATCCAAAATTTCCAAAATGAGCCAAGATAATCGACTATTTAGGTCATCCAATCGATTGGTCCATTAAAATCGCCCATGGATTGTTTCCTTTTTTAGCTTTCTTTTCTCCTATATAAAGTAGGTACCTCTCCTCTTCATTTAACATCTAAATTCTGAATTCTCTATTTCTTTGGATTTTATCTCTCTTCTCTCTCTCTAAAATATTTTATTTCTTTTCAACTAATTTGCTTTAGTGCCTTTGAGTGAAAAAATACTTGAAATGAAAAAATTGTATTGTTGTCGTGTTGTTGCTATTCCTCTCAACAGTGCAATATTCTTGAGAAATCGAGTTTAGTTCTTGAGATTAATCAGCCTTAAAATCTCAATTTGGTTCTAGAACTTATCGTGGAAAAGTTATGTTTGATTATTGATGTTAGCTTGGAAAATATCTAATTGGTTTATAAACTAATCCTTGGTAAAAGCTTTGTTTGGTTGGGGACAAGCCATTGTAAAATCTATCGATCTTCTTGTATTAAAGGTTTGTGGGCATAACTTGTAAAAGCTCAACTTTATAGTCAAAATCTCAAGAAGATCTCTTGGGCAGAGGAGTAGGTCAACGTTCGGCCAAACATGGATAAATCACTGATGTCATATGTCTAAACCCTTAACTCTTAATTTCTGCTACTTGCTTTACCGTTTTTGTCTATTGATGTTTGTTTTACTCTGATCTTAAATAATATTAACACAATTCATTTTTTAAGTAACAAAACTTTAAATTTAATCAAGAATTTTGAATACAACAATTCAATCTCGCTCTTGTGCTTGAATTCACTTGTCTCACAATTACTATTTCTTGTCGTTCCGTTATGTAACCATAATTGATCGGATAACAGAGGTTGTAGTGTGCAATGATGGATCAAAGCTTCTGTTGTGATGGAGGAGGGACTAACCTAAAAGGTTATCACTTCAATGTTTAAGTCAGTATGTAAATGAGATGAACGAATAAAGTTTGAAATTTGAAATTGTGTACGTGAAATTGGTGTGCGTGCTCGTTATATAATGGAGCGCTTGTAACAAACCGCTATTCTCTAGGTGTGGGGTGTGGGGACTCGTTTGATGTATTTTGGCCCTGGATCTCTTATGATCTTCCCCAGAGTAATTCCTCTTATGGTGTGAGTGCTTTGGGTGAATAGTTACTTTCTCTACACCACAACCGATGGCGCTTTTGATTGGCCCATAGCATTGTGATCTTTAATCTTATAATTCTTTTAATCATTTCTCTTCTTTTCTTCAACTCTAACATTGCCATGTCTTAATTAGACTTGCAAAACCATTTTCACTACTATGGATATGGTGATAATTCAAACTCAATAAATTCCTCATCTTTTTTTATGTTGAGGTCTCATCCACTAAACAAATCGAGGTCCTTTACACCTTTAAACATTAGGCCACCCATCTCTCTTCCACTAATGATTTATCTATGACCATTTATTATTGCACCTTATATGTTTCTTAGGCATCATGCAAAATTCTAAAAATGTCCACAATTTTCGTAGATACATCTCCGGACGCACCCTAATACACATATATTTTTGAGTCAAACCCAAATTTTATGAATGAATTTATTTCGTAAATATATCCGAAATTTTTTTAAAATCTCTTTAAATTGATTTTAAAAAAACATTCCATGTTGTCTCTCTTTCTCCCATGAAAATATATCTGCTATACCACTGTTTCACCTTCCCGAATTATCAGTTGATGCCAATGTTAGAAGAGATTTCCTACTTCATTGGAATTCCCGTGAAAGATAAGAAACCTTTCAGTGGTTTAGAGAAGCTACCATCGCCGAAGGAAATTGCTGACACACTACATCTAGAAGTATCTGAGGTCAAAGCCAATCATACTTCAAAGAATGGGGTCAAGGGTTTTCACTCTGCTTACTTATTGAAGAAGGCTACCAACCTTGCCAAGGAAGGTAGTATGGATGCATTCGAAGCTGTTTTGGCTCTATTAATATATGGCTTGGTGTTGTTCCCAAAAGTAGAAGAATTCGTCAACTCAACTGCCATCACAATATTCTGAATTCAACAACGTTAATTGATGAAACTAAATTGAAAAGCAAAACATTTATTGATGAAATTAAATTGAATGTTGTATGTTATGTTACAGTCAAAACCCCCCATTTAATTTTTCTGCAAATTATTTTTTTTCCAATGAGTATGATATGTAGATTTGGAAATATTTACCAGAATAACCCAATTTTTCAAAAAGAAAATCCCCAAATACCCCATTTTTCAAGTTATTTCCCGAAGTACCCCACTTTGGGGGTGTGATAGAGAGGTGACGCCATTTCAATTGACGATAGCTTATTAGGCTTTAGTGGTGTCTCCAATTGGATCAGAGACACCATATGGTGTTGCCAGTTCAATTGGCGACTGGGTGTTAAATATACAAGAGAGGCGCTAATTGATATGGACACAGGGTGCACTGTGTAAATTTTTTTATCAAAAATAAATAACATTAATTATTAATTAAAAATAATATTAATTAAATTAATGTTAGCAACCGGGTTGGTCATACCGGCCACCGGTTCCACATCCCTTAGGCACCCTCACTCGTTCGCCTCGTTGTTGATTCACGCCAGGTGTTTGAGGAGTTGAAGTCTCAGGAACATTCCCAGCTGAATCCCTAAGAATTTATTGCATTTCCATGATGTCTTGCATGTTGAAACTGAGCACGCGACCCATGCCAGAGTAGTTAGTATGTGATGAATGGGTCATTGGTGTGTGGCTTGGACAATTGAAGGGGGACATTGGTATGAAGGATTTCGTTGGTGAAAGGTTGAAATGGTAGTGGTATTTGAAAACCATAAGGTTGTTGGGATGTTTGTGTGTGTAGGTTATAGTATGATGTCTGAGCATTTTGGCTATGGAAAGATATTTGCGCATTATGGCTATGGTATGATGTACCCTCATTTTGCTATATCTCGATGTTGTGTTAGGTGCATAGCCATATTAGGTTTCTTGATAATAGTCATTTTGTTGGAGATGGTATGAGGGACGCTCTTGGTATTGTGGTTGGTTATTTGGCATGTTTGGATGGTGGGTTTGTATTTTAATGGGTTAGTAATTATGTTGGGTAAGGGTTGTGAGTAACATGGTCGATAATTTCCCGGTGGGCTAGACGCTGAAGCTTCTTGTGTGTAGGTGATTTATCGTGGGTCATATAGATACCTCTCTTCAGAGACAAACCCAGTTGCAACCGATCGGTACCAAGCCATAAAATTATTAGTTGGTATAGACGGGGTTGCCATCACTAGGTCACGTAAGACATGGGTGATGCGGTTCCTCCATTTACGACACTCAGATTTTGCAAAATCCTTCCAGTCGGGATAGTCCCATTGATCATTAACTGATTTTAGATACCATTTATCAAGTTCAACTAGGGGATCTGGGATGTTTAGATGCATTCTAAATTGTAGTTTGACATGGTAACTATTGTGCATCTCCATAGTGGTGAATCTGAGGATCGACATTCATACATTCCAAACAGCTGCATCTTCCTCTCTGACTTCATGTAGGTGTTCCATGTTTAGATATGGATGCCAAATAAACTGAAGAAGAGAAAAATATCAGATCATAAAATTATTGATATAAAAAATAAATTGATTTGTTTAGAGGCCTTACATCTCCAAGTGTTAGGTGATCAAACAGATTGTGGTATTGAATGATATAATGTCTAGGACATCTATTGTAACTCATACCCTTAGTCGGCCATCAAAACAACAAAAAGTTCAAATTTAATTAGTTAGACACAATAATTAGTAAGGTGAAATAAACTAATATTAAGTTATTAACTTACTCTTGTGTATACGAGAATGAAAAGCTGTTGCGGTTGACGGGCGCTAGGGATGGAAATCTAGACCAACCCCATGTTTGGAGCAAAACGGCGCATCCATAAAGAGTATATGTGTTTTTTTTTGCGCGCTTACACAAAGAGCTATACAAATAAGAAAGACAAGCGCAACCTCAACTATATTCTCTTGTTTTATCTAGGTTTCTCAATAAGGGTAAATACATGACGTGCATAGAAGAACAAGTGCCTTCGGGAAATAAAAATAAACCAAGTAAAAGCATAAGATAACACCTGGTTTTTATTATTTTCATTTCTTCGAAATAATCTCCACCTAATATTAAATTGTTGTACCATAATTTGAGACGCGAAAGTAAGATACCATGGCCTCTTGAGCTCTCATCCAACAAGTCGGCACCCAAAAGTTTCTCACAAATTAAACCATCAAGGTTTGTTGGTCCATTGACCGCCTTACCATCAATATGAAAATCGAGTAACATGTACGCATCCTCTAAAGTCACGTACATTCATCGGTTGGAAAAAAGAAGGTGTGTGTTTTTGGGCATCATCCGTAACACCCCAAAATAATTAGAATATTTATTTAATTGGATTATTATAAATATTTGTGATTTTGGTGAATTTGGTAAAATATTTTGATGTCTGGTGATTTGTGTTGGGAGGTATCGTTGATGTTAAGAGGGTGTTAAGGATATTTGGAAGTATATGATTTATTAGAATTATTTTGATAAATATAATAGTGGAATAATGTGAATAATCTTATTTAGATTATTATTATTATTTTAAATAAAATAAGTAGAACACTAAGGGCAAGATGGTAATGTTGGGTGGATTAAGTGAGGATGAAGTTGGGAAGACATATTAGGGGTCCTAGGGGTAAAAGGGAAAAGAGAGGAGAAAAGAATTCATGTTTTGGTACAATCGTATTTTGGAAGAGAGCTCTGAGGAAAATTAAAAGAAGAGGTTAGAACTCAGAGCAATTTCGGAAGAACTCAAAAGAAGGATCAGAACTGAAATATCTAAGGTATGGGGAGTATTACTTTTCATTGTAATGGATATAGAGTGTAGATGTAGGTAGTTAGTTTGAGGATATTTGAGAATGGTGAGATTGTGATGAAATTAGGGTTTTTAGATGTATGAGATGATATGTATGAAGCATATGATGATGTGTTGTTGTTGGTTTATAATTACTGTATGATTTGAGTGAATTTTTGTGTAGTGAGTGATGAAAATCGCATGGGGTTTTGGGTTTGTTTGATGCAGAAATATATAAGCAGTTTTGTTGATTGCGCATATTTCGACGGGAAGGCAAGGTGTTTCGCTTGAAGTTCGTCAGGCAAGAGAAGAAGCAAAGGGGAGGTGGAAAATAGGTGCTTCTAGTTTCTCTATTGAGAAGGGAATTCGCCCCTGCTTCGCCGGGTGAACCAGGCGAGCAGGTGTTGTGTGTTTTTTTCTTTTCTTTCTTTTGTGTTGCCTTGTATCTTTTTGTCTGTATGCTTTGAGTAACTTATGTGTTGTATTTTGATGATTATAACATGATTATTTGTGACGTAATATGAAGAATTGTGATGTATAATAATGAGGTAACGCTATGATGTTTTGATAAATTTTCATGAATGATGATGCAACTTTGACGATCCTGTGATGATGATGATGATGATTATGACATGTTGCATTATGCATTCATAGCATATTAGGACTTCAGTCAAGTGTTGATAATAGGACTTCGGTTCAGTGATGATGTTAGGACTTCGGTCTAGTGTTGGCTTCAATCCCATCGTGTGGATTGGGGTGTTTATGATGTGCTTCGGTTCTTGTGTAGAACCGATTCTATTGGTGGGGGTATTTGGAGGGTGACAGCCCAGTGTCCATCAACATGTTAAATTGGTACCACATGCATGAGTCTATTTTGTTGCATTCCATACTATGTGACATTACATAATGATTGAATAAATGCCTTGCGATAATGTTGTAAATTGATGGATGTTTTAGTGATGATTGTGATTTGATAATATGATGATGTGATGAATGAATCAATGATGATATTCGTGATTAATATATCTTATCTTTATATCTTATATATTAATTTGTGATTACTCACCCTACTTATTTGAATGTTTCCTCCACGTGGGTAACATGCAGGTGATCAAGATTAGCTCTCTTGGTGCGTGAAGATTAGCCATGTAGTATGTTGATTATTTTTGTTGATTAGAGGGTCTTGCTATGATATGTAATATCTGGTCAAGACGTTTGAGTCAAACTTTTATGTTTTGATTTCTTATTGACATCATGACGCTATGAGTTTCTTGTTTTAAGACTTTTTGAATTTTAAACTATGATGAGATTTGATTTTCCATTGCGTAGTATTTAATTGAATTATGATGCCAGAACCCGTGTTACGGGGTAGAAAATTTTTGAGGTTTTTATGACGAAATGTGGCACCCTTGCGGCGATATATTCTGATATAATTGGTTTTAACTATCGTAAATGTTCTGTGGGGTAGAAGGGTGTTATACCATCACTCTTTCAAAGCTAGTATAAACTTTGCATCAACCGAGTATGACATGATTTTGCATACATGTCCAAAATCGGCGAGCTCAATATAAGGTTGAATTAATTTGTCGAGGGCAACGTATTCAAGGGCACGAGAATGAAGCCTAGAGATATCCTACGAAAAAATAAACAAAGAAATTTAC
Organism: Lathyrus sativus; assembly: GCA_963859935.3. Classification (NCBI taxonomy): domain Eukaryota; kingdom Viridiplantae; phylum Streptophyta; class Magnoliopsida; order Fabales; family Fabaceae; genus Lathyrus; species Lathyrus sativus. The sequence goes on from OZ012737.1 coordinate 233,185,167, forward strand.
ACATTATCAATAAACAAAATAACACGTAAATATTTACACATTGTCAATAAAGAAAATAACGCATATAATTCTCGATATTAGCGATAGTGTCTCTATGCATTTCACCCATTATCAACAGAGACATTATATCAGATTAAATGTTTCTAATACTAGTGACACTCTAGACTGGATTAAATGCTTCTGATATTATTTCTCTGAAGCAATGTTTCTGATGATGTATCATTATATACCTCTAGATTATTTATATAGCAACATAGAAGTCACATGTGAACTAGGCATGCAGCATGGCGGCGCCACATGAATTGGCGACAATGTTCAATCCTTAGGAAGAGTTGCTAGTCCATTTGGAGACTCCTAGAAATCTGAACTAGCTGAGCACGTAGCCTAAGACATGTCCCATGCAAGCATAGTAGGCTGACAATCACATGGTGACACTGTGTGCTCAGACTGCACCTTGTCTCCATGTGAATTGGCGCCTTGTTTCAACATATGTACCATGTCGCCAATTCATATGGAGACCTCATTAAATGCTCCCATGCATATTTAATCAGCCCGTGTAGTTTCATCTAAAGCAACCAAAAATAGTAAGTCTCTAACAAGAATTCCCTGATGTCATCTACACCAAGATACATTGTTAACACCCACTACAATGGAAAGACATATGTCTCCGATGACACTGGGCTTGGTTTTCAAAACATCGATGTCTTTCGATTCACAAACAATAGAAACACAAGTTTCTTACATTTCAAAGATAGATTGGAATCGAAATAGGGTTTGGTCCTATATCACAAATAATATATCAAAACCCAGTTTTTTTTAAACCAACCATGTTAAATTTTATCCACTTAAAGTGCGAGATGATGAAGATGTTGAAAATATGTTCGTTAGTCACGAACATTATGGTTTCAACTATATTGAGTTGTATACGTTCCTCCAACAAAATATTCCATCTCAACAGTCTCAAATCATTAATCAACCAACAGGTGTAGACTCAGATGAAACCGAAATGGAATACTCAGATGAAACCGAAACGGAGGTCAACGTCGTTGATGATAAAGAAAAAGGAAGTGAGACGCTAATTGATCAACTGTTGAACAACAACATTGAAGATGACGAACAAGTGCCAATACCTCCAGGTCATGTATATTATTCGCCTCAACATATGACAGACTTGGACTTTCAAGACGATGAGAGATCCTCAGATATGTTTTAGAACCCGTATATGCGGTCAGAGAATGAATTAAAAGTGGGAGACATGTTTCTTACCAAGAAAGAATGTGTATGAGCCATTAAAAAATATCACATGAATAACTTTGTTGATTTCAATGTACACCAAACTGATTCGAGAAGGTATGTCATTATTTGTCGTAATCCACTTTGCAAGTTTCGGCTTCATGCGTCTTACAAAAAAAGAAGTGATTCTTGGAATATAGCTTCCATAGAGCCACCTCACGGTTGCACTGCCACAAATATTGTTTAGGATCACCGAAAGCTAAATGTAGAATTGATATGTCAAGACATTTTGCCGCTTGTTAACAAGGATCCATCTGTGAAGGTGAGTATAATGATCTCTCATATTGCTATGCGGTATAATTATACTCCCTCGTACAAGAAGGCGTGGATTGCAAGGACAAAGGATGTTGAACAAGTATTTGGCAACTGGGAGGATTCTTACAAAGAATTACCGTAATTTTTGGTAGCACTTAAGACATACACATCGAGAACTGTTCAATCATGCAGACAGTGTCGACATGTAGGCCAAATGGAACTATTGTTGATGGAAATACCATATTTCACCGGCTCTTTTGGTCGTTTCAACCATGCATAAAAGGTTTTGCATTATGCAAACATATTACTCAAATTGATGGAACATGGCTCTACGGAAAATACAAGGGGACCTTGCTTATGGATGTTGTAACACCCTTTTTTACCCCACAAATATAATGGCAAATCAATCATATTTATCAGAGTAAAATATTGAACACAATAAAATTATCTCAAAAGGGCGTACATTTCTCAATAATTCAAATATAGTCAATGCTCTGTAAACAGCGGGTTTTCCCAAAATTACTCAAAAGGCAACGGAACTCTAAAGGCAAAAATCCAAAGTTTTCCTTGCGCAGAAACTTAATCAAAATAACAATAATCAATAAAACATAGTTCAACTCAAAAGACCCCAACCCGATGTTACACTATCAGAGCAAGACCCTCTAAGTCAACCACAATGGACAACGACCCAAAAACATCAAAAAGTCCTCGACGGCATCCACAGCTAAACCTGGTCATCTGCGTCTTACCCACGTGGAGGTAACATTCAAACATGCAAGATGAATAAAATGATTCATAATAATAAATATAAGAATTAATATATAAAATGGCATCATTTTCATATCTAACATCATCATAATCATCAAGGAACATCAAAGGCCACAACATTATAAATTACACCAAATTGTCACATAAATGCAAATGCAACAAGACTCATGCATGTGGTACCAATCAATAAAATTTGATGGACACTGGGACATCAACCCTCCATAGATCCACAACAGTAGGATCGATTCTACACGAGAACCAAAGCACAATAAAATACCTCACATCCGCACAATGGGACTGAAGCCACAAGAATCAAGGTCTTGGACCGAAGTCCGTAATGCATATGAATGCATGATGCACATGTCAATATCATCCTCATAATAAACTCATCAGGTGCATCATCATTCATCAAAATCATCAAAATAATCATGTCATCATATAATCATCAAAAACTCAAGGAATCAACATCATAAATCATCACAATTACTCATGGGAATTCATTATACAATCACGTATTATTCTCATAAAATTCACAATTACACTCATGGTAATTCATCAGGAAAATCACAGCATCAAAACATCAAGACATCACTGAACCAGAACATAATTCGCAAAACTCGGCTACGTTTACTAGCAAGTTCGTCTTTCGAGTCTGGGGCGAATGTTCGCCGTGGGAACTCGCGATTACAGCAAATCGCTGTTACGCACCAGCACCAAAGCCAGACCAAAAACCTCTACGATTCCTTCCCCAATGCCCTAAAAACATCCCTAAATCATTCCTAAGGTACTACGGCGATAAAGGCACAAAACCTGCGACTTATTAGGCCAATCCCGTACCATATTTACGCCTCTAATTCCCATAATTTCTTACAACTACCCCATAGTTATTAAAGTTCTCACAAATCAATTTCCCTATACGATTAAAACCTCAACAAGAGATTTTGGCCACAAAGACCTAATTTCCCGTACTCTCAAATCAGCCTCAAACCTATCAGACCATCAGTTCAAATCCCTCAAACTCATTAAACTCACCAGGAAGACAACAACTATTCAATACTAAAAAATCCCTAAACCCTTAAATCAACTTTAAACTCATTGAATCACATATTGAAAACAATAAAGGCAATACTCCCCATGCCTTAATTGCTAACTCTAAGCTTTTCTCCTTGATTCTTGGAAACCTTGCGAAACTTTTGCCTCAATCCTCTTCCTCAGAGCTCTGGCCTCTATTTCTTCCCTTTTCACGATCTAACAAGAATGAATCCTAATTCTCTCAAAATTTCTTTTTGTTAAACCTAACTTTGGGCCTTAAAATTGGGCTTTCCAACTTCACCCTCACTAACTCCTCCTCAAATGTCCATTTTGCTCTTAATTCACTTATATTTATTTAAATTAATAATAATACCAATATATTCATATAATATACTATTATTTAAATAAATAACTCAAAATCCATAATTTCCAATATTCACACCAACCACCGAAAATCACCAAAAATGCGAATATTCATATTTAAATAAATTAAAAAATATTCCAAGAAATTTGGGGTGTTACAACTCTCTCCCACTTAAAAGAATTTTCGCCTTCGTAAATTACCTCAAGGAAACAGAGTCGGATACGACTCCCTCATCCGATCCTCACGCTCCCAAGTCATACTCCCTCCAGATGGTCCTCCCCAAACTACCTTTACCAAAGAAATCACTTTACCTCGCAGTTGCTTCACTTCTCGTTCATCAATTCATACTGGCAATGCCTCAAAAGTCAAATTATCTCTCACTTGTACATCATCCATCTGAATCACATGTGATGGATCTGGAATGTACTTCCTCATCTGAGACACATGAAACACATCATGAAAATTCGCAAGCGACGGCGGTAAAGCAATCCGATATGCTACTTCTCTCACCCTCCGCAAAATCTGATACGGAAAAACAAAACGCGGTATGAGCTTTCTGGACTTCAAAGCTGGGCCAACACTAGTTATCGGCGTAACTCTCAAAAAAACGTGATCTCATTCATGGAACTCAAGTGCTTTCCTTCTCTTATCATGGTAACTCTTTTGACGACTCTGCGACGCTTTCATCTTTTCTTGGATCATCTTGATCTTTTCAGTCGTCTCTTGCATAATCTTAGGTCCGAGTACAACACTCTCGCCTGATTCATACCAACACAAAAGAGTCCTACATATCCTACCATACAATGCCTCATACGGTGCCATTCCGATACTAGAATGGTAATTTTTGTTGTAGGTAAACTCAATCAACGGCAAATGATTATCCCATGATCCACTTTGATCCAACACATAAGCTCTCAGCAAATCCTCTAAAGACTGGATAGTTCTCTTTGTCTGACCATCCGTCTGCGGATGATAAGTAGAACTCAATCCCAGCTTAGTAACCAAAGTTACCTGCAAGCTCTCCCAGAACCTCGATGTAAATCTCGGATCTCTATCAGACACAATACTTGAAGGAATACGATGCAGTTTCACAATCTCATCAATATATAATTCATCCAGCTTCTGTAATGAATAATTGATCCTCATTAGTATAAAATGAGCCGATTTGGTCAATCTATCAACAATCACCCAAATTGAATCATATCCCTTCAAATTTTTCGGTAAACCCGACACAAAATCCATGGAAATACTATCCCATTTCCACTCTGGAATATTTAACGGTTGCATCAGACTGAACGATCTTTGATGTTCAATCTTCGACTTCTGACAAGTCAAACAAGCGTATACAAACTCAGCCACTTCTTTCTTCATCCCTGGCCACCAAAACAATTTCTTCAAGTCTTGATACATCTTTGTGGCACCCGGATGAATACTTAACCCACTTCTGTGACCTTCCTCAAGAATACTCTTCTTAATTTCTAGCACATCTGGAACACACACCCTATCTCTGAACCTCATCACACCATTCTCATCGACCCAAAAATCACCCCCGTTACCTTGGTTGATTAACGTGAGACGATCCACTAAACTCAAATCAGATTTTTGACCTTCTCTGATTTCTTAGAGAATACCACTAGTCAATTTTAGCATACCCAACTTCACACTGTTAGGAGTCTCTCCACACACTAGACTCATATCTCTGAATTGTCCAATCATTCCTAACTCTCGAACCATAAGCATCAACATATTCAAGGACTTCTTACTTAATGCATCAGCTACAACATTAGCCTTACTAGGGTGGTAACTCAATTCAAAATCATAATCCTTCAGAAGTTCAAGCCATCTTCTCTACCACATATTCAACTCTTTCTAATCAAACAAATACTTCAAGCTCTTGTGATCATTGAACACTTCGAACCTGGACCCAAAAAGATAGTGTCTCCAAACTTTCAACACAAACACCACTGTGGCCAACTCTAAGTCATGCGTAAGATAATTCCTTTCATGAACCTTCAGTTGTCTGGAAGCATAAGTAACGACCTGACCATTCTGCATCAGTACGCCATCAAGACCCATCTTCGATGCATCACAATACACTACAAAAGACTCACTCGGATTTGGTAAGATCAACACTAGAGCACTTGTCAACTTTTTCTTGAGTTCTACAAAACTCTTCTCACATGCAACATCCCACACATAAGCTTGACACTTCCGAGTCAACTGAGTCAATGGCAGTGCCAACTTTGAAAAGCCTTCTATAAACCTAAAATAATAACCAGCCAACCCAAGGAAACTTCGAATCTCAGTAGCAGACTTCGGAGGGTCCCACTGCAACACAATATCAACTTTGGACGAATCAACAACAATCCCTCCACTATAAATCACATGGCCAAGGAAACTCACTTCCTTCAATCAAAACTCACACTTGGGGAACTTGGCATAAAGATTCTTGTCCCTCAAAACTTGCAATACAACTCTTATATGTTGCACATGTTCTTTCTCGGACTTCGAATATATCAAGATATCATCGATGAATACTACCACAAATTGATCCAAATAAGGATGAAAAATCCTATTCATATACTCCATGAATACACCAGGTGCAATAGATACACCAAACGGAATCACCGTACATTCATAATGACCATACCTTGTCCTGAATGTTGTCTTCAGAATATCATCAGGCTTCACACGGATCTGATGATAACTTGACCTCAAATCTATCTTGCTAAACACACAAGCACCCACCAACTGATGCATCAGACCGTCAATCCTCAGAAGTGGATACTTATTCTTGATCGTCACTTTATTCAACTACCGATAATCCACACACAATCTCATGCTACCATCTTTCTTCCTCACCAACAACATAGGAGTGCCCCACGGAGAAACACTCGATCGAATAAACTTCTTCTCAAGCAACTCTTCCAACTGTTTCTTCAATTCTCCTAACTCAGATGCAGACATCCGATAAGGAGCCATCGAAACAGGACTAGTGCTCGGTATCACATCAACAGTAAACTCTACCTCACCCTCAAGAGGTAAGTCACTCACGTTGCCTGGAAACACTTCTGGAAATTCCCGAGCAACTGGTAGCTCCACTTTCACTGCTTCATAATCAACTTGAAGTGATGCCAATAATGCAAACATCTGAGCCTCATCTTCTAAGAGTTCTTCTACTTGCGTAGCAGATACAAACATCAGCTCTCCATAATCACCAAACTCTGGGAGCCTCACAGTCTTGCTGTAGCAATCGATATGAACATAGTTGAACTCCAACTAGTTCATTCCAAGAATAACATCAATTCGATGCAAGGGTAGACAGACCAAGTCCATCACAAAATTCTTATCATAAATAGTCAAAGGGCAGCTCAAACAGACTAATGCAGTAGTCACAAAACCATTAGTCGGGGTATCGATAACCATACTCCCAACCATAAAATATAACTTCAAAGTCAATCTCGCAGCACATTCAAGTGAAATAAACGAATGGGTAGAACCAGTATCAATCATAGCAATCAATTCAACATCATTAATAAAACAAGTACCTCTGATCAAGTTATCCGTCTCTGGTTCTTCTGAACCGCTCAAAGCAAACACTATATCGTTCGTCTGAGCAGCAATAACAGTCTTCTTCTGCTTCTGGCACTGGGTACTGATATGACCCTTCTCTCCACAGTTGAAGCAAGTCGGAGCTTCATATTTGCAGTCAGTAACTCTATGACCTCTCTTGCCACAATGATGACATCTCAACACCTTACAAACCTCAGGACGGTGACCTTGCTCGCCACACTTATGACACTTGCTTGGAGCAACAGCCGCTCCCCCACTTGACTTTTTCCCACCTGAAGTCTTATGCTTCCCTTTATCACCAGAAGTAACATACGGTTTCCCTCTATACTGTCCTTTCTCTTTCTTCTCACTCAGCTGCTTGTAGTGAGTAGATCGAGCTTGGCTATCCTCATCATAAATTCTACTCTTGTCCACCAGTTCCGCAAACCGACGAATCTGCCGGTACCCAATTCCCTGCTTAATCTCTGGTCTCAATCCATTCTCAAACTTGAGACACTTCGACATCTCTGCGTTAGCATGATGGTAATGCGGACAAAACTTCGCGAAAGCATCAAACTTTTCCGCATACTCAGCCACAGTCATATTCCCTTGCTTCAACTTAAGGAATTCCACCTCTTTCTTGCCCCGAACATCTTTAGGAAAATACTTCCTAAAAAATTCTTCCTTAAACACAATCCAAGTTATTGCAATGCCAACACCTCCCAATCTCTAAAGATTGTTATCCCACCAGTCCTCAGCTTCATCTGCTAGCATATGCGTACCAAACTGCACCTGCTGAACATCAGTGCCTCTGGAACTTCCCCAATGCACGAAACTCATCTAGAGGTCCACCATTCTGGGTCATCACTTGGGCAAGCGATTCCAACGCATCAGCAATAGCATGATCATTTATTCCAGCCATTTGCAACCACCAACAGGGTTAGAAGAAAACAACTCATCCAATAGTGTTCTCACACTATTAACTGACAGGGGACTAACAACATAAAAACTTGGCTGGACAAACCGACATGTTCTTATACCACTAATGTAACACCATTTTCTACCCCACAAATAAAATGGTCAATCAATCATATTTATCAGAGTAAAATATTGAACGCAATAAAATTATCTCAAAAGGGCGCACGTTTCTCAATAATTCAAATATAGTCAATGCTCCATAAACAACGGGTTTTCCCAAAATTACTCAAAAGACAACGGAACTCTAAAGGCAAAAATCCAAATTTTTCCTTGCGCAGAAACTTAATCAAAATAACAATAATCAATAAAACATGGTTCAACTCAAAAGACCCCAACCCAATGTTACACTATCAGAGCAAGACCCTTTAAGTCAACCACAATGGCCAATGACCCAAAAACTTCAAAAAGTCCTCGACGACATCCATGGCTAAACCTGGTCATCTGCATGTTACCCACATGGAGGTAACATTCAAACAGGCAGGGTGAGTAAAATGATTCATAATAATCAATATATAAAATGGCGTCATTTTCATATCTAACATCATCAGAATCGACTAGGAACATCAAAGGCCACAACATTATAAATTACACCAAATTGTTACATAAATGCAAATGCAACAAGACTCATGCATGTGGTACCAATCAACAAAATTCGATGGACACTGGGCCATCAACCCTCCATAGATCCACAACAATAGGATCAATTCTATGCAAGAACCGGAGCACAACAAAATACCTCACATCTACACAATGTGACTGAAGTCACAAGAATTAAGATCCTGGACCGAGGTCTGGAATGCATATGAATGCATGATGCACACATCAATATCATCCTCATAATAAACTCATTAGGTGCATCATCATTCATCAAAATCATCATAATAATCATGTCATCATATAATCATCAAAAACTCATGGAATAAACATCATAAATCATCACAATTACTCCTGGGAATTCATTATACAGTCACGTATTATTCTCATAAAATTCACAATTATACTCACGGTAATTCATCAGGAAAATCACAGCATCAAAATATCAAGACATCGTTGAACCAAAACATAATTTGCGAAGCTCGGCTACGTTCGCTAGCAAGTTCACCGTGCGAAGCATTCTTCGTTGTGCAAACTCGCGATTATAGCAAATCGCTGTTACGCACCAGCACCAAAACTAGACCAAAAACCTCTACGATTTCCTTCCCCAATGCCTTAAAAACATCCCTAAATCATTCCTAAGGTATTACAACAATAAAGGCACAAAATATACGACTTATTAGGCCAATCCCGTATCATATTTACGCCTCTAATTCCCATAATTTCTTACAAATACCCCACAGTCATTAAAGTTCTCACAAATCAATTACCCTATACGGTCAAAACCTCAACAACAGATTTTGGCCACGAAGGCCTAATTTCCCGTACTCTCAAATCAGCCTCAAACCTATCAGACCATCAGTTCAAATCCCTCAAACTTATTAACTCACCAGGAAAGAATCTCAAAACACATGTTGCTCTATAAGCCAATCTCTGTTTGATTTGAAACAAACATGCTGCTATTGAGAGTGCTTACAATAACCATGATAATGGATGGCATAATCCTCCTTCTACCCATGTATATTGCATTAGACATATTGCACAAAACTTCATGCGTGCAATCAAAGATTGGAACCTTTGCAAAAAATTTGTGAATGTCAGGTATGCTCTAACTCAACCATCATTTCAATACTATTTTAACGAAATTAGGATGTCAAACACAGATGCAGGAAGGTGGTTGGATAACATTTCATTAGACAAGTGGACAAGGACTTTTTATGGTGGATGTCGTTGGGGCCACATGACGACAAACCTTGTGGAATTCATGAACGGGGTCTTCAAAGGAATTAAAAACCTTCCAATCACCACTTTGGCTAGATCAACTTATTATAGGTTGGCATCACTTTTTGTAACAAGAGGCGAAAGATGGAGCGCAATGTTAATGTCAGGTCAAGTATTCAGTGAAAGCATAA